>OZ025277.1:10000-230000 GCA_964019165.1 Mastigias papua
GAGATAGGTTTAGAGTTAGGGTTAGGGTTAAGGTAAGGGTTAGGTTTTGGTTTGTGGTTGGTGTTCGGGTTGGTGTTAGGGTTGGTGTTTGGGTTTGGATTGTTGGTGGTCTTTTGGTTGTTTTTGGAGTTATGGTTGGGGTAAGGGTTAGAGTTAGGGTAATAGTAAGTTTTTGGGTTAGCATCAATGTTTATGTTAAGGTTATGTTTATGGTTAGTGTTATAGTTGGGATTGTGGTTGAGGTTGTGCTTTGGTTTGGGGTTTAGGTTGGTGTTTGGTCTTTGCCTGGGGTTAGGGTTAGTGTTACAGTATGCAATTATGCATACATTAACTAGAGACACCAATTATACAAGCAACACATTGCAACCGAAGTGCAAAATTTTCAGACACAACGACCAGTTCTTATGTCATTGCAGACAAAACCATTCGAACATGACAGTTGACCATATTCAATGGATTCTTACAAGTACCAACAACTCTGAGCACTTTTCCAGTAAAGCAAGTCTATTTTACTTGAACTGCAGCCAAAACTGGAGAATACTCACATATACACACTAATTTTGCACGCAAAACAATGAGAAACCAGTACAACTTTTGCAAAAACAAAGACCAGTTCTTTTCCATTGCAGACAAAACCAATCCAACCTGAAAGTTGATTATATTCAATGGATTCTTACAAGTACCAACAACACTGGGCACTTTTTGCAGTAAAGCAAGTCTATTTCTTTTGAACTGCAGCCAAAACTGGAGAAAACTCACATATACACACTAATTTTGCACGCAAAACAATGAGACAAAACCACAAATTTTGCACAAACAAAGACCAGTTCGTTTGCATTGCAGACAAAACCAATCGAACATGACAGTTGACAACATTCAATGGATTCTTACAAGTACCAACACCTCTCAGCACTTTTTGCAGTAAAGCAAGTCTATTTTATTTGAACTGCAGCCAAAACTGGAGAATACTCACATATACACACTAATTTTGCACGCAAAACAATGAGACAAAAGCACAAATTTTTGCACAAACAACGACCAGTTATTTTTCCTTGCAGACAAAACCAATCCAACCTGAAAGTTGATTATATTCAATGGATGCTTACAAGTACCAACAACACTGGGCACTTTTTGCAGTAAAGCAAGTCTATTTCATTTGAACTGCAGCCAAAACTGGAGAAACCTCAAAAATATACACTAATTTTACAAGCAAAACAATGAGAAAAAGCACAAATTTTGCACAAACAAAGACTAGTTCTTTTGCATTGAAGCCAAAACCGATCTAAGCTGAATGTTGACAATATTCAATGGACACTTAAAAGTACCAACAACTCTGAGCACTTTTTGAAGTAAAGCAAGTATATTGCTTATGAACTGCAGCCAAAACTGGAGAAGGTTCAAACTTTGACAATAATTTAACATGCATAAACAATACGAAAGAAGCACAACTTTTACAGAAACAAAGACCAGGTTTTTTGCATTGCAGCCAAAACCAATCCAACCTGAAAGTTGATTATATTCAATGGATGCATACAAGTACCAACAACACTGGGCACTTTTTGCAGTAAAGCAAGTCTATTTCATTTGAACTGCAGCCAAAGCTGGAGAAAACTCACATATACACACTAATTTTCCACGCAAAACAATGAGAAAAAAGCACAAATTTTGCACAAACAAAGACCAGTTCTTTTGCATTGCAGACAAAACCAATCGAACATGACAGTTGACAATGTTAAATGGCTTCTTACAAGTACCAACAACTCTGAGCACTTTTTGCAGTAAAGCAAGTCTATTGCATTTGACCTGCAACCAAAACTGGAGAAAACTCAAATATACACACTACTTTTACAAGCAAAACAATGCGAAAAAGCACAAATTTTGCACAAACAAAGACTAGTTCTTTTGCATTGAAGCCACAACCGATCTAAGCTGTATGTTGACAATATTCAATGGACACTTAAAAGTACCAACAACTCTGAGCACTTTTTGAAGTAAAGCAAGTATATTGCTTATGGACTGCAGCCAAAACTGGAGATGGTTCAAACTTTGACAATAATTTTACATGCATAAACAATACGAAAGAAGCACGACTTTTACAGAAACAAAGACCAGGTTTTTTGCATTGCAGCCAAAACCAATCCAACCTGAAAGTTGATTATATTCAATGGATGCCTACAAGTACCAACAACACTGGGCACTTTTTGCAGTAAAGCAAGTCTATTTCATTTGAACTGCAACCAAAACTGGAGAAACCTCAAAAATATACACTAATTTTACAAGCAAAACAATGAGACAAAGCACAAATTTTGCACAAACAAAGACTAGTTCTTTTGCATTGAAGCCAAAACCGATCTAAGCTGAATGTTGACAATATTCAATGGACACTTAAAAGTACCAACAACTCTGAGCACTTTTTGAAGTAAAGCAAGTATATTGCTTATGAACTGCAGCCAAAACTGGAGAAGGTTCAAACTTTGACAATAATTTTACATGCATAAACAATACGAAAGAAGCACAACTTTTATAGAAACAAAGACCAGGTTTTTTGCATTGCAGCCAAAACCAATCCAACCTGAAAGTTGATTATATTCAATGGATGCATACAAGTACCAACAACACTGGGCACTTTTTGCAGTAAAGCAAGTCTATTTCATTTGAACTGCAGCCAAAACTGGAGAAAACTCACATATACACACTAATTTTCCACGCAAAACAATGAGAAAAAAGTACACATTTTCCACAAACAAAGACCAGTTCTTTTGCATTGCAGACAAAACCAATCGAACATGACAGTTGACAATATTCAATGGATTCTTACAAGTACCAACAACTCTGAGCACTTTTTGCAGTAAAGCAAGTCTATTGCATTTGACCTGCAACCAAAACTGGAGAAACCTCAAAAATATACACTAATTTTACAAGCAAAACAATGAGACAAAGCACAAATTTTGCACAAACAAAGACTAGTTCTTTTGCATTGAAGCCAAAACCGATCTAAGCTGAATGTTGACAATATTCAATGGACACTTAAAAGTACCAACAACTCTGAGCACTTTTTGAAGTAAAGCAAGTATATTGCTTATGAACTGCAGCCAAAACTGGAGAAGGTTCAAACTTTGACAATAATTTAACATGCATAAACAATACGAAAGAAGCACAACTTTTACAGAAACAAAGACCAGGTTTCTTGCATTGCAGCCAAAACCAATCCAACCTGAAAGTTGATTATATTCAATGGATGCATACAAGTACCAACAACACTGGGCACTTTTTGCAGTAAAGCAAGTCTATTTCATTTGAACTGCAGCCAAAGCTGGAGAAAACTCACATATACACACTAATTTTCCACGCAAAACAATGAGAAAAAAGCACAAATTTTGCACAAACAAAGACCAGTTCTTTTGCATTGCAGACAAAACCAATCGAACATGACAGTTGACAATATTAAATGGCTTCTTACAAGTACCAACAACTCTGAGCACTTTTTGCAGTAAAGCAAGTCTATTGCATTTGACCTGCAACCAAAACTGGAGAAAACTCAAATATACACACTACTTTTACAAGCAAAACAATGCGAAAAAGCACAAATTTTGCACAAACAAAGACTAGTTCTTTTGCATTGAAGCCACAACCGATCTAAGCTGTATGTTGACAATATTCAATGGACACTTAAAAGTACCAACAACTCTGAGCACTTTTTGAAGTAAAGCAAGTATATTGCTTATGGACTGCAGCCAAAACTGGAGATGGTTCAAACTTTGACAATAATTTTACATGCATAAACAATACGAAAGAAGCACGACTTTTACAGAAACAAAGACCAGGTTTTTTGCATTGCAGCCAAAACCAATCCAACCTGAAAGTTGATTATATTCAATGGATGCCTACAAGTACCAACAACACTGGGCACTTTTTGCAGTAAAGCAAGTCTATTTCATTTGAACTGCAACCAAAACTGGAGAAACCTCAAAAATATACACTAATTTTACAAGCAAAACAATGAGACAAAGCACAAATTTTGCACAAACAAAGACTAGTTCTTTTGCATTGAAGCCAAAACCGATCTAAGCTGAATGTTGACAATATTCAATGGACACTTAAAAGTACCAACAACTCTGAGCACTTTTTGAAGTAAAGCAAGTATATTGCTTATGAACTGCAGCCAAAACTGGAGAAGGTTCAAACTTTGACAATAATTTTACATGCATAAAAAATACGAAAGAAGCACAACTTTTATAGAAACAAAGACCAGGTTTTTTGCATTGCAGCCAAAACCAATCCAACCTGAAAGTTGATTATATTCAATGGATGCATACAAGTACCAACAACACTGGGCACTTTTTGCAGTAAAGCAAGTCTATTTCATTTGAACTGCAGCCAAAACTGGAGAAAACTCACATATACACACTAATTTTCCACGCAAAACAATGAGAAAAAAGTACACATTTTCCACAAACAAAGACCAGTTCTTTTGCATTGCAGACAAAACCAATCGAACATGACAGTTGACAATATTCAATGGATTCTTACAAGTACCAACAACTCTGAGCACTTTTTGCAGTAAAGCAAGTCTATTGCATTTGACCTGCAACCAAAACTGGAGAAACCTCAAAAATATACACTAATTTTACAAGCAAAACAATGAGACAAAGCACAAATTTTGCACAAACAAAGACTAGTTCTTTTGCATTGAAGCCAAAACCGATCTAAGCTGAATGTTGACAATATTCAATGGACACTTAAAAGTACCAACAACTCTGAGCACTTTTTGAAGTAAAGCAAGTATATTGCTTATGAACTGCAGCCAGAACTGGAGAAGGTTCAAACTTTGACAATAATTTAACATGCATAAACAATACGAAAGAAGCACAACTTTTACAGAAACAAAGACCAGGTTTCTTGCATTGCAGCCAAAACCAATCCAACCTGAAAGTTGATTATATTCAATGGATGCATACAAGTACCAACAACACTGGGCACTTTTTGCAGTAAAGCAAGTCTATTTCATTTGAACTGCAGCCAAAGCTGGAGAAAACTCACATATACACACTAATTTTCCACGCAAAACAATGAGAAAAAAGCACAAATTTTGCACAAACAAAGACCAGTTCTTTTGCATTGCAGACAAAACCAATCGAACATGACAGTTGACAATATTCAATGGCTTCTTACAAGTACCAACAACTCTGAGCACTTTTTGCAGTAAAGCAAGTCTATTGCATTTGACCTGCAACCAAAACTGGAGAAAACTCAAATATACACACTACTTTTACAAGCAAAACAATGCGAAAAAGCACAAATTTTGCACAAACAAAGACTAGTTCTTTTGCATTGAAGCCACAACCGATCTAAGCTGTATGTTGACAATATTCAATGGACACTTAAAAGTACCAACAACTCTGAGCACTTTTTGAAGTAAAGCAAGTATATTGCTTATGGACTGCAGCCAAAACTGGAGATGGTTCAAACTTTGACAATAATTTTACATGCATAAACAATACGAAAGAAGCACGACTTTTACAGAAACAAAGACCAGGTTTTTTGCATTGCAGCCAAAACCAATCCAACCTGAAAGTTGATTATATTCAATGGATGCCTACAAGTACCAACAACACTGGGCACTTTTTGCAGTAAAGCAAGTCTATTTCATTTGAACTGCAACCAAAACTGGAGAAACCTCAAAAATATACACTAATTTTACAAGCAAAACAATGAGACAAAGCACAAATTTTGCACAAACAAAGACTAGTTCTTTTGCATTGAAGCCAAAACCGATCTAAGCTGAATGTTGACAATATTCAATGGACACTTAAAAGTACCAACAACTCTGAGCACTTTTTGAAGTAAAGCAAGTATATTGCTTATGAACTGCAGCCAAAACTGGAGAAGGTTCAAACTTTGACAATAATTTTACATGCATAAACAATACGAAAGAAGCACAACTTTTATAGAAACAAAGACCAGGTTTTTTGCATTGCAGCCAAAACCAATCCAACCTGAAAGTTGATTATATTCAATGGATGCATACAAGTACCAACAACACTGGGCACTTTTTGCAGTAAAGCAAGTCTATTTCATTTGAACTGCAGCCAAAACTGGAGAAAACTCACATATACACACTAATTTTCCACGCAAAACAATGAGAAAAAAGTACACATTTTCCACAAACAAAGACCAGTTCTTTTGCATTGCAGACAAAACCAATCGAACATGACAGTTGACAATATTCAATGGATTCTTACAAGTACCAACAACTCTGAGCACTTTTTGCAGTAAAGCAAGTCTATTGCATTTGACCTGCAACCAAAACTGGAGAAACCTCAAAAATATACACTAATTTTACAAGCAAAACAATGAGACAAAGCACAAATTTTGCACAAACAAAGACTAGTTCTTTTGCATTGAAGCCAAAACCGATCTAAGCTGAATGTTGACAATATTCAATGGACACTTAAAAGTACCAACAACTCTGAGCACTTTTTGAAGTAAAGCAAGTATATTGCTTATGAACTGCAGCCAAAACTGGAGAAGGTTCAAACTTTGACAATAATTTAACATGCATAAACAATACGAAAGAAGCACAACTTTTACAGAAACAAAGACCAGGTTTCTTGCATTGCAGCCAAAACCAATCCAACCTGAAAGTTGATTATATTCAATGGATGCATACAAGTACCAACAACACTGGGCACTTTTTGCAGTAAAGCAAGTCTATTTCATTTGAACTGCAGCCAAAGCTGGAGAAAACTCACATATACACACTAATTTTCCACGCAAAACAATGAGAAAAAAGCACAAATTTTGCACAAACAAAGACCAGTTCTTTTGCATTGCAGACAAAACCAATCGAACATGACAGTTGACAATATTAAATGGCTTCTTACAAGTACCAACAACTCTGAGCACTTTTTGCAGTAAAGCAAGTCTATTGCATTTGACCTGCAACCAAAACTGGAGAAAACTCAAATATACACACTACTTTTACAAGCAAAACAATGCGAAAAAGCACAAATTTTGCACAAACAAAGACTAGTTCTTTTGCATTGAAGCCACAACCGATCTAAGCTGTATGTTGACAATATTCAATGGACACTTAAAAGTACCAACAACTCTGAGCACTTTTTGAAGTAAAGCAAGTATATTGCTTATGGACTGCAGCCAAAACTGGAGATGGTTCAAACTTTGACAATAATTTTACATGCATAAACAATACGAAAGAAGCACGACTTTTACAGAAACAAAGACCAGGTTTTTTGCATTGCAGCCAAAACCAATCCAACCTGAAAGTTGATTATATTCAATGGATGCCTACAAGTACCAACAACACTGGGCACTTTTTGCAGTAAAGCAAGTCTATTTCATTTGAACTGCAACCAAAACTGGAGAAACCTCAAAAATATACACTAATTTTACAAGCAAAACAATGAGACAAAGCACAAATTTTGCACAAACAAAGACTAGTTCTTTTGCATTGAAGCCAAAACCGATCTAAGCTGAATGTTGACAATATTCAATGGACACTTAAAAGTACCAACAACTCTGAGCACTTTTTGAAGTAAAGCAAGTATATTGCTTATGAACTGCAGCCAAAACTGGAGAAGGTTCAAACTTTGACAATAATTTTACATGCATAAACAATACGAAAGAAGCACAACTTTTATAGAAACAAAGACCAGGTTTTTTGCATTGCAGCCAAAACCAATCCAACCTGAAAGTTGATTATATTCAATGGATGCATACAAGTACCAACAACACTGGGCACTTTTTGCAGTAAAGCAAGTCTATTTCATTTGAACTGCAGCCAAAACTGGAGAAAACTCACATATACACACTAATTTTCCACGCAAAACAATGAGAAAAAAGTACACATTTTCCACAAACAAAGACCAGTTCTTTTGCATTGCAGACAAAACCAATCGAACATGACAGTTGACAATATTCAATGGATTCTTACAAGTACCAACAACTCTGAGCACTTTTTGCAGTAAAGCAAGTCTATTGCATTTGACCTGCAACCAAAACTGGAGAAACCTCAAAAATATACACTAATTTTACAAGCAAAACAATGAGACAAAGCACAAATTTTGCACAAACAAAGACTAGTTCTTTTGCATTGAAGCCAAAACCGATCTAAGCTGAATGTTGACAATATTCAATGGACACTTAAAAGTACCAACAACTCTGAGCACTTTTTGAAGTAAAGCAAGTATATTGCTTATGAACTGCAGCCAAAACTGGAGAAGGTTCAAACTTTGACAATAATTTAACATGCATAAACAATACGAAAGAAGCACAACTTTTACAGAAACAAAGACCAGGTTTTTTGCATTGCAGCCAAAACCAATCCAACCTGAAAGTTGATTATATTCAATGGATGCATACAAGTACCAACAACACTGGGCACTTTTTGCAGTAAAGCAAGTCTATTTCATTTGAACTGCAGCCAAAGCTGGAGAAAACTCACATATACACACTAATTTTCCACGCAAAACAATGAGAAAAAAGCACAAATTTTGCACAAACAAAGACCAGTTCTTTTGCATTGCAGACAAAACCAATCGAACATGACAGTTGACAATATTAAATGGCTTCTTACAAGTACCAACAACTCTGAGCACTTTTTGCAGTAAAGCAAGTCTATTGCATTTGACCTGCAACCAAAACTGGAGAAAACTCAAATATACACACTACTTTTACAAGCAAAACAATGCGAAAAAGCACAAATTTTGCACAAACAAAGACTAGTTCTTTTGCATTGAAGCCACAACCGATCTAAGCTGTATGTTGACAATATTCAATGGACACTTAAAAGTACCAACAACTCTGAGCACTTTTTGAAGTAAAGCAAGTATATTGCTTATGGACTGCAGCCAAAACTGGAGATGGTTCAAACTTTGACAATAATTTTACATGCATAAACAATACGAAAGAAGCACGACTTTTACAGAAACAAAGACCAGGTTTTTTGCATTGCAGCCAAAACCAATCCAACCTGAAAGTTGATTATATTCAATGGATGCCTACAAGTACCAACAACACTGGGCACTTTCTGCAGTAAAGCAAGTCTATTTCATTTGAACTGCAACCAAAACTGGAGAAACCTCAAAAATATACACTAATTTTACAAGCAAAACAATGAGACAAAGCACAAATTTTGCACAAACAAAGACTAGTTCTTTTGCATTGAAGCCAAAACCGATCTAAGCTGAATGTTGACAATATTCAATGGACACTTAAAAGTACCAACAACTCTGAGCACTTTTTGAAGTAAAGCAAGTATATTGCTTATGAACTGCAGCCAAAACTGGAGAAGGTTCAAACTTTGACAATAATTTTACATGCATAAACAATACGAAAGAAGCACAACTTTTATAGAAACAAAGACCAGGTTTTTTGCATTGCAGCCAAAACCAATCCAACCTGAAAGTTGATTATATTCAATGGATGCATACAAGTACCAACAACACTGGGCACTTTTTGCAGTAAAGCAAGTCTATTTCATTTGAACTGCAGCCAAAACTGGAGAAAACTCACATATACACACTAATTTTCCACGCAAAACAATGAGAAAAAAGTACACATTTTCCACAAACAAAGACCAGTTCTTTTGCATTGCAGACAAAACCAATCGAACATGACAGTTGACAATATTCAATGGATTCTTACAAGTACCAACAACTCTGAGCACTTTTTGCAGTAAAGCAAGTCTATTGCATTTGACCTGCAACCACAACTGGAGAAACCTCAAAAATATACACTAATTTTACAAGCAAAACAATGAGACAAAGCACAAATTTTGCACAAACAAAGACTAGTTCTTTTGCATTGAAGCCAAAACCGATCTAAGCTGAATGTTGACAATATTCAATGGACACTTAAAAGTACCAACAACTCTGAGCACTTTTTGAAGTAAAGCAAGTATATTGCTTATGAACTGCAGCCAAAACTGGAGAAGGTTCAAACTTTGACAATAATTTTACATGCATAAACAATACGAAAGAAGCACAACTTTTACAGAAACAAAGACCAGTTTTTTTGCATTGCAGCCAAAACCAATCGAACATGACAGTTGACAATATTCAATGGATTCTTACAAGTACCAACAACTCTGAGCACTTTTTGCAGTAAAGCAAGTCTATTTCATTTGAACTGCAACCAAAACTGGAGAAAACTCACATATACACACTAATTTTGCACGCAAAACAATGAGACAAAAGCACAAATTTTGCACAAACAAAGACCAGTTCTTTTGCATTGCAGACAAAACCAATCGAACATGACAGTTGACAATATTCAATGGATTCTTACAAGTACCAACAACTCTGAGCACTTTTTGCAGTAAAGCAAGTCTATTGCATTTGAACTGCAACCAAAACTGGAGACAACTCAAATATACACACTAATTTTACAAGCAGGACAATACGAAAGAAGCACAAATTTTGCACAAATGAAGGAAAGGTCTCTTGCATTGCAGTCAACACCAATATACAATGAAAGGCACCGATAGTCATTGCATACTCACATGTAATACAACATAAAACTTTTTTGCAGTTAAGTAAGCTCATCCCCTTTGTATTGCAACCAAACCTGAAGAATATTCAAACTCGCCAAAATTTTACTTCAGATTCAAAAGTTTTGACAAAGCGAAAATCTTTGCGAAAGTAATGCAGTTACTTTTACATTGTAGCCGAAATGCTGGAAAACAAACAACCAAAATCAATTGCAGACTCAAATGTGAAATGTTGCTATAGCCCTTGTAGCTTTTTCCAAAGTGACAAAAAGCTACAATTTACAAAGTGCGAGTACAGCTAACAGCAACTCAATTGCACTCCAAATCAATACTACGACAAGGCACCCACTATCCGTCCAGTGATTCATTGTCTCTCAGCAAGTGGTAATGTCATCTTTGTACTGTGGACAGTCACCGTCTATTGCCGTTTCCGATTCTTTCTCATTCCATGTCTCTCTCCTCACAATCATTCCACTCTCGCTCTCACAAAATCACAAACACAAAACCACAAACACAAAACAAGCTCAACAGCTCAAAAACATGTTACAGAACACACACCACATTTATCAACTAACTACTGCTATCTACTACTTCACACACTAACTATGGACAGCTATCAACTAATTACAACTACACCTCATACCTCCAATAGATAAATGAGCAAATAGATAATAGAGTAAATCAATTAGTAGATAAATGAACAACTCATCCATACCTCACACCATTAGAGCTTGTTTCCTTGAAACCAATTGTGCTCCATCTTCAGTTGCATATTCAGTTGCATATTCACTTTCATCTCCACTTCCATCTCCACTACAATATATCCTGCTCCAGTTTTATCATGATCCAAAACAACTAGAAACCATTTGACAACACTGAAAATATACAGTCAGAACACTCAAATACGCTTACCTCTAGAAATTCACCTTATCCACTGCTCCGTCAAGCAAGGCTTTCTTCTCCTACACAATCCTATAGCAACTCCACGCGAAATATGGTATGAAACTCGAGTTCAATGCCACGAAAACGCACTGCTCATCTACTTTGTCATCTACGGGCTCTAAGCAATCGGTCTCATATTCATTGCACTATGCACCGTCAACATCTATTTCCGTGGCCGATTCTCTCTCATTCCATATCTCTCTCCTCACAATCACTCCACTCGCACTCTCACGAAATCACAAACACACAACAAGCATAGTAACTCATAAACACGCTACAGAACACGTCACATTTATCTAACAATTATCCTTTGTTTACAAGCAAACATTCAAACCCCAATAAATATATAAAAACATTAATATATAAATAGAAATAATGCATACCACGCAGCACTAAGTCTTCTCCTTCAAATAACTTGTGCTCTTTCTCTGGTCAAAGTCCTGGGCAGAATGGAGCAGCACCAATAGCCAGTAGAACTTATCAATGATGATGATGAACTTCGGTTTTCATGCATTTGCAGCTCTGTCTTGTCGGTAACGTTAACGTCCTTTAGCCTTGTTTCACTAACGACCTCATGCACTGCACCATGGGGTACGTAACCCAGTATGGGAGGCTGTTTGGGTGCTACACCTTGCCCAAGGGTGACCCAGCACAGCAGCACTTAAGAGGTAGTGACATTCTCCTCAAAGCCACAGTACTCGTCAACTAGGGCTGTGCTGCCGGATGTAGTTTAATGTCATACCCAGGACTAGATCAACAACCGATGCAAATTGAAAATCACCAAATGTCTCATACAATTAACATTAACAACATATGGAACTTTTCGCAAAGCAGCAAGCCTACTAACCTTGTATTTGTATCCCAAAATCATTCAAACTAAACATTATTGATAACTACTGCAGATTGGTGGAAAATTTTCAACAAATAACAAATTTGTCCAGAAAAAGTTCCAGCACTGCTTTGCTATTGTACCAAAAAACTCATGAACATTCAAAGGTAGCAATAATTTCTCCAGTTAACAACACACTACTACAGTAGGACACAGTTTGCAGTAATGAGGACTACTTCTCTTGCACTGAAGCCAAACACGATATAAAATCAAACCTACCCATATTTAGTGCAACATGAAAAGTAAACACCAACCAAACATTTTGCTGCAAACTTAGCCCATTGCTTTTCAACTGCACCCAGAACTGCAGAAAACTGATATGTAGCAATAATTATTTCAGACTAAACATTACGAAAGTAGCACAAATTTTTTGCGGAAACAATAACCAGTTCTGTTTAATTGTGGCCAAAAGCGATCTAAACCTAAAGTTAACAACATTTACTCTATACTAACTGGCACAAAATCTTCACACCTTTACCATGACAGTAAATCCATTGCTATTCAACTTCAGCAAAAACTGGTGAAAACCCAAATATAGAAAATAATCTTAAATGTGAAACAATACGAAAGAAGCACAAATTTTGTAGAAACAAAGACCAGTTCTTTTGCATTGAAGCCAAAACCGATCTAATCTGAAAGTTGACAATATTCAATGGACACTTAAAAGTACCAACAACTCTGAGCACTTTTTGAAGTAAAGCAAGTATATTGCTTATGAACTGCAGCCAAAACTGGAGATGGTTCAAACTTTGACAATAATTTTACATGCATAAACAATACGACAGAAGCACGACTTTTACAGAAACAAAGACCAGTTTTTTTGCATTACAGCCAAAACCAATCGAACATGACAGTTGACAATATTCAATGGATTCTTACAAGTACCAACAACTCTGAGCACTTTTTGCAGTAAAGCAAGTCTATTTCATTTGAACTGCAACCAAAACTGGAGAAAACTCACATATACACACTAATTTTGCACGCAAAACAATGAGACAAAAGCACAAATTTTGCACAAACAAAGACCAATTCTTTTGCATTGCAGACAAAACCAATTGAACATGACAGTTGACAATATTCAATGGATTCTTACAAGTACCAACAACTCTGAGCACTTTTTGCAGTAAAGCAAGTCTATTGCATTTGAACTGCAACCAAACCTGGAGACAACTCAAATATACACACTAATTTTACAAGCAGGACAATACGAAAGAAGCACAAATTTTGCACAAATGAAGGAAAGGTCTCTTGCATTGCAGTCAACACCAATATACAATGAAAGGCACCGATAGTCATTGCATACTCACATGTAATACAACATAAAACTTTTTTGCAGTTAAGTAAGCTCATCCCCTTTGTATTGCAACCAAAACTGAAGAATATTCAAACTCGCCAAAATTTTACTTCAGATTCAAAAGTTTTGACAAAGCGAAAATCTTTGCGAAAGTAATGCAGTTACTTTTACATTGTAGCCGAAATGCTGGAAAACAAACAACCAAAATCAATTGCAGACTCAAACGTGAAATGTTGCTATAGCCCTTGTAGCTTTTTCCAAAGTGACAAAAAGCTACAATTTACAAAGTGCGAGTACAGCTAACAGCAACTCAATTGCACTCCAAATCAATACTACGACAAGGCACCCACTATCCGTCCAGTGATTCATTGTCTCTCAGCAAGTGGTAATGTCATCTTTGTACTGTGGACAGTCACCGTCTATTGCCGTTTCCGATTCTTTCTCATTCCATGTCTCTCTCCTCACAATCATTCCACTCTCGCTCTCACAAAATCACAAACACAAAACCACAAACACAAAACAAGCTCAACAGCTCAAAAACATGTTACAGAACACACACCACATTTATCAACTAACTACTGCTATCTACTACTTCACACACTAACTATGGACAGCTATCAACTAATTACAACTACACCTCATACCTCCAATAGATAAATGAGCAAATAGATAATAGAGTAAATCAATTAGTAGATAAATGAACAACTCATCCATACCTCACACCATTAGAGCTTGTTTCCTTGAAACCAATTGTGCTCCATCTTCAGTTGCATATTCAGTTGCATATTCACTTTCATCTCCACTTCCATCTCCACTACAATATATCCTGCTCCAGTTTTATCATGATCCAAAACAACTAGAAACCATTTGACAACACTGAAAATATACAGTCAGAACACTCAAATACGCTTACCTCTAGAAATTCACCTTATCCACTGCTCCGTCAAGCAAGGCTTTCTTCTCCTACACAATCCTATAGCAACTCCACGCGAAATATGGTATGAAACTCGAGTTCAATGCCACGAAAACGCACTGCTCATCTACTTTGTCATCTACGGGCTCTAAGCAATCGGTCTCATATTCATTGCACTATGCACCGTCAACATCTATTTCCGTGGCCGATTCTCTCTCATTCCATATCTCTCTCCTCACAATCACTCCACTCGCACTCTCACGAAATCACAAACACACAACAAGCATAGTAACTCATAAACACGCTACAGAACACGTCACATTTATCTAACAATTATCCTTTGTTTACAAGCAAACATTCAAACCCCAATAAATATATAAAGACATTAATATATAAATAGAAATAATGCATACCACGCAGCACTAAGTCTTCTCCTTCAAATAACTTGTGTTCTTTCTCTGGTCAAAGTCCTGGGCAGAATGGAGCAGCACCAATAGCCAGTAGAACTTATCAATGATGATGATGAACTTCGGTTTTCATGCATTTGCAGCTCTGTCTTGTCGGTAACGTTAACGTCCTTTAGCCTTGTTTCACTAACGACCTCATGCACTGCACCATGGGGTACGTAACCCAGTATGGGAGGCTGTTTGGGTGCTACACCTTGCCCAAGGGTGACCCAGCACAGCAGCACTTAAGAGGTAGTGACATTCTCCTCAAAGCCACAGTACTCGTCAACTAGGGCTGTGCTGCCGGATGTAGTTTAATGTCATACCCAGGACTAGATCAACAACCGATGCAAATTGAAAATCACCAAATGTCTCATACAATTAACATTAACAACATATGGAACTTTTCGCAAAGCAGCAAGCCTACTAACCTTGTATTTGTATCCCAAAATCATTCAAACTAAACATTATTGATAACTACTGCAGATTGGTGGAAAATTTTCAACAAATAACAAATTTGTCCAGAAAAAGTTCCAGCACTGCTTTGCTATTGTACCAAAAAACTCATGAACATTCAAAGGTAGCAATAATTTCTCCAGTTAACAACACACTACTACAGTAGGACACAGTTTGCAGTAATGAGGACTACTTCTCTTGCACTGAAGCCAAACACGATATAAAATCAAACCTACCCATATTTAGTGCAACATGAAAAGTAAACACCAACCAAACATTTTGCTGCAAACTTAGCCCATTGCTTTTCAACTGCACCCAGAACTGCAGAAAACTGATATGTAGCAATAATTATTTCAGACTAAACATTACGAAAGTAGCACAAATTTTTTGCGGAAACAATAACCAGTTCTGTTTAATTGTGGCCAAAAGCGATCTAAACCTAAAGTTAACAACATTTACTCTATACTAACTGGCACAAAGTCTTCACACCTTTACCATGACAGTAAATCCATTGCTATTCAACTTCAGCAAAAACTGGTGAAAACCCAAATATAGAAAATAATCTTAAATGTGAAACAATACGAAAGAAGCACAAATTTTGTAGAAACAAAGACCAGTTCTTTTGCATTGAAGCCAAAACCGATCTAATCTGAAAGTTGACAATATTCAATGGACACTTAAAAGTACCAACAACTCTGAGCACTTTTTGAAGTAAAGCAAGTATATTGCTTATGAACTGCAGCCAAAACTGGAGATGGTTCAAACTTTGACAATAATTTTACATGCATAAACAATACGAAAGAAGCACGACTTTTACAGAAACAAAGACCAGTTTTTTTGCATTGCAGACAAAACCAATCGAACATGACAGTTGACAATATTCAATGGATTCTTACAAGTACCAACAACTCTGAGCACTTTTTGCAGTAAAGCAAGTCTATTGCATTTGAACTGCAACCAAAACTGGAGACAACTCAAATATACACACTAATTTTACAAGCAGGACAATACGAAAGAAGCACAAATTTTGCACAAATGAAGGAAAGGTCTCTTGCATTGCAGTCAACACCAATATACAATGAAAGGCACCGATAGTCATTGCATACTCACATGTAATACAACATAAAACTTTTTTGCAGTTAAGTAAGCTCATCCCCTTTGTATTGCAACCAAAACTGAAGAATATTCAAACTCGCCAAAATTTTACTTCAGATTCAAAAGTTTTGACAAAGCGAAAATCTTTGCGAAAGTAATGCAGTTACTTTTACATTGTAGCCGAAATGCTGGAAAACAAACAACCAAAATCAATTGCAGACTCAAACGTGAAATGTTGCTATAGCCCTTGTAGCTTTTTCCAAAGTGACAAAAAGCTACAATTTACAAAGTGCGAGTACAGCTAACAGCAACTCAATTGCACTCCAAATCAATACTACGACAAGGCACCCACTATCCGTCCAGTGATTCATTGTCTCTCAGCAAGTGGTAATGTCATCTTTGTACTGTGGACAGTCACCGTCTATTGCCGTTTCCGATTCTTTCTCATTCCATGTCTCTCTCCTCACAATCATTCCACTCTCGCTCTCACAAAATCACAAACACAAAACCACAAACACAAAACAAGCTCAACAGCTCAAAAACATGTTACAGAACACACACCACATTTATCAACTAACTACTGCTATCTACTACTTCACACACTAACT
This sequence comes from Mastigias papua, assembly GCA_964019165.1. NCBI lineage: Eukaryota > Metazoa > Cnidaria > Scyphozoa > Rhizostomeae > Mastigiidae > Mastigias > Mastigias papua. The sequence continues at coordinate 27,154 of OZ025277.1, forward strand.
ATGGACAGCTATCAACTAATTACAACTACACCTCATACCTCCAATAGATAAATGAGCAAATAGATAATAGAGTAAATCAATTAGTAGATAAATGAACAACTCATCCATACCTCACACCATTAGAGCTTGTTTCCTTGAAACCAATTGTGCTCCATCTTCAGTTGCATATTCAGTTGCATATTCACTTTCATCTCCACTTCCATCTCCACTACAATATATCCTGCTCCAGTTTTATCATGATCCAAAACAACTAGAAACCATTTGACAACACTGAAAATATACAGTCAGAACACTCAAATACGCTTACCTCTAGAAATTCACCTTATCCACTGCTCCGTCAAGCAAGGCTTTCTTCTCCTACACAATCCTATAGCAACTCCACGCGAAATATGGTATGAAACTCGAGTTCAATGCCACGAAAACGCACTGCTCATCTACTTTGTCATCTACGGGCTCTAAGCAATCGGTCTCATATTCATTGCACTATGCACCGTCAACATCTATTTCCGTGGCCGATTCTCTCTCATTCCATATCTCTCTCCTCACAATCACTCCACTCGCACTCTCACGAAATCACAAACACACAACAAGCATAGTAACTCATAAACACGCTACAGAACACGTCACATTTATCTAACAATTATCCTTTGTTTACAAGCAAACATTCAAACCCCAATAAATATATAAAGACATTAATATATAAATAGAAATAATGCATACCACGCAGCACTAAGTCTTCTCCTTCAAATAACTTGTGTTCTTTCTCTGGTCAAAGTCCTGGGCAGAATGGAGCAGCACCAATAGCCAGTAGAACTTATCAATGATGATGATGAACTTCGGTTTTCATGCATTTGCAGCTCTGTCTTGTCGGTAACGTTAACGTCCTTTAGCCTTGTTTCACTAACGACCTCATGCACTGCACCATGGGGTACGTAACCCAGTATGGGAGGCTGTTTGGGTGCTACACCTTGCCCAAGGGTGACCCAGCACAGCAGCACTTAAGAGGTAGTGACATTCTCCTCAAAGCCACAGTACTCGTCAACTAGGGCTGTGCTGCCGGATGTAGTTTAATGTCATACCCAGGACTAGATCAACAACCGATGCAAATTGAAAATCACCAAATGTCTCATACGATTAACATTAACAACATATGGAACTTTTCGCAAAGCAGCAAGCCTACTAACCTTGTATTTGTATCCCAAAATCATTCAAACTAAACATTATTGATAACTACTGCAGATTGGTGGAAAATTTTCAACAAATAACAAATTTGTCCAGAAAAAGTTCCAGCACTGCTTTGCTATTGTACCAAAAAACTCATGAACATTCAAAGGTAGCAATAATTTCTCCAGTTAACAACACACTACTACAGTAGGACACAGTTTGCAGTAATGAGGACTACTTCTCTTGCACTGAAGCCAAACACGATATAAAATCAAACCTACCCATATTTAGTGCAACATGAAAAGTAAACACCAACCAAACATTTTGCTGCAAACTTAGCCCATTGCTTTTCAACTGCACCCAGAACTGCAGAAAACTGATATGTAGCAATAATTATTTCAGACTAAACATTACGAAAGTAGCACAAATTTTTTGCGGAAACAATAACCAGTTCTGTTTAATTGTGGCCAAAAGCGATCTAAACCTAAAGTTAACAACATTTACTCTATACTAACTGGCACAAAATCTTCACACCTTTACCATGACAGTAAATCCATTGCTATTCAACTTCAGCAAAAACTGGTGAAAACCCAAATATAGAAAATAATCTTAAATGTGAAACAATACGAAAGAAGCACAAATTTTGTAGAAACAAAGACCAGTTCTTTTGCATTGAAGCCAAAACCGATCTAATCTGAAAGTTGACAATATTCAATGGACACTTAAAAGTACCAACAACTCTGAGCACTTTTTGAAGTAAAGCAAGTATATTGCTTATGAACTGCAGCCAAAACTGGAGATGGTTCAAACTTTGACAATAATTTTACATGCATAAACAATACGAAAGAAGCACGACTTTTACAGAAACAACGACCAGTTTTTTTGCATTGCAGCCAAAACCAATCGAACATGACAGTTGACAATATTCAATGGATTCTTACAAGTACCAACAACTCTGAGCACTTTTTGCAGTAAAGCAAGTCTATTTCATTTGAACTGCAACCAAAACTGGAGAAAACTCACATATACACACTAATTTTGCACGCAAAACAATGAGACAAAAGCACAAATTTTGCACAAACAAAGACCAGTTCTTTTGCATTGCAGACAAAACCAATCGAACATGACAGTTGACAATATTCAATGGATTCTTACAAGTACCAACAACTCTGAGCACTTTTTGCAGTAAAGCAAGTCTATTGCATTTGAACTGCAACCAAAACTGGAGACAACTCAAATATACACACTAATTTTACAAGCAGGACAATACGAAAGAAGCACAAATTTTGCACAAATGAAGGAAAGGTCTCTTGCATTGCAGTCAACACCAATATACAATGAAAGGCACCGATAGTCATTGCATACTCACATGTAATACAACATAAAACTTTTTTGCAGTTAAGTAAGCTCATCCCCTTTGTATTGCAACCAAAACTGAAGAATATTCAAACTCGCCAAAATTTTACTTCAGATTCAAAAGTTTTGACAAAGCGAAAATCTTTGCGAAAGTAATGCAGTTACTTTTACATTGTAGCCGAAATGCTGGAAAACAAACAACCAAAATCAATTGCAGACTCAAACGTGAAATGTTGCTATAGCCCTTGTAGCTTTTTCCAAAGTGACAAAAAGCTACAATTTACAAAGTGCGAGTACAGCTAACAGCAACTCAATTGCACTCCAAATCAATACTACGACAAGGCACCCACTATCCGTCCAGTGATTCATTGTCTCTCAGCAAGTGGTAATGTCATCTTTGTACTGTGGACAGTCACCGTCTATTGCCGTTTCCGATTCTTTCTCATTCCATGTCTCTCTCCTCACAATCATTCCACTCTCGCTCTCACAAAATCACAAACACAAAACCACAAACACAAAACAAGCTCAACAGCTCAAAAACATGTTACAGAACACACACCACATTTATCAACTAACTACTGCTATCTACTACTTCACACACTAACTATGGACAGCTATCAACTAATTACAACTACACCTCATACCTCCAATAGATAAATGAGCAAATAGATAATAGAGTAAATCAATTAGTAGATAAATGAACAACTCATCCATACCTCACACCATTAGAGCTTGTTTCCTTGAAACCAATTGTGCTCCATCTTCAGTTGCATATTCAGTTGCATATTCACTTTCATCTCCACTTCCATCTCCACTACAATATATCCTGCTCCAGTTTTATCATGATCCAAAACAACTAGAAACCATTTGACAACACTGAAAATATACAGTCAGAACACTCAAATACGCTTACCTCTAGAAATTCACCTTATCCACTGCTCCGTCAAGCAAGGCTTTCTTCTCCTACACAATCCTATAGCAACTCCACGCGAAATATGGTATGAAACTCGAGTTCAATGCCACGAAAACGCACTGCTCATCTACTTTGTCATCTACGGGCTCTAAGCAATCGGTCTCATATTCATTGCACTATGCACCGTCAACATCTATTTCCGTGGCCGATTCTCTCTCATTCCATATCTCTCTCCTCACAATCACTCCACTCGCACTCTCACGAAATCACAAACACACAACAAGCATAGTAACTCATAAACACGCTACAGAACACGTCACATTTATCTAACAATTATCCTTTGTTTACAAGCAAACATTCAAACCCCAATAAATATATAAAGACATTAATATATAAATAGAAATAATGCATACCACGCAGCACTAAGTCTTCTCCTTCAAATAACTTGTGTTCTTTCTCTGGTCAAAGTCCTGGGCAGAATGGAGCAGCACCAATAGCCAGTAGAACTTATCAATGATGATGATGAACTTCGGTTTTCATGCATTTGCAGCTCTGTCTTGTCGGTAACGTTAACGTCCTTTAGCCTTGTTTCACTAACGACCTCATGCACTGCACCATGGGGTACGTAACCCAGTATGGGAGGCTGTTTGGGTGCTACACCTTGCCCAAGGGTGACCCAGCACAGCAGCACTTAAGAGGTAGTGACATTCTCCTCAAAGCCACAGTACTCGTCAACTAGGGCTGTGCTGCCGGATGTAGTTTAATGTCATACCCAGGACTAGATCAACAACCGATGCAAATTGAAAATCACCAAATGTCTCATACGATTAACATTAACAACATATGGAACTTTTCGCAAAGCAGCAAGCCTACTAACCTTGTATTTGTATCCCAAAATCATTCAAACTAAACATTATTGATAACTACTGCAGATTGGTGGAAAATTTTCAACAAATAACAAATTTGTCCAGAAAAAGTTCCAGCACTGCTTTGCTATTGTACCAAAAAACTCATGAACATTCAAAGGTAGCAATAATTTCTCCAGTTAACAACACACTACTACAGTAGGACACAGTTTGCAGTAATGAGGACTACTTCTCTTGCACTGAAGCCAAACACGATATAAAATCAAACCTACCCATATTTAGTGCAACATGAAAAGTAAACACCAACCAAACATTTTGCTGCAAACTTAGCCCATTGCTTTTCAACTGCACCCAGAACTGCAGAAAACTGATATGTAGCAATAATTATTTCAGACTAAACATTACGAAAGTAGCACAAATTTTTTGCGGAAACAATAACCAGTTCTGTTTAATTGTGGCCAAAAGCGATCTAAACCTAAAGTTAACAACATTTACTCTATACTAACTGGCACAAAATCTTCACACCTTTACCATGACAGTAAATCCATTGCTATTCAACTTCAGCAAAAACTGGTGAAAACCCAAATATAGAAAATAATCTTAAATGTGAAACAATACGAAAGAAGCACAAATTTTGTAGAAACAAAGACCAGTTCTTTTGCATTGAAGCCAAAACCGATCTAATCTGAAAGTTGACAATATTCAATGGACACTTAAAAGTACCAACAACTCTGAGCACTTTTTGAAGTAAAGCAAGTATATTGCTTATGAACTGCAGCCAAAACTGGAGATGGTTCAAACTTTGACAATAATTTTACATGCATAAACAATACGAAAGAAGCACGACTTTTACAGAAACAAAGACCAGTTTTTTTGCATTGCAGCCAAAACCAATCGAACATGACAGTTGACAATATTCAATGGATTCTTACAAGTACCAACAACTCTGAGCACTTTTTGCAGTAAAGCAAGTCTATTTCATTTGAACTGCAACCAAAACTGGAGAAAACTCACATATACACACTAATTTTGCACGCAAAACAATGAGACAAAAGCACAAATTTTGCACAAACAAAGACCAGTTCTTTTGCATTGCAGACAAAACCAATCGAACATGACAGTTGACAATATTCAATGGATTCTTACAAGTACCAACAACTCTGAGCACTTTTTGCAGTAAAGCAAGTCTATTGCATTTGAACTGCAACCAAAACTGGAGACAACTCAAATATACACACTAATTTTACAAGCAGGACAATACGAAAGAAGCACAAATTTTGCACAAATGAAGGAAAGGTCTCTTGCATTGCAGTCAACACCAATATACAATGAAAGGCACCGATAGTCATTGCATACTCACATGTAATACAACATAAAACTTTTTTGCAGTTAAGTAAGCTCATCCCCTTTGTATTGCAACCAAAACTGAAGAATATTCAAACTCGCCAAAATTTTACTTCAGATTCAAAAGTTTTGACAAAGCGAAAATCTTTGCGAAAGTAATGCAGTTACTTTTACATTGTAGCCGAAATGCTGGAAAACAAACAACCAAAATCAATTGCAGACTCAAACGTGAAATGTTGCTATAGCCCTTGTAGCTTTTTCCAAAGTGACAAAAAGCTACAATTTACAAAGTGCGAGTACAGCTAACAGCAACTCAATTGCACTCCAAATCAATACTACGACAAGGCACCCACTATCCGTCCAGTGATTCATTGTCTCTCAGCAAGTGGTAATGTCATCTTTGTACTGTGGACAGTCACCGTCTATTGCCGTTTCCGATTCTTTCTCATTCCATGTCTCTCTCCTCACAATCATTCCACTCTCGCTCTCACAAAATCACAAACACAAAACCACAAACACAAAACAAGCTCAACAGCTCAAAAACATGTTACAGAACACACACCACATTTATCAACTAACTACTGCTATCTACTACTTCACACACTAACTATGGACAGCTATCAACTAATTACAACTACACCTCATACCTCCAATAGATAAATGAGCAAATAGATAATAGAGTAAATCAATTAGTAGATAAATGAACAACTCATCCATACCTCACACCATTAGAGCTTGTTTCCTTGAAACCAATTGTGCTCCATCTTCAGTTGCATATTCAGTTGCATATTCACTTTCATCTCCACTTCCATCTCCACTACAATATATCCTGCTCCAGTTTTATCATGATCCAAAACAACTAGAAACCATTTGACAACACTGAAAATATACAGTCAGAACACTCAAATACGCTTACCTCTAGAAATTCACCTTATCCACTGCTCCGTCAAGCAAGGCTTTCTTCTCCTACACAATCCTATAGCAACTCCACGCGAAATATGGTATGAAACTCGAGTTCAATGCCACGAAAACGCACTGCTCATCTACTTTGTCATCTACGGGCTCTAAGCAATCGGTCTCATATTCATTGCACTATGCACCGTCAACATCTATTTCCGTGGCCGATTCTCTCTCATTCCATATCTCTCTCCTCACAATCACTCCACTCGCACTCTCACGAAATCACAAACACACAACAAGCATAGTAACTCATAAACACGCTACAGAACACGTCACATTTATCTAACAATTATCCTTTGTTTACAAGCAAACATTCAAACCCCAATAAATATATAAAGACATTAATATATAAATAGAAATAATGCATACCACGCAGCACTAAGTCTTCTCCTTCAAATAACTTGTGTTCTTTCTCTGGTCAAAGTCCTGGGCAGAATGGAGCAGCACCAATAGCCAGTAGAACTTATCAATGATGATGATGAACTTCGGTTTTCATGCATTTGCAGCTCTGTCTTGTCGGTAACGTTAACGTCCTTTAGCCTTGTTTCACTAACGACCTCATGCACTGCACCATGGGGTACGTAACCCAGTATGGGAGGCTGTTTGGGTGCTACACCTTGCCCAAGGGTGACCCAGCACAGCAGCACTTAAGAGGTAGTGACATTCTCCTCAAAGCCACAGTACTCGTCAACTAGGGCTGTGCTGCCGGATGTAGTTTAATGTCATACCCAGGACTAGATCAACAACCGATGCAAATTGAAAATCACCAAATGTCTCATACGATTAACATTAACAACATATGGAACTTTTCGCAAAGCAGCAAGCCTACTAACCTTGTATTTGTATCCCAAAATCATTCAAACTAAACATTATTGATAACTACTGCAGATTGGTGGAAAATTTTCAACAAATAACAAATTTGTCCAGAAAAAGTTCCAGCACTGCTTTGCTATTGTACCAAAAAACTCATGAACATTCAAAGGTAGCAATAATTTCTCCAGTTAACAACACACTACTACAGTAGGACACAGTTTGCAGTAATGAGGACTACTTCTCTTGCACTGAAGCCAAACACGATATAAAATCAAACCTACCCATATTTAGTGCAACATGAAAAGTAAACACCAACCAAACATTTTGCTGCAAACTTAGCCCATTGCTTTTCAACTGCACCCAGAACTGCAGAAAACTGATATGTAGCAATAATTATTTCAGACTAAACATTACGAAAGTAGCACAAATTTTTTGCGGAAACAATAACCAGTTCTGTTTAATTGTGGCCAAAAGCGATCTAAACCTAAAGTTAACAACATTTACTCTATACTAACTGGCACAAAATCTTCACACCTTTACCATGACAGTAAATCCATTGCTATTCAACTTCAGCAAAAACTGGTGAAAACCCAAATATAGAAAATAATCTTAAATGTGAAACAATACGAAAGAAGCACAAATTTTGTAGAAACAAAGACCAGTTCTTTTGCATTGAAGCCAAAACCGATCTAATCTGAAAGTTGACAATATTCAATGGACACTTAAAAGTACCAACAACTCTGAGCACTTTTTGAAGTAAAGCAAGTATATTGCTTATGAACTGCAGCCAAAACTGGAGATGGTTCAAACTTTGACAATAATTTTACATGCATAAACAATACGAAAGAAGCACGACTTTTACAGAAACAACGACCAGTTTTTTTGCATTGCAGCCAAAACCAATCGAACATGACAGTTGACAATATTCAATGGATTCTTACAAGTACCAACAACTCTGAGCACTTTTTGCAGTAAAGCAAGTCTATTTCATTTGAACTGCAACCAAAACTGGAGAAAACTCACATATACACACTAATTTTGCACGCAAAACAATGAGACAAAAGCACAAATTTTGCACAAACAAAGACCAGTTCTTTTGCATTGCAGACAAAACCAATCGAACATGACAGTTGACAATATTCAATGGATTCTTACAAGTACCAACAACTCTGAGCACTTTTTGCAGTAAAGCAAGTCTATTGCATTTGAACTGCAACCAAAACTGGAGACAACTCAAATATACACACTAATTTTACAAGCAGGACAATACGAAAGAAGCACAAATTTTGCACAAATGAAGGAAAGGTCTCTTGCATTGCAGTCAACACCAATATACAATGAAAGGCACCGATAGTCATTGCATACTCACATGTAATACAACATAAAACTTTTTTGCAGTTAAGTAAGCTCATCCCCTTTGTATTGCAACCAAAACTGAAGAATATTCAAACTCGCCAAAATTTTACTTCAGATTCAAAAGTTTTGACAAAGCGAAAATCTTTGCGAAAGTAATGCAGTTACTTTTACATTGTAGCCGAAATGCTGGAAAACAAACAACCAAAATCAATTGCAGACTCAAACGTGAAATGTTGCTATAGCCCTTGTAGCTTTTTCCAAAGTGACAAAAAGCTACAATTTACAAAGTGCGAGTACAGCTAACAGCAACTCAATTGCACTCCAAATCAATACTACGACAAGGCACCCACTATCCGTCCAGTGATTCATTGTCTCTCAGCAAGTGGTAATGTCATCTTTGTACTGTGGACAGTCACCGTCTATTGCCGTTTCCGATTCTTTCTCATTCCATGTCTCTCTCCTCACAATCATTCCACTCTCGCTCTCACAAAATCACAAACACAAAACCACAAACACAAAACAAGCTCAACAGCTCAAAAACATGTTACAGAACACACACCACATTTATCAACTAACTACTGCTATCTACTACTTCACACACTAACTATGGACAGCTATCAACTAATTACAACTACACCTCATACCTCCAATAGATAAATGAGCAAATAGATAATAGAGTAAATCAATTAGTAGATAAATGAACAACTCATCCATACCTCACACCATTAGAGCTTGTTTCCTTGAAACCAATTGTGCTCCATCTTCAGTTGCATATTCAGTTGCATATTCACTTTCATCTCCACTTCCATCTCCACTACAATATATCCTGCTCCAGTTTTATCATGATCCAAAACAACTAGAAACCATTTGACAACACTGAAAATATACAGTCAGAACACTCAAATACGCTTACCTCTAGAAATTCACCTTATCCACTGCTCCGTCAAGCAAGGCTTTCTTCTCCTACACAATCCTATAGCAACTCCACGCGAAATATGGTATGAAACTCGAGTTCAATGCCACGAAAACGCACTGCTCATCTACTTTGTCATCTACGGGCTCTAAGCAATCGGTCTCATATTCATTGCACTATGCACCGTCAACATCTATTTCCGTGGCCGATTCTCTCTCATTCCATATCTCTCTCCTCACAATCACTCCACTCGCACTCTCACGAAATCACAAACACACAACAAGCATAGTAACTCATAAACACGCTACAGAACACGTCACATTTATCTAACAATTATCCTTTGTTTACAAGCAAACATTCAAACCCCAATAAATATATAAAGACATTAATATATAAATAGAAATAATGCATACCACGCAGCACTAAGTCTTCTCCTTCAAATAACTTGTGTTCTTTCTCTGGTCAAAGTCCTGGGCAGAATGGAGCAGCACCAATAGCCAGTAGAACTTATCAATGATGATGATGAACTTCGGTTTTCATGCATTTGCAGCTCTGTCTTGTCGGTAACGTTAACGTCCTTTAGCCTTGTTTCACTAACGACCTCATGCACTGCACCATGGGGTACGTAACCCAGTATGGGAGGCTGTTTGGGTGCTACACCTTGCCCAAGGGTGACCCAGCACAGCAGCACTTAAGAGGTAGTGACATTCTCCTCAAAGCCACAGTACTCGTCAACTAGGGCTGTGCTGCCGGATGTAGTTTAATGTCATACCCAGGACTAGATCAACAACCGATGCAAATTGAAAATCACCAAATGTCTCATACGATTAACATTAACAACATATGGAACTTTTCGCAAAGCAGCAAGCCTACTAACCTTGTATTTGTATCCCAAAATCATTCAAACTAAACATTATTGATAACTACTGCAGATTGGTGGAAAATTTTCAACAAATAACAAATTTGTCCAGAAAAAGTTCCAGCACTGCTTTGCTATTGTACCAAAAAACTCATGAACATTCAAAGGTAGCAATAATTTCTCCAGTTAACAACACACTACTACAGTAGGACACAGTTTGCAGTAATGAGGACTACTTCTCTTGCACTGAAGCCAAACACGATATAAAATCAAACCTACCCATATTTAGTGCAACATGAAAAGTAAACACCAACCAAACATTTTGCTGCAAACTTAGCCCATTGCTTTTCAACTGCACCCAGAACTGCAGAAAACTGATATGTAGCAATAATTATTTCAGACTAAACATTACGAAAGTAGCACAAATTTTTTGCGGAAACAATAACCAGTTCTGTTTAATTGTGGCCAAAAGCGATCTAAACCTAAAGTTAACAACATTTACTCTATACTAACTGGCACAAAATCTTCACACCTTTACCATGACAGTAAATCCATTGCTATTCAACTTCAGCAAAAACTGGTGAAAACCCAAATATAGAAAATAATCTTAAATGTGAAACAATACGAAAGAAGCACAAATTTTGTAGAAACAAAGACCAGTTCTTTTGCATTGAAGCCAAAACCGATCTAATCTGAAAGTTGACAATATTCAATGGACACTTAAAAGTACCAACAACTCTGAGCACTTTTTGAAGTAAAGCAAGTATATTGCTTATGAACTGCAGCCAAAACTGGAGATGGTTCAAACTTTGACAATAATTTTACATGCATAAACAATACGAAAGAAGCACGACTTTTACAGAAACAAAGACCAGTTTTTTTGCATTGCAGCCAAAACCAATCGAACATGACAGTTGACAATATTCAATGGATTCTTACAAGTACCAACAACTCTGAGCACTTTTTGCAGTAAAGCAAGTCTATTTCATTTGAACTGCAACCAAAACTGGAGAAAACTCACATATACACACTAATTTTGCACGCAAAACAATGAGACAAAAGCACAAATTTTGCACAAACAAAGACCAGTTCTTTTGCATTGCAGACAAAACCAATCGAACATGACAGTTGACAATATTCAATGGATTCTTACAAGTACCAACAACTCTGAGCACTTTTTGCAGTAAAGCAAGTCTATTGCATTTGAACTGCAACCAAAACTGGAGACAACTCAAATATACACACTAATTTTACAAGCAGGACAATACGAAAGAAGCACAAATTTTGCACAAATGAAGGAAAGGTCTCTTGCATTGCAGTCAACACCAATATACAATGAAAGGCACCGATAGTCATTGCATACTCACATGTAATACAACATAAAACTTTTTTGCAGTTAAGTAAGCTCATCCCCTTTGTATTGCAACCAAAACTGAAGAATATTCAAACTCGCCAAAATTTTACTTCAGATTCAAAAGTTTTGACAAAGCGAAAATCTTTGCGAAAGTAATGCAGTTACTTTTACATTGTAGCCGAAATGCTGGAAAACAAACAACCAAAATCAATTGCAGACTCAAACGTGAAATGTTGCTATAGCCCTTGTAGCTTTTTCCAAAGTGACAAAAAGCTACAATTTACAAAGTGCGAGTACAGCTAACAGCAACTCAATTGCACTCCAAATCAATACTACGACAAGGCACCCACTATCCGTCCAGTGATTCATTGTCTCTCAGCAAGTGGTAATGTCATCTTTGTACTGTGGACAGTCACCGTCTATTGCCGTTTCCGATTCTTTCTCATTCCATGTCTCTCTCCTCACAATCATTCCACTCTCGCTCTCACAAAATCACAAACACAAAACCACAAACACAAAACAAGCACAACAGCTCAAAAACATGTTACAGAACACACACCACATTTATCAACTAACTACTGCTATCTACTACTTCACACACTAACTATGGACAGCTATCAACTAATTACAACTACACCTCATACCTCCAATAGATAAATGAGCAAATAGATAATAGAGTAAATAAATTAGTAGATAAATGAACAACTCATCCATACCTCACACCATTAGAGCTTGTTTCCTTGAAACCAATTGTGCTCCATCTTCAGTTGCATATTCAGTTGCATATTCACTTTCATCTCCACTTCCATCTCCACTACAATATATCCTGCTCCAGTTTTATCATGATCCAAAACAACTAGAAACCATTTGACAACACTGAAAATATACAGTCAGAACACTCAAATACGCTTACCTCTAGAAATTCACCTTATCCACTGCTCCGTCAAGCAAGGCTTTCTTCTCCTACACAATCCTATAGCAACTCCACGCGAAATATGGTATGAAACTCGAGTTCAATGCCACGAAAACGCACTGCTCATCTACTTTGTCATCTACGGGCTCTAAGCAATCGGTCTCATATTCATTGCACTATGCACCGTCAACATCTATTTCCGTGGCCGATTCTCTCTCATTCCATATCTCTCTCCTCACAATCACTCCACTCGCACTCTCACGAAATCACAAACACACAACAAGCATAGTAACTCATAAACACGCTACAGAACACGTCACATTTATCTAACAATTATCCTTTGTTTACAAGCAAACATTCAAACCCCAATAAATATATAAAGACATTAATATATAAATAGAAATAATGCATACCACGCAGCACTAAGTCTTCTCCTTCAAATAACTTGTGTTCTTTCTCTGGTCAAAGTCCTGGGCAGAATGGAGCAGCACCAATAGCCAGTAGAACTTATCAATGATGATGATGAACTTCGGTTTTCATGCATTTGCAGCTCTGTCTTGTCGGTAACGTTAACGTCCTTTAGCCTTGTTTCACTAACGACCTCATGCACTGCACCATGGGGTACGTAACCCAGTATGGGAGGCTGTTTGGGTGCTACACCTTGCCCAAGGGTGACCCAGCACAGCAGCACTTAAGAGGTAGTGACATTCTCCTCAAAGCCACAGTACTCGTCAACTAGGGCTGTGCTGCCGGATGTAGTTTAATGTCATACCCAGGACTAGATCAACAACCGATGCAAATTGAAAATCACCAAATGTCTCATACGATTAACATTAACAACATATGGAACTTTTCGCAAAGCAGCAAGCCTACTAACCTTGTATTTGTATCCCAAAATCATTCAAACTAAACATTATTGATAACTACTGCAGATTGGTGGAAAATTTTCAACAAATAACAAATTTGTCCAGAAAAAGTTCCAGCACTGCTTTGCTATTGTACCAAAAAACTCATGAACATTCAAAGGTAGCAATAATTTCTCCAGTTAACAACACACTACTACAGTAGGACACAGTTTGCAGTAATGAGGACTACTTCTCTTGCACTGAAGCCAAACACGATATAAAATCAAACCTACCCATATTTAGTGCAACATGAAAAGTAAACACCAACCAAACATTTTGCTGCAAACTTAGCCCATTGCTTTTCAACTGCACCCAGAACTGCAGAAAACTGATATGTAGCAATAATTATTTCAGACTAAACATTACGAAAGTAGCACAAATTTTTTGCGGAAACAATAACCAGTTCTGTTTAATTGTGGCCAAAAGCGATCTAAACCTAAAGTTAACAACATTTACTCTATACTAACTGGCACAAAATCTTCACACCTTTACCATGACAGTAAATCCATTGCTATTCAACTTCAGCAAAAACTGGTGAAAACCCAAATATAGAAAATAATCTTAAATGTGAAACAATACGAAAGAAGCACAAATTTTGTAGAAACAAAGACCAGTTCTTTTGCATTGAAGCCAAAACCGATCTAATCTGAAAGTTGACAATATTCAATGGACACTTAAAAGTACCAACAACTCTGAGCACTTTTTGAAGTAAAGCAAGTATATTGCTTATGAACTGCAGCCAAAACTGGAGATGGTTCAAACTTTGACAATAATTTTACATGCATAAACAATACGAAAGAAGCACGACTTTTACAGAAACAACGACCAGTTTTTTTTGCATTGCAGCCAAAACCAATCGAACATGACAGTTGACAATATTCAATGGATTCTTACAAGTACCAACAACTCTGAGCACTTTTTGCAGTAAAGCAAGTCTATTTCATTTGAACTGCAACCAAAACTGGAGAAAACTCACATATACACACTAATTTTGCACGCAAAACAATGAGACAAAAGCACAAATTTTGCACAAACAAAGACCAGTTCTTTTGCATTGCAGACAAAACCAATCGAACATGACAGTTGACAATATTCAATGGATTCTTACAAGTACCAACAACTCTGAGCACTTTTTGCAGTAAAGCAAGTCTATTGCATTTGAACTGCAACCAAAACTGGAGACAACTCAAATATACACACTAATTTTACAAGCAGGACAATACGAAAGAAGCACAAATTTTGCACAAATGAAGGAAAGGTCTCTTGCATTGCAGTCAACACCAATATACAATGAAAGGCACCGATAGTCATTGCATACTCACATGTAATACAGCATAAAACTTTTTTGCAGTTAAGTAAGCTCATCCCCTTTGTATTGCAACCAAAACTGAAGAATATTCAAACTCGCCAAAATTTTACTTCAGATTCAAAAGTTTTGACAAAGCAAAAATCTTTGCGAAAGTAATGCAGTTACTTTTACATTGTAGCCGAAATGCTGGAAAACAAACAACCAAAATCAATTGCAGACTCAAACGTGAAATGTTGCTATAGCCCTTGTAGCTTTTTCCAAAGTGACAAAAAGCTACAATTTACAAAGTGCGAGTACAGCTAACAGCAACTCAATTGCACTCCAAATCAATACTACGACAAGGCACCCACTATCCGTCCAGTGATTCATTGTCTCTCAGCAAGTGGTAATGTCATCTTTGTACTGTGGACAGTCACCGTCTATTGCCGTTTCCGATTCTTTCTCATTCCATGTCTCTCTCCTCACAATCATTCCACTCTCGCTCTCACAAAATCACAAACACAAAACCACAAACACAAAACAAGCACAACAGCTCAAAAACATGTTACAGAACACACACCACATTTATCAACTAACTACTGCTATCTACTACTTCACACACTAACTATGGACAGCTATCAACTAATTACAACTACACCTCATACCTCCAATAGATAAATGAGCAAATAGATAATAGAGTAAATCAATTAGTAGATAAATGAACAACTCATCCATACCTCACACCATTAGAGCTTGTTTCCTTGAAACCAATTGTGCTCCATCTTCAGTTGCATATTCAGTTGCATATTCACTTTCATCTCCACTTCCATCTCCACTACAATATATCCTGCTCCAGTTTTATCATGATCCAAAACAACTAGAAACCATTTGACAACACTGAAAGTATACAGTCAGAACACTCAAATACGCTTACCTCTAGAAATTCACCTTATCCACTGCTCCGTCAAGCAAGGCTTTCTTCTCCTACATAATCCTATAGCAACTCCACGCGAAGCAAGTATATTGCTGATGAACTGCAGCCAAAACTGGAGAAGGTTCAAACTTTGACAATAATTTTACACGCAAAAACAATACGAAAAAAGCACAAATTTTGCAGAAACACACACCAGTTCTTTTCCATTGCAGCCAAAACCAATCTAATCTGACAATTGACAATATTCAATGGATTCTTACAAGTACCAACAACTCTGAGCACTTTTTGCAGTAAAGCAAGTCTATTGCTTTTGAAATGCAGCCAATACTGGAGAAAAGTCAAATATATAAAAATTTTTTTAAAGTCAAAACAATATGAAAGAAGTACAAATTGTGCAGAAACAAGGATCAGCTCTTGAGCACTGCAGCCATATCGAAAGTAAACTGAATGGTAACAATAGTTATTGTGTAGTTGTAAGTATGAAATCTTGAAATTTTTGGCATGCAGGAAAGCCTATTGGTGTTGAACTGTAGCCAGAACTGGGCAAAACTGTAATATTGCCAAAAGCCTTACAAGCTAACCAATATGAAAGTAGTAGACTTTTTGTTGAAACAAAGTCAATTCTATTTGCACTACACCCAAAACGAATACACATTGAAAGGCACCGATACGCATCGTTTACTTACAGGTAATACAACAGGAAACTGTTTGAAGGAAAGTAAGATCATTCCTTTTATATTGCAACCAAAACTGTTGAACATTAAAACTCACCAAATTTTACCTGAGATTCAAACGTTATGACACACAAAAATTATGTCCAAAAGTAATGCAGTTGCATTCTTATTAGCCGAAAATGCTGGAAGATGAAATACCGACATTCATTGCTTATTGAAATGTGAAAACGCTTAGAGCTCAGAGCAATTGATCTCATAGTGGTTATATTATGGATCATCCACCTCTATTGCTGTTGCCGATTCTATCTGATTCCTAATCTCTCTCCTCACAATCATTCCACTCTCACTCTCGCACAATCAAATCATATTCATCTAACAATTATGTGCTGTTTATAAGTATAAAATCCCCAACAATTAAATAAATGAATACATAAATACATATATATATATATGTATTTATATATAACGTTTATATATACATAAATATATAAGTATATACATTCGATAAAAGAACGAAAAACCGTTATGAAGAAAAAACACGAAGTGGGAGCTAGAAACTTAATGAGATATCAAAGTGCTGAACCTGTTTATTTAAAATGGGCTTCTCCCATGAAATGTGCAGAGCCTCTTAGATTTTAAGTTGATGATAGGTTCTTGCTGTATCTATAACCGTGAAACAATTGTCACTGCAAGATTCCCTACATTTATCAGAACTCCTAAGATGTTTAAAGATGTTGGAGTTTTTGTCAGTATATAAATGCTCACGCACTCGACTGGACAAATGTCAGCTTGTCTCGCCAACATAAACGGAATCATTTAACGGGATGTGATTCCGTTTATGTTGGCGAGACAAGCCGAAATTTGTCCACTCGAGTGCGTGAGTATTTATATACTGACAATAACTCCAACATCTTTAAACATCTTAGGAGTTCTGATATATATATATATATATATATGTATATATACACATATATATATATGCAATCAGTAGCTAGCGAGTAACCAGGATTTCTCCTTTTTCGGTGCAAACAGAAAGGTATATATATATATATATATATATATATATATATATATATATATATATATATATATATATATATATATATATATATATATATATATATATATATATATATATATATATATATATATATATATATATATATGTATGTGTATGTGTATGTGTGTGTGTGTATGTGTATGTGTGTGTGCGTGTATGTGTGTGTGTGTGTTTGTATGTGTGTGTGTGTAATATGGTCCATTATTCGGAGATTTTACGCACAGTAATTTGTGTAATATAGCCAGGAGTCTTAGAGATATGAATCCCCAAATAGACTACATGGTTTTGTCTATAGATAGAATCACTTCCTGTAGAAGACTATTGAAAACATCAATTATAAAAAAGCAAAGAAGTATGAGAATTAGCCTACTATGATTGGGACTAATGCTGTAGACTCCTGGCCCTTTGTTATTCTAATGTTATTCAAAGGGTAAAGATTGGATCGCATAGGAGTACTGCAAAAAGAATAAAAATCGGTATCCCTCAGGGTTCAGTCTTAGGTCCCTTGCTGTTTAACATATTCTTTAATGATTTATTTCTCACAAAACTAAACTCTGAGATATGTAATTTTGCGGATGACAATACTATATACTCATGTGGGAAAGATTTAAATGAAATAATCATAAATTTGGAAGATGATCTCAGTACGTTGCTTAAATGGTTGCGAAGAATGGTAAGGTTGCAAACCCGAAAAAGTTCCAGCTAATGTTTCTGGGATTGAACAGCAGTCGCAGAGAACTGCGTCTTAACATTGAAGGCAACAAAGTATCCGCAACAGATTGTGTTAAATTGCTTAGGGTTGAAATTGACAACAAATTAAAATTTGACAAGCACGTCAAAACATTATGTTGTAAAGTGAACAAGAAAATAAATGCTTTCTCTAGACTAAATATGTTTATTTCCAGAGATCAGGCATTATTGATTTGTAATGCAGTAATCCCATCGAATTTCAATTACTGCCCTTTGATCTGGATGTTCTGCAATAAAGGTGCAAACCAAGAAATCGATCGCACACATAAACGAGCTCTCCGAATGCTATATAAAGACTATGAATGCTCATTTGAGCTACTACTTACACGCAGTGGTAGTGTCTGCATTCATGTAAGAAACTTACAGAAACTAATGATAGAAGTCTATAATTCAATAAGTCATCTTAGTCCATCGCTTGTATGGGAATTTTATGAAACAAAACATGTAGAGTATAATCTGAGGACAAAAAACCTTAGCAGATTACCTACAATAAAGAGTACAAGTTTTGGGCTAGAATCACTATCATTTAGGGGGAGTTTCCTCTGGAATGCCCTGGATGACAGTATCAAAAATGAAAATACACCTCTAGCATTCAAAAGTAAAATTAAAAATTGGTCTGGAAAAGAATGCACCTGCAGGATCTGCCGCTAAGTACTTTTTAGTTTATGGAATTATGTATATGAGTATTTATTTTATAAAATTCTTTCCTTACAGTTGTATTATAAATAGTTGGTTTTAATTAGTATTTAATTACTATTATACTCCAAACCAACTTTAAATACAGCTATATGAAAAATTATATGAATAATGTAATATACCAACTGAACAAAATGAATATAAAAATAACAAAAAAATAAAATAAAAATAAAACAGTAAAGGGAAACTAACTACTATGAAAAGTTGACAATTAGAACAAAACTTTAAGCAGAAAAATATTGTGTAAAAGTCACTATCAAAATCATCAAACTATGTCCTACCCATCAAATATATTATAGTGGAAGTCATATTTATATCTCTTTCCTGACCAAAACCGGTTCAATATGTTTTTAAATTGGTTTATAGAGCAAACATCCACAACTTCCTGTGATAAACTATTCCAAACTGGAATTACCCTGTAGCAAAAACTGTTCTTTGTTTGTTCTAATTTTGTTCCACCCATCTGCAACTACAGGGAATGTCATCTTGTTCTCCCAATCTCATTTTTTATATTTAGGGATGGTCACATTGAGCATCATAGAAACTTTTCACAATTTTAACGACTTCTATCATATCTCCCTGTATCTTCTAAATCTTAGAGAAGGTAGATTCAGGGATCTCAAACTTTGTTCATATGTTAAGTCTTTCATTCCCGGAAGTGCTTTTATACCACTCTTTGTAACCTCTCCATATCGACAATGCTACATATGCTTGAAGGGGGCCAGACTGATGCTGCATATTCTAAGTGAACCTGAACTATGCCCTTGAAAAGTAGCTTAAACGTTCTATTATCTAAGAACTGGAAGCTCCTTCGTATAACGCCTAGCATTTGCATTTCTTTGGCAATCTTTCAGTCACTATGTTCCTTGTCCAAATTTACCTTAAATCTTTCTCAGTAATTACTGTCTTTACGATTGGATCCTATAGTATAACACTGATCAGGTGGATTGCTTCTAATATTTAACTAGATAAGGATATATCTATGTGATATGATGAATACTGTGTCTAATTGGTCATATGGTTTCCCAATGGGTACTTATTCACCATTGCTTAGGTGAAGAGTTCAAGAAATAAAATAAACTCTTTTTACAAATGACCAGGTTTTGCGTCTCTATGTTAACATATTCCAGAACATTCAAATAAAGGGACGACCCTACTTGTCTACTACACCGAAAATTATCAAATGTATACATTTTGGCCCTTCTGGATTTTCAATGAGGTCTTAACCTATGACATTTCATTTTATGAATCACATTTCATTTCAAGATACAACTTTGGAAGGAGTAAGGCTCTGACACTGAAATTTTCCATTTGTCATAACCCTATTAACATGAATCAACGGTGCAAATATCAAGAAGATCAGAACAGGTGAGTGCAAGTTATGCCTTTGAAGTCCATGGATGAAACCTAGTTCTTGTTTTATAACTGTGTGCTTCCATTAACTTAAATAGTACAGGGGTGGCGGAGCAATATTTTTATTGCATAGGCTCTAGTTTTCACAAGTTGTTTTCAAGGTGCCCTTCGTTAAGAGTTATACACTGTTAATAAAAAATTATCTTATTAAATTTATTACAATTTGGGATATACACCATTAGAAAATCAGACTTAAAACCTAACTACAATCGAAGTCTAAAGTTTACAAATCAAGAAATTAAGGATTAATGAACATAACAAAAACAAAAGACAGTGAAGCTCTTCTAATAGATGCTTTGAAGGTACATAAAGGGGCTGCATGCTTTGACCTAACTGAGCGGATTTGACTATAAAATAATATGCATTGTCGGAAGTAGAATAATCAAAGAAGCACAAATATTCGATTTAAAAATAATACACAATCAATGAAATATGATTTGCGTGAAATATCTTAAATTGTATCCAAGCCAGCTTAGGTACTAAGTCCCTCTTTTATAATAATTCTATAATGGGCTTAAAGCGTTTAAACAGTTCCATAATAGTGTTGTTTAATTTATTTTGAGTAGGCTGTTATATCTAGCATTTTCAGCTAATTTAGGCCTATTGTGCATGCCGCATCCAGGCATGGGACTCCTAGTTTAACGTCCCTTCCGAAGGACGGCGGAATGAGTTGCTTTGGTCGCTTATCTGGATAGTCGCCCATCCAGTTGCTGACCTAGCACAGCCAAGCTTAACTTCAGCTAGCTAACGGAAACCAACTGAACCGCTTGGCCACTCACCCTATAAGAGTCCAAGGGAGCCAACCTCCTCAGCTACAATTACTAGTAGCGAGTAATCAGTATTAAGCATAGTACTAGCTAACAAGTTAAAACGTAAGCTTCACAATACATGATATGCTCATTTGAATTTTAGTGAGCCTAAATCAAGGCCCTGTGGAGCTGTGACCCCCCTGGGCTCTGCGTGATACATAAGCAAAATAACTGTTAAAACCTTTAGTGCTAAAGGTAAGAGTCAATATCAGTTGAGAATTTCAAGTGTCCCACATGTTTGTCCAGCTTTTTTTAAAATATATTAAATGATATTGCCTCAGCAATGTCCTTTGGGAGGCTATTCCAACCGTTAAAAATCCGCTGGCTGAAAAATCTCTGTCGCACGATCTTTTTGAATCTGGTCTTGTGTATTTTAAGTGCATGTCCTCTGGTCTTGCTGTACTTCTCCAATGTCATTAAAGGGTCTACATCATAGTATCCATGCATATACTTATATGTTTGGATCAGGTCTCCACGAAATCTTCTATAAACAGGACTTGGCAAATTTAATTTCCTCAATCGATCCTCATAATTGTAGTACCTCAATTCTGGTATCATCCTGGTTTCCCTTCTCTGCACTTTTTCGATGGTTTCAATGTCTTTTTTAAAGAAGGGTGTCCACACAACATTAGCATATTCTAGGTGAGGTCTTACTAACCCAACAAATAATGATTTAAACATTCATGTCTATGTGATCAAAAATTCGCTTTATCAAACCAAGAAGACCATTTGCTTTACAAGCAATGCGATCCACATGGTACCTAAAGTTCAGCTCAGTGTCGACATAACCTCCAAGGTCATTCTCGCAATCGGTTGAG
Organism: Mastigias papua; assembly: GCA_964019165.1. NCBI lineage: Eukaryota > Metazoa > Cnidaria > Scyphozoa > Rhizostomeae > Mastigiidae > Mastigias > Mastigias papua. The sequence goes on from OZ025277.1 coordinate 49,312, forward strand.
TTTAAGGTAACTACTTCTTCATTTTTTGTCATTTTATAATTATGAAGGGAAATACTTCTCCCAAGATGCATTACCTTGCATTTTTCTGTGTTGAAGTGAAATTGCCATACATTGGACCATTCTTGTAGTGAAGTCAGATCTTGCTGTAATGCTTCTCTTTCTTGTTGACTGTTACGCCCTGTGAAAATCTTAGCATCATCAGCAAATAATCTTATAGAGCAGTCTACTATTTCAGGCATATCACTGATATAGATTGTGAACAAAAATGGTCCTAGGACACTTTCTTGAGGGACTCCACTTCCAACATATGTCCAATTTGAGAATGAGCCATTAACTACCACTCTTTGACGTTTTCCTGTTAGAAAATTTTTTATAAAGCTCAGAACCTTCCCTCCTATATCATAACTTTCCAGTTTAACTAATAGCATCTTATGTGGCACAGAATCGAAAGCCTTGGCAAAGTCCCAGTATATAGCATCAATTGGTATATTGTCATCGAGAAGCCTTGACCATATATTGGTTGTATCCAAAGCTTTTTTGAAATAGTGTGATAGGAACTTTTTTAATTCATTCTTGTTACCTGATAATGCATTAAACGTTTTGGCTTTTGGACTTTCAGAACGTTAAACAAAGGTATATTTCGTAGGAAAAGTGAAGGGGACAACAGATCCTCAGCCCTCCTGGCTCCGCTGCCCATGAATTACTGTATCGTTTTCGCTATTTTACATAAGTCTTGCATCAAATCCAGCAAGATATTTTGCATGATACACAGTAAATCGAACCATTCTAGTTTGAACTATATTCCTGCACGACCATTTCCCAATAGAACTTCTACTTGATATATCTTATGCTTTTGAGGACTAACTACCAGTTCAACATGCCCTTTCTACAATGCCGTTTTCATGCTAGCATATATCTACAGAACTGCCTTTAAAGTAGAGAAGAATATATTTCCCTATAACTACCAAATTCAATTTAATTATCGATCGCCCCTTGGAAATCACTCGAAACTGAAGGGTACCCCTCCTTAACTGTCAAACAGCACATGAAAGCATATGATATTATATGAAATCAAATGAAATGAAACCACATCACTAGCAATTACAGGACAAGAAAAAATGCAATAGAATAGAACAACAAAGTTCAATTTCACTCCCTTTGTTATTTCCATCTTTGCTCCTGCCTCATATAAAAGAAAAAAACTGGAACCTCAAAGAAATGCTAGTAAGTTGCTAAGTGCCGAAAAAAACCAAAAGGCCATAACAAAATGCCAGCAAACTGTGACAGCTATATATTATCAATATATTACTTGGTTGCTATAGAATCTTTTGCACAAATTAAGGTTTAAATCTCTTTTTGAATAGCAAAAGATTTTGGCGCCAAGTATATCCTTTAATTTACATGCAACTAAACATAAAACCGCTATATAAGACCTCAATACGGTTTATGCAGGTATTCAAGGCAAAAGAGGATCATTTGCCGTTTCTAAATATCTGATGCTCGATTCTGGGCTACATACTAAACGGTATATGTCCGTGAATAAGTAGTCTACTGAATAAAGATTAGGCAAATCATATATCAGTCCTTGATCATATTGAGGACATTTGTATACTGCTCACTATTCCACGCGCTTATGAACGTTTCCAATAGCTAATGAAGATCATGGGTAAAGAATGAAATCGAACTTACAGATCGAAGCAATGATTTTGCAAGATGCTCTCAAAATCTTCCGCTCTGGTGGTGACACGATTGCACTGCATTTCCAAGTGAATGTTAGGCTTACGAAATCATGGTATTGTTTAGTCATGCAATTCATTTCAATTGCCTGGACTCAAAGCTATGATTGGCTGAGAAAAGCATGAGGTAGAGTCAATGACGAACAAAGATTGGCTGAGGAAAGCACGAGGCGGGGTCAAGTCTCATTGTCATGAACTTGAAAGTTGCTGAATGCAATAGCTCTTTGGGAGCCCAGTGGGAGTTGTATTTCTATGAAACAATATGCTGCGAAGTAAGGCCCGTTTCAAAAGTCGTACTTCTCATGTCCAAAACTTAACTCGAGAATTAATGCATGAGAAGGGGGACATTTGAATCAATTAGGAACGGCAGATGTAGTTAAGTGCGGAATTCTCTTGCCGAGCTGCACTAAACTAGGGCTAGGCTTGGTTTCAAACGTCGAACTTTTCATTTGCCAAACCTAATGCTTTGTACTTGCATGAGTGTTTTTCTCATTATAAATTCCCTCCCATGTAGAATGCAGCAAGTATTGTTGCATATTTGTGACGTACGTGACAAGTACTTTCATATGGTATATAATTATGTACGAAGGAGCAATCTTTATCAACAAACTTGAATGCTTGACGTAAGAATTTTAGTTTGACATTGGAGCGGCACAATTAAGCTCGACATTTAAACGGGAGTCGTACTAAACACTCTCAGCTGCCGTGCCAAATTGAATTGAGTTCGGCACATGAGAAGTTCGAAATTTGAAACAGGCCTTTAACCAGGGGTAGGAAATTATTCTATCCAAAGGGCCACATTAGAAGCAGAAATACTGAGGAGAGCCTGACCAAATGGACTAAATAAATTTCTACATAACATTGTCTGTATTTTTAAACACGTTTGATAAAAACCCAGCGTCTAAAAATAAAGACAATGCAGCTTCACTTTTTACTTTTTATGCGGCCTTTCATGGGCCAGTCAAGAGTAAATCAAAGGGTAATATGAGGCCCGCAGGCCGGTCAATGCCCAGGTCTGCCTTACACACTCGTGTATTCCGGACTTCATATGCATTCCGTAGTAGATAACAAATGTAGCCATGCAATCTATGAATTCCTATGTGTTTGCAGCTTCTCGTAAAATGCCTCGTATGTAGACACACCTTGGAGAATTCATCCCCAACGGTTCTCCGAGCAAATCCTTAACATAAGCTTACAGGTCATAAGAATAATAGCACCTGCTCTACAACTCTTGCTTTACATTATCTATGTATAGTATTGTATGAGCTAGAGGAGCAGTTGAATCATTTTTAAGTATCCCTATTTTCAATTGAGTCAAACATCCTTGCTCGTAATCATTCTGCACTTATACTATCTTGCCAGTCACTGGCCCACCAAACCGTTCGGGGCCCTTAATAATAAGGTGCTGCTGGGTCCTTTCCCATTTAATTATTTCCCAAATCTAGGCAAAATTAAATCAACAGGAGACATACGCGACTCAAGTGAGTTGATAAAGTGGATCTATTAATCAATCAAGTCTACAGTTGCTATTTTCTCTTTCACTTCCTTTCAAACTTTGTTACCATTTGCTAGTAACTTCCAGTCAAACTCTTTGTAAAATCTTTGGAATGCAGGTTGAAAAAGTTGTTCGGCTATTTGGAGACTTCTTGGTTGGCTGCTCTTGATAGCCGATTTGGAAATAGACGCTAAATATTGAAGTAACCTTCTCTTCTATACCCAGTCATAATTTAACATTGTTTAAAGTGGATATGAGATCTCCTCCCTACATTCTTCAGGAGCTGTTGCATAAAAAAGATGCTTTTAAATCCAAATATTCCTGGTATTGACTGAGCTCCATCAAATACAAGCTTCTTTTCTCCTCTTTCAAGTGCTAGATGTAAATTTTCATTTTGAAGAAATGTTAGTCAAACCAAGTAAAGAAGATTGCAAGACTTGACAAAAACACCGTACACTATTAGATCTCAAGCAGTACATGTGAGTAAACCTGTCTTGAAGAGCTCCATGATCATCCAAAGAGAAGTTTCACTCCATCAAAAGGGAAACATGAAGACAATCCGATACAGCTATCCTTTTTATTCGCAAGGGGACAAAGGGACAAGAATCATTCTTTATCCTATTAACTGGGTTATTCAGCCATTTAATCACTTTTCAAATCAAAAAATGCAAAACTCTGCCTCCTCAACATATCTTATGGGGCATTTAGGATTTGTCCTAATCCCAACCTACGTCGGTTTTGCCATTGCATTTTGCTGCAAAACCAGTTTACAATAGAATTTCATACACGCCATGTTTTTCATAACTAAATACCTGTTAAACGTATCTTCTCTTTCAAACCTGTTACGTGCCAACATACATTTAAAGAGCCATGTATGAGTAAAGTAACAGATATTTATCTAAATACAATACTAAATGCGATTATGAATGGCGAATGGTGTTCCTCCTTACTCTATCTGCATGGAAAATTCAAAACAATGGAACTTGAAACAAATGACAATACATCTGTTGATCAACAAACTCTGTCTCTCATTATGACACATGTATTACTGCTCATTTTCGCAAACGTTTCAAATCTGTGGCAAAGTACAATAAATTGAACAAACCAGAAATACAATGTCAGTTAACTGTCCCAACAATCTTTTTTTTATACATATCAAAGAACACCTAAATACATACAACAGATATAACTGCTGTACCACTCACTGCAGGAAAGGATACGAAGTCAGCGAGTTCCCACAATGATTGACACTTACAATTAATTAAGAAATTAAATCCAAAGACACATTCAATAAAAAGAAAACAAAACGAAAAGCCTGATCGCTGCACAGAACAGCCGCTGTTTGATAAAATGGCCGACCAACCGCCAGCCCGACATAGAGCCCCTGTACTATAGAAAATGAATTGGTCCTGCGTGCTATTTCAGATACCAAACAGCAACTGCCGGTTGGATGGCATGTTTATCAAGCAAGACCAACTACCCGATTGTACGTTTCAGGGTTAAGAAACTCCACTCCAGGTCGGACGGACAATTAATCAGACCATTCCACAAACAGCCTAATTTTACTTAAAACGTTCGGAATTCTCGATATATTGAATGGTTGCTTCTATTATCATTCTATTAATTATCTATCATTGAAAGGGATGGGTTTCCATACAACATTAGATGACATAGTTCCCTGGGATCTAGATTCAATGCATCTATATTCAATATCTGAGAGAGAGCTGACCGAGGAGATCCCGACGCAACTCATTAAAAAATGGGCAGTGCAGGAAGAAGTGCTCATTACCCTCTTTAGCCATGCCACAATTACAAAATGGGTTAAGACAATCAAAATTATGCCGAAATTTGTGTTCGTTAAGGGAGCTAAATTCGAGACGACATTTACTTAATAATCGAATTCCCTGCAAATTAGCAATGCCATAAATAGGATTTCCCTCTGGCCTTACACGCGCAATTAACTTACGCTTAAACTCTGTAATCGTCGAAGAATTTCTCAGTTCTTCATTAAGGGAGTTCCATTCAAATAGTGTATTGTAAAAATATGTGTTTGAAAAACGCACAGTTCTGGGTGCACTTTGGGCATATGTGCGCGAGTTTCTCAAGTTATGTAACACAGGCCTGACAGGTGGTATCTCAGCAAACAGGTAGTATGGAGATTCAAGTTTTCTTAGTTTAAAAAAATGACACAACCTTCTGAATCATCTCCTGTCGTACAAAGTTTCCCAACCAAGCTCTTTGTAAAGTTTGTCTCTACTTGTACCTTTCCAAACACCGGTAGCAGCTAAAGCAGCAGCATACTGAGTTTGTTCAAGCTTGTTCGTGAAATCAAGGCGCCCACTAGGATCGTATTTGTGGTAAATTATATCACCATAGTCAAGGTGAGGCCTAACATAAAGTTTATAGAGTTGGATTAGAACATCTCTAGAGACATATCTCGACAGATGCTTCATCATTCCAATCCCACGCCTTGCTTTGCCAATTGCTTCTCTAAAATGACTTTTGAAATCTAGCTTCGAGTCTAGTACCATACCAAAATTCTTGTGTTCCGATGTTTGAGAAATTATATCATCATCCAGCTTTAGAGGAGGATGATCGGCTTTGATCCTTTTAGCAGAGAATATAACTTCTTCGGTCTTTTCTGTGTTGAACTGCATTTTCCATTGCCACGCCCATAGCTGTATCTTTTCAAGATCACAGTTCAGTTCAAAAGCAGTATCAGTAACATCATTTACAATGGAAAACAAGGACGTGTCATCGGCAAAGAGTCTCACGTCACTACTCACATTTTGAACAAGATCATTGATATATGGTAGAAAGAAAAGAGGACCTAATACAGATCCTTGTGGAACACCAGATGAAACAGTTAACTAGTCAGACGATTTGCCATTCAATACGACACGTTGCTTACGGTTATTTAAAAAGTCTTTTAGCAAAGCTAGAAGGTCGCCAGATATTCCATTACATTGCAGTTTGTATATAAGTCCTTCGTGCCAAACCCTGTCAAGCCTTTGACGAATCTAGAAAAACAGCTCTTGTCTCTTTACTTGGTACTTCATCAAAACCTTTGTAAATTTGGTGCGTTATTGAGATTAATTGATTGATTGTAGAATCTCCAGGTCGAAAGCCAGATTGCTTAGCAGTCAGCAGTTCATTTACAGAAAGGTAATTTCACTACAGCACGAAAAAGCGGTACCATGTTTTAACCATACTGAAAAGCTTTCTTTCGTCCGACACTCGTCAGAGTATGAAACGTCGGATACCGACCGAAAGGTGAACCGAAATTTATAGCCAGATATGCGGGTACACCTGATATGATGAATAATGTGTCCAGTTAGCCATATGATTGGCCACTTGGCACCTATTCGCCATTGTTTACTAGAAGAGTCCAAGTGAGAAAATGAACTCTTTTTGTTTACACAAGACTGGGTTTTGAGTCTTTATGTAAACTGATTCCAAAACACTTAAATGAAAGGACGATCTTGCTTGCCCTATGATCCGAAAATTATCGTCTGTATATGTTTTGGCGCATTCTGGGTTTCTAATGAGATGTTGTCCTATGGCCGAATCACTATTCATTTTAGAATTAGAGTTTTTACACATACGAGGTGGCTGTTCCCTTATTGTAGTGTTTTTCTTCCTGATGCTCGTGGGTATATGTTGTTTTATTCTGTCAGCTAGTCTCTGCGTAGTGCGCCCTACGTACCGAGCTTCACATCGGCACGAAAATTCATAAACTACACAACTTTTTTGAGTGGTAGGAACGCTATCTTTTATGGGCAGATGGTAGCATGACCTTAGTATTGTAGACCACACGAGGCTTCACAGCATAGAAACAGAATGTAATGGCTTTGTTAATTTGGTTTTCAAATCTTGATGAAACATTACCAATCCAGGGAAATTTAAGGTAAACTGGGCACTTCTCAGGACCATACGATTTTTCCGCTACAAAATTGGCAAGTTTTTGCTTAATACAAGAAATAAGGGCATCGTCTGGATATCCATTTTCAATGAGCAGTTGTTTTACTCTATCAAGCTCTGAGCCTAATTTAGTTTTGGAGCAAATCATTAGTGCCCTGTGAACTAAGGTTTTGATAAGGCTACTTTTTCTTGATTTTGGGCTGAAGGAAATTGTAGAAGGTAATTGTAGATTTCATAAAATATTAGCTTCTCGAAAATTTTACCAAATATTGGGAGCAGAGAAATAGGCCTATAATTACTTTTGCATTGTCTGTTATTTTTCTTGTGAATCGGAATTACATTCGCCTGTTTCCAGATGGACGGGTAGACACCAGTTTCAAGACGTTTTTTAAATATGGTACACAAAGGTATAACAACAGAGTTTTCGCACATTTTTATCATAGAAACTGATATTTTATCACGACCGTGAGCTTTTCTGGAATCCAGGGATCGAATTAATTTCAATACCTTTCCAGCATCTATATCAATGATTCCTAGAGATGAATTACTCCTTGGCAAAAAAGTAGGGAGGGTGTTGCTAGTTTTAGTTTCCGAGCACTGAGAGACAAAATATTCATTAAAAGTAGTGGCTTTACTTTCAAAGTTTGTGACTAGCAAACCATTTTCAAGAAGCGGAAGATTGCTCACTGTACACATTTTATTTGTTAATCTATTTAGTGTTGCCCAATATGCCTTAGCTCCTTGGTTAGGATCAGCTAACTTACGACCTAAATTCCGAAAATATTTATCCTTTGCATCAATGACCTTTTTGGACGCATCATAATGAGCCTCCTTAACAAAGACCCAGTCCTCCTGTCTACAACCAAGGTCTAAAAATTTTCTATAAACCCTATGCTTGCGTTTGATTGCTGTTTTAATGCCTTGATTTATCCAAGGAGGATCTTTATCATTAATTTTCAAGATTTTATTAGGAATTTGATTAAAAAATAACGAGTACAATGTGTCAGTAAAAACTTCTGCCATTTTTCCCGCATCCAAGTCTAAAAATCTGGCATTCCAATCTACATCGTCAATTTGCTTTCGAATTGCTTGCACGTCTGCCTTACCATAATCTCATACGAGTCGTTTATAAGGAGGGGGAGACGGTATACTCATATTCAATTTGCCAAAGATGATCTGGTGCTGACATTGTTCATCTAGAGAAGGATGTACCCCAGAGTTGACAAAAAGATTTGGTTGGTCTGTAATTATAAGATCGATACATGACATACTATTATAGCGAATGTTTGTGGGTTCCTCTATTAACTGATGCAAGTTGTTGGTTTCAATAAGCTCATATAAGGCGGTGCCTACAGGATTCTCTATATCTGAGTCCCACCACTGTGATGATCGGCAATTAAAGTCGCCCGTTAAAACAACGGCATGAGCTGTTTCATTTCGAATTAGGTCGAGCATCGATTGAATCCTATCGATGTAAGTTTCAAATTGATCGCTATTTTGAGAGGGACTACGATAATTAGCAACAAAAAACACTTTTTTTCCTGCAATTATTACTTCGATGACAACTGTCTCCAGCAAAAGTTCAAGATCGGTTCGGCGCTTAACCTGAAGTCCCTCACGGACATATATACAGACACCTCCAACCTTGGTATTACTGGGATGATCACTCCGAAATATTTCGTGACTAAAGCCCTCAATGAGGATATCAGAATCATTGACAGATTTATCCAGCATCAACTCGGAAAAGGCCATAATATCAAAACGATGTAAAGCATTATAGGCTTCAATCAGTGGGATCTTTATGCAACCCCTAGCACAAATGCTATTTGAATTCCAATCAAAGAACTTTAGACATTTGTCAATATTAGGAACTGGGTTCAATTCAATATCTCCACAGCTTAATAAAATATCATCTATTCCCTGATAGATAATTTCTAAATAGCTACTAAGAAGCAGAACATACAAAACATATTTTATGACATTATGGCCTTTCCTTAGTCTTCTATGCCAGGTAGCAAAAAGTAAAGAGGACAGCATAGATAGGACTTGGAAAACAGAGCGAGAAGGAAAGAAGATGCAAGAGACAGCCTTACGAGCCAGGCCGAATGGATCAAACAGAGTTGCAGGAGAACGCATATCAACACTGATTATCTCAAGAACACTGTCAAGGAGTAAATAACTTGAATATAAAAAAGGGAAACCGGAATAGAAATTAACGCCACCAATATGAATAGGTACAAGTAGATACAAGCGTGCAATGACGATAAAAACAGACTGAAACATACAACAGGCTTGTAGACGTTTGAAAGAAATATTAAAGCACATTTTGCTATTCCTGCACGCCACTCTTCAATTCCTACAGGCATTGAGTCAGTGCGGTCTTTTCTCGGTCAGCCTCAGTTACTAATTGCAATGTGCAAGTCCCAAGGCTCCCATGAGAACGAGTGAGTACTTCACAAAAGTAGCGATCCAGGCAGGTAAAACAATCCACGAACATATAACAACAAGAGAAAACAATTAAAATAAAATAAACTAATTCTATGCCCTGGAGGATGCAAAGCATTCCAAGAAAACGAAATGTCAACAAAGCCTTGGCGCTTTATTCGAACTTTTCAAAAACTTCTTAGAAACTTTAAGGCAGCAGTAAGTTTTCATGGTCACAACACACCTTTATTCCCATGAAAAACAGATTGTTCAATGTAAATAATAAAATGGCAGGCATGAGAAAAAAGTGATTACCGGTGAGAGGAGCCCCCAAGAGAACGAATTTTAAGCAATGAACAACACATCCTATCGCTCGGAAAAGGCCAGTGTCTACACCACACCAAGGTAAAATAAGAAATGTGATTCATAAATCATTTCAAAATTTCAAATGCATAGAATTGCGCTATCTCAAATCTTACCTGTCATTTGATGAGACCGATTCGAACAAAACCCCATATAAATATGTGCATTAGACACTGGGCTAATCAGCATGACTTTCCAAAGCAAACAAAAATCACAGAAACCAGCCACTTAGTAAATAAAATTAACAGTTACGCAAGATCGTCAAGGAGCTCGAAGAGCTCAGGCTCTGTATTAAAGAACTTCAGGTCTCCTGCCACAGTCTTTAAGCCCAATCTTCAATTGACGTCCACAAATACAGCTTCAGCACCCGCATTCTCGGCAACATGGACTTTTGATCGACTTAGCAATTTGACCCTTCTTTGAGTGAGGTCTAGTCGAAATGACTTGTCAGATAGCTTTTTTCTTCCTTTGTACACAGCTGTGCGTTTATCCCAAGAGTGAAACTTTACGATGATTGCCTGATGATCAGCTCCTCCTTCCTTGTACTTTTTGCAAATACGATGTGCTCTGTCTATATCTTTGTCTTTGATGTCAACTTCCATTTCACGAAAAACCTCCTTCACTTTAGCTTTACAATCCTCTTGAATAGAGGAAGAGGTGTCGATGGGTATTCCAAATATACGGAGGCATGTCCGCCTACTGTATTGTTCCATACCGTCAAGTTTAATACTTTGAGCTATAAAAATGTTATCATATTCCTTGAATTTTCCGCTCATATCACTCTTATAACGGCCAAGTTGCTCCTCAAGATTTTTCATGTGGGCCTCGTGCACTTCTGCTTTGGCTTCCAGTGCTGCAATTTTACTCACCAACGGTTTCGTTACTTCATCCAGTTTCAAGTTAAAAGATTCTTGAATTTCAACTTTCAATTTATCTATCAGGTCTTCCATAAACGAGACATTAACAAAGGTAGAAGTAGCAGATTTAATAGCATCCCGTACAGCATCGTGGACAACTTTAATGATGGCTTCAGCATCCATCTCGTAACTAAAAATTCCCTTCCTCCAACAGAAGCGTGCTAGGCCTGACCAAGGACAAGTGAACGAAGCGTCTTGAAAACTTTTAAACTGAGAGGTCCAAATGTAATTCCTAAAAGTAGCTAGGTGCTGCCTACATTTAGAATTGACACTTAAAACATAGCTTTGAAGCAAAATTATAGACCAATAAGCTTACTTCCAGCCATTTCCAAGATTTTTGAACGGATCATGTATAATCAATTAATCGATTATATTTGCACATTTCTATCTCCACTTTTGGGTGGCTTTAGAAAAGAGTATAGCACCGAGCCTGTTTTATTAAACTTTCTACAGACTTGCAAAGCAAGCCTTGATAAAAAAGAACTAGCTGGAGCAATACTAATGGACCTTTCTAAAGCATTTGACTGCATAGACCACGATCTTTTGATAGCGAAATTAGCTTATGGTCTTGATTGGGATGCTCTTAAGCTCATCAAAAACTATTTAAAAAAGAGAAAGCAAAGAGTTAAACTTAATGGTTCATATAGTACATATAGAGATGTCACAGTAGGAGTACCACAAGGATCTGTTCTAGGGCCACTTTTATTTAATATTTTTATTACCGCTATTTTCTTGTTTGTAAAAAATACCAGTGTCTGCAATTATGCCGATGACACCACTATCTATGCATGCAACTCAGACATTGACATTATAATTAATAGATTGGAAACGGACAGTTCAATACTTACGAAATGGTTTTCAGAGAACTACACGAAGCTTAACGAAGAAAAATGCCACTTTATGATATTTGGCAACAAAAGTAAAGAGTCCGTTGTTACCATTGGTAAATCCACCATCAAAGAAAGTGAACACGAAAAACTTTTGGGTGTTACTTTTGACAAAAAGTTAAGCTTCACAAAGCATGTCCAAGATTTATGCAAAAAGGCAAACCAAAAATTGCATGCGCTTGCCCGGCTATCTAATTATATAGATCCTATTAAATTACAGCTGATAATAGATGCGTTCATAAAATCGCAGTTCAACTACTGTCCGCTTGTATGGATGTTTCACGATAGAAGGGCTAATACTAAATTAAATAAAGTATGTGAAAGAGCCTTGCGAATTGCATGCAAAGATAGTGGTAGTAATTCTGTAAATAAATCCCTGACTATACATCAACGCAATTTGCAGTTGCTTGCGATAGAAATATTCAAGACAAAGAATAACATCAATCCAACTTTTATGAAGGATGTCTTTGCCGAAAAATATAACTTTTATAGCTTGCGTAATCCAAATCATTTGCAACTGCCGAAAGCAAGAACAACAATTTATGGTACAGAAAATATTCAGTTTAGAGGTTGCTCCTTATGGTCCTCACTGCCCAATAGTTTGAAAGACAGTGACACTTTGCAAGAATTTAAAAGAAAAATGAAACAGTGGAACAGAATGCCTTGCAACTGCAGATTGTGCAAAGTTTATATTAAAGAGTTAGGTTTTTTGGCTTAGTTCTGTGTTTATATTCTCTTTTTTTTAGTCTCTTAGTTTTAGAGTTAGTTTAGGTTGGCCTTAATTAGCTTCTTTTTTAGCTATAAATACAGCCAACTGTAAATAAATTGATGATGATGATGATGATGATGATGATGATGATGATGATGATGATGATGATGATGATGATGATGATGATGATGATGATGATGATGATGATGATGATGATGATGATGATGATGATGAAACAAAAAGAGCGCCAAGTGTTCGTTTAATTCAGTAGCAGCTCATCGCATGACCATCCGCCATGAGACCAGCGCGAAGATATGTTGTTGCAGAATGATCTGCGGACATCGCATGACAATCTCCAACAATCTCATACTAGTATAGTACTCTGTTGCCATAGAACCACTCGTGCAATTCTAGGTTAAAACCTCTTATGGAAAGCTCAAAACTATCGTTACCTGAAGGTGTTCAAGGTAGGTGCATTCAATACGTCCGGCGGCAAGCTGTTTCAACATACTTGTTGTTGCAGAATGATCTGCGGACATTACGTCATTGAGACTTCGTGAAAAGAAGGAAGTAAATTATATTCTATGAATAAAAACTCTTTGCAAGCTACCAAACCAAATACAAAGAGCTCTTGCCAAGAGTTGTTCTCTATTAGGGGGAGTTTCCTCTGAAATACCTTTAAATGAAAGTGTCAAAAATGAACCAACACGGCTGGCTTTCAAAAAGCATCAAATGTTGGGCTGAAAAAGAATATACTTGCAGACAATGCCATTACCTAGCTTTTCTATACACTGTAACAGCTCCATAAAGGGGACTAGATAAAGAGGGAGAATTTTGAAAATAGTGTGACTATCTATTATCATGTGTTTTTTTGCGTTCTTTTTAACATTTACGATGTGGTTCGTGATCTATCAAGGCTTATTGGAGAGGTGACAGAATAAAGCTTTTCAGTTTTAAGCTTTCTTCTTTTAAATAGTTCTTTGAATTGGTACCTTCTAGTATTGTTGCGAATAGTGGCACAGTGGCTAGGATGCATATATTTCATATAGTTCATATTTTAAACATATTTATACAGGGTACAAATTCAATAAGTATATTGTTTTACAATTTGGCCCTGTTAAAATTAAAGTACCCAATAAACTAGTACAAATAAGTTAGATAAAAATATATACAACTGACGACAATAAGCAACTACAAAATTAAAGATTTTCGTACCCCAACTGCATGGGGGGCTACAACTCAACATAAAGTCTATCGGACGCTTTTGCCATTATCGGATTTTTGTATCTAATTGAGTTTTTTGCTCTGTTGAATGTTTTCAAAAGAATAAAGTTACAACACTTTAACACTAGGCAAATTCGCCCTTGCATACTGCATTCCTATAGCTACTACCTGAATACATGGAATCACTGTAAATTTCCCACAGAAATGACAAATTTTGTAATTTCCAACACAGAACTTTTATTTGGCCGTGTGAGAGAACTAGCCTGACCGACAATGGACTCCGTATGTAAACACGATTGATAAGAGAAAAATGAAAGAAGCAGGGAGAGGGAGGGCAATGCTACGTTGTTGAGCAATTGTGGGAGGGTGGTGGAGGCTCCTGATGCGTTACCGAAGAGGGAGGGAGGGCCTCGAAAAGTACAAAATTTGCGTTATATAATTGTTCAATGACCCCTTAATTCCTCCACCATAATCTACCTTTTCTTCCCTGTGGTCTTCTTTCAAGCTGCAGAAGCTTCCAAAGAAGCATACTGATAGCAAATTAAGTTCTAACAGAAGAATACGTGCCCGTCTCTATTCTGCTACATTTTGTTGGACGGAAATAGCAGTCTTGTCCTAGCATGTGACAACAACCTGTTACAAGATGACGGAGTTATTAAGGCTTTCGAATATGCCATTGGTCATCACTTCATGTGAGACAAATGAAGACAACATAGAACAATCTTTTTCACTTTGCAATTTCTTCCGTCCAACAGTCCCTTTGTTGAAGCGTGAAAATTTGCAAAGGTTATTATTCACGCCGAACCTTGCTTGACTCTCGATACGTACTCTGAAAAATATTTTAAAATTTAAAAACAACTTCAGCGCTAAATCCTTAGATAGAATGCTCCAGAAAACTAGCTGGAAAATTATAGTACTTTCTATCGTTCCATGCAACAGATTATCATATTTTCAAAATATCTAAATATTAAAGCCTCAAGTAAACTACCTGGCTTTGAATTTAGATTTTAAGCATACTTATTTGATGAAATGGAAGTATGAGTTGTCTTTGGAGGAAATAAACAATTTTTATTTATTCTCAAAGTGCCGATTCGTATCAGTTATTCGCGAGGTACGTCGTGGACTCGACTGGAAATAATCCAACAGAATCACCAAAGTTTCCAGGAAAGCTAGACATATGCAAATATCCTTTATTTCTATTATTTATGTTGTAAGACGCACGCATAATGTCCACAAGTGTTTGTATTAGCTGATAAGAAATAAGTTAGGTTAGGTATAAGTAATACACAAGTAGTAATCTCGTCTGTCATACAAACTCTAGGCATACGATAGGAATCCCTTTGCAGTAACTGTACATTAGGCAGTATTCCATTCTATTGTTCAAGGTTTAAGGAGTATTCCCCCTTGCATAATAAACGACTAGATTAGGCATTATAGAAGAAACTGACATTACCCCATATCGTATTTATGCTGAGTAACGATTACTCTATGTCGGCAAAAATGCTGATGCATCGTAAATAAGCATTTCTCTGTCATATAAGTACTTCCCTTGTAGAGAACAAAAAGACAGATACAGAGATAGAAGAGTAATAGTTGGAGCCAAGATGGGTTAGAGTTTAGAGTATCGTATTTATATAGAGTAACCATTACTCTATGTCGGCAAAAATGCTGATGCATCGTAAATAAGCATTTCTCCGTCATATAAGTACTTCCCTCGTAGAGAACAAAAAGGCAGATAAAGAGACAGAGGAGTAATAGTTGGAGCTAAGATGGGTTAGAGTTTGGAGTTAGGAAATAGAAGGTTCAATGGCAGGAATGCGAGTCTCCTAACAGAACCATGTGTACAGTTATTTGAATGAAGATGTAACGAAGTTCACAAGAACCAAGATTTTCCCAACAAAAGAGTCTTGATTTCTAGTTTTCTTCACTTCACTCCACTTTATACAATATCAAAAACAATTTTAGTAATCACCAATCTCAAAACAAAACACTTTTCGCAAACGACACGCCTCCTCTACTCTCCTTGTCTCTCTCCTCCTCACCACTCTTTCTAAACACAATAGATGTACTAAACAATGAACTTCTTCTTTCCACATCGCCACACTCCCCCGCCCTAAAATATGCATAAAATATGTCGTTTTCAAAGGGTCGATTATATCAACGCCAATCATGTAAAATAGAATAGGAACAACTTCAATCGATTTCAAAGGCCAGCGTAGCCTAGGTACTGACTTATTTTTGGCACAAAGTTCACAGCTTGCAAAAAATTCTTCTACTACTTTGAAAAATCCAGACCAGTAAAATGTTTTCTGAATAGCATCAAAAGTCTTAGCTACTCCCATATGACCAACTTGATTATGAGTTTCTTGCAAAATTATTGATGCCGCAAACTGGGGTAATACAAAATGATCCCTCTCTAATCCTGTACCACAGCTCAATGTTTTAAAAAGACTTAAAAGATTTGTTGCTTTTGATGAAAAGAAGATGTCTCTTGTCCAGAGCTTCATCTATTCTAATTTTGATTATTGCATAATCAAATGAAGGCATCGCTTGTCTATAACTTGAACTAATTCAGCGTACACTCTTCCGTTATTCTCGGCGAAATGTTCCCCTTCTTCGTCGTCTCCCATAATGGCTTCAGATAAACCTTTGTCGATTGTATAAAGGTAATTTGTAAATCTGCTTTCCCATATTTAAAATGATTCAGCGTTTCCATCGACGCATATTCGCGATCTGGGCCAATAACCTATTGAATTTGGGCCGTTATAAGCCATAAGGTGTTGTACAAGAATGTGATTTGGTAGCAGCATGTGTATACTTGTGTAAAAACCGACTGATTAATAAATCACGTGTAAACGATATTAAAATGAAGAATAGTCTCTGCGCATGCTCAGAGTAAATGGTACCCAACATAACAATAAAAAAGTAAATGTTAAAGAATAAATGGTCATTGATTGTGTCTCTCAATAGAATAAGGCTGTCTAGCTCAGAATCTACCAAACTAATGCTTTTCTAAAATATAAAAGTCCAAAAATGACAGAATTATCTTTTTCCAAGAAATTTTGCTCTGATCCAGAATGTCAAATATCAATATTTCAAACTGAGTTGAGCTATGAGGTTGAAATTTTAACAGACTTATCTCATAAATACCTATCAATGATAGAAAAATGAAGCAAATCAAAAGACATGACTTGACACTTATTTGCTTTCTTGGGATGGAATGACCCTTATGCGAGATAATTGCAAAACAGGAAGGAAAATATTACAATACATATACGGAAGCTTCACTACAGCACGAAAAAGCGGTACCATGTTTTAACCATACTGAAAAGCTTTTTTTCGTCCGAAATTCGTCAGAGTATGAAACGTCGGATAGCGACCGAAAGGTGAACCGAAATTTATAGCCAGATATGCGGGTACACCTGATATGATGAATAATGTGTCCAGTTAGCCATATGATTGGCCACTTGGCACCTATTCACCATTGTTTACTTGAAGAGTCCAAGTGAGAAAATGAACTCTTTTTGTTTACACAAGACTGGGTTTTGAGTCTTTATGTAAACTGATTCCAAAACACTTAAATGAAAGGACGATCTTTTTCGGATCATTGGGCAAGCAAGATCGTCCTTTCATTTAAGTGCTTTAGAATCAGTTTACATAAAGACTCAAAACCCAGTCTTGTGTAAACAAGAAGAGTTTATTTTCTCACTTGGACTCTTCAAGTAAACAATGGTGAATAGGTGCCAAGTGGCCAATCATATGGCTAACTGGACACATTATTCATCATATCACGTGTACTCGCATATCTGGCTATAAATGTCGGTTCACTTTTCGGTCGCTATCCGACGTTTCATACTCTGACGAGTGTCGGACGAAAAAAAGCTTTTCAGTATGGTTAAAACATGGTACCGCTTTTTCGTGCTGTAGTGAAGTTCTGTAGTACCGACAGACTGTTCACATATATGGAAGCAAAAATTTGTTTTGAGATGACAATTGCAAAAGAATCTAAAGTAAATCCAAAATCTTTTTATAAATATTTAAGCTCAAAAATGAAGATAAAGCCAGAAATTGGAAATATAATTTTAAAAAATGGTAAAACTGCACAGTCTGATAAAGAAACAGCATGGAATTGAATAATTGTGTCTCAAATGTCTTCACGCAAGAAAGCAAAGAGAATGCACCATCAATTAACTCAAGGGCAAAATGCACTATAATCAGTCAAATTGTTGTCAAAGAAGAAAATATTAAATCCAAGTTACAGGATTTCAAGCCATCAAAGTCAACTGTTCTAGATAGGATACACCCATGTGTACTGGAAGAGCTAAGTGAAGAACTAGCTCCAGGGATTTCAGTGGGGGATGAGAGACAGCGCGCGCGCGCGCACGCAGGCACGCGCCCATAGTTACATTTGAGAGCGATTAATCGCGCGCCTAGTAATGAACATTTCCCATTGTGGTGAGCGACATCCGAACCCGACATTCATTAAGATCCATTCTTGAGTCGAAGGCTCGCCCACTTGAGAAACTCCTTTTCGAAATGGACACTTTGATATTGATTTTTAATAGACTGACACATGTTTGTCATTTCCTATTTGTTGGTAAGGAAGGGGTGTTTCTTCGTTTCCATTTTCTAATGCTCTCTTCGCTCGTTTGTCTTTCACTTTTCTGAACAGCACTGAAACTTCCCTCCACATTTTCAACTCACTGAAACCCTTCATATGCTCGAATTCAAAGGTTGCGAGAGAGCGTTTAGCACCGTGAGCAACATACTCTTTGTCAAACGCCTCTCTTTGTCACATAGTACCCTCAAAGACAATTTGATAGTATATGGAAATCACTCTCTTTAGAGTAAAGATGAGAGGGAAGAAATGATAGAGAAAGCTCTCGATATGTACCTCAAATCGAAAAGGCGAATGAAAATCTTCCAGGCATCCAAACGTCAACAGAAATCGATGCTTCCTTACCAGACGATTCATCAGAGTCAGACAGTGATATTGATGAAATTGCAGAACTTAGCATTTTTGAAGCCAAACTTGAACTTTATTAGGCTAGACAACGTGGAAATTTGTTACTTCTGTTTGAAACACTTAACATGGGCTGATAACATTATTTTGATTAAGTACATTTATCGTTTTGAAATAAGAGTCAGCTGTTTCTATCAGTGCCAAATCCCGTTATTATTTGAAGTTGAATGCTTGCAGGATATAGAGCGAAAACGAGTGTAGATCCTTTGAAGCCACGTAATATTTTTCAACTAAATAATGAAAGGAAATCTTTAGGATATTAAGCGCTCTAGGCCATGGCTTGCTTGTAGAGAAATGAAAGAGGAACGCTGTTGAATTCAATTATTCAATAAAGAACTTCGCTATACCTTTTTCTCAAATAATTGTCAGTCGCTCGCCCCACTCTGGTCACGCGAGTTTTTGGTCGCGCGCCTCAATTTCAGCCCTTTAACTCTACCTCTCATAATACTGTCTAGCAACTCATTGAATGAAAATAAGTCCCCAGTTGAATGCAAAGATAACTCCTATATTCAAAAAGGGTAAAAATCTGAAGCTGGAAACTATAAACCAGTGTCTTTGACATCAGTTGTACGTAAAATCCTGGAATCTTTTGTTAAGGATGCAGTGCTAGATCATATGAAAGAAGTATTTCATGGTAGCCAGCATGGATTTATTAAGAAAAGGTCATGTACAACACAGTTGTTAGAAGTCTTACATTATTGGACAAGTATCCCTGATGATGGCTATATTCTGGATGTTATCTATCTGGACTTTGCCAAAGCATTTGACACTGTGTCACAAGACAGGCTACTTAGTAAATTGAAGTGATATGGTATACAAGGTAATGTACATATTGCTGACTTTTTGGTAAACAGAAGACAAAGAGTTGTTGTAAATGGATGTTTCTCCTAATGGTCCACTGTTCTTAGTGGAGTTCCACAAGGAAGTGTTCTTGATCCTGTCCTTTTAGTGTGCTATGTTAATGACATTCCAGATTTCATTCATAATCTGGTGGGAATATATGCAGATGACATCAAGATATTTTCAAAGATTGGAACAAACCCTTCAAATGAGAAACTATATCTTGATCTATCAAATTTGCAAGAATGGTCCAGAACTTTGCAGTTAAACTTTAACGTCAGTAAATGCAAGATTACACATTTTGAAAGAAAAACCCTGCTTTGATTACACTATGCACAAAAATGGCAAGCAAATCCAAGTAATAAATCAAGTTGTGAAAAAGATCTAGGTGTGCATATGGATGATCACTTAAAATTTAAAAAGAAAATTGAGTCAGCAGTAAACAAAGTAATTAGTAAACTTGGAATGATTTGCAGATCTTTTGAGCATCTTGATGGAGATATGTTACCCCACCTGCATAATAGCATAGTCAGGCCAAACCTAGAGTATTGCAATAGCATGTGGTCAACAATTTACAAGAAAGAGATACAACTGTTGGAGGGAGTTCAGAGACAGACAAAAAAGTTAGTACCTGAACTAAAGGACTTGGAATATAGGGATAGGCTAAAGTCACTTGAGCTTCCATAGTCCCGTCTGGTAAAGGAAAATTACACAACCATCGTGCAAAATTTGATACCAGCATGAAAACCTCACATCTTATGTAGTTTGGGCCGTAGAAAACGATGCAAAACAGACTCAAGCTGAAAAATGCCCCCAGAAGCTATTTTTAGACCAAATACCTCGCTCCCAGGCCTCCCAGTTATAACACTGATTTGGGACCGACGCAATTGCTCCATGTCATTGGAATTTGGTATTTATACACATTCAGATGCGTATTACTTGATAAAATAAAAATCACGGATGTAAATTACCTATTTTCTATTTTTAGAAGAGGGAACTCCGCCCCAGGCCTCAAACATACATCATTGATTTGGTGCTAACGTAATATTTTATGTCAATAAAACATTGCATTTACAGACATTCTGATAAGTATTGCCTGAATCAAGGCTGCGAATTACCAATTTTTGCTTAGAACACGGAAATTGGCCCTAGGCCTAAAATTTATCACATTGAATTGGGACTAATGTGGTAGCACTGTATCCTTGAAATATGGTGTTTATTGACAATCTGGTGCATAGAACTTGATGCATAATTGTGAAATCTTTAGGTGGTTATTATCTCCCGATTCGAATTACTGAAAAAGAGGTGATACAACTTTGTTCGGGTGGTTCAGATGGATCTTTACAAAGTGAACATGAAATTTTCCAGCACTAGAAGCAATGGCAAATGCATAATCTATATGGAATTTAAATGTTGTGTGAATAGAATGTAAATCTCCAACCGATGCAAAATAAAATGACCCAAGGAAGTGAGTGTAATATTATAAAGAGAGAGTCTCACAACTTTGCTGCAACTTATTTATAAACAGACGTGACATATACACAGCTTGACTATGACACAGTAGAAAGTTGACCACAGAAAATCAAACATACAACTATCAGAGCATTATAGTTAGTAATTTCGGTTAGCTGATACATGTTAGAAATTCATTTGGTGTTTTGCTACCTTAAACAATAGGTGCAGGGAAAGACACTGCCGGTTTTTGGTCATTGCCAGTATGTCAAAAAACAAATTTTCATTACTTGAAACTCCATTCGATTTCCAAGAACCGATTGAGGATGAAGAGCAAGAGAGAGCTTCAATATGGGGTCGCTGTTTCATGTGCCAGGCTGTTACTCACGATAAGCTGATATGCCCCGCAACCCATAGCTGGCAGGTAGACAAATCGTTAGGTTACAGAAGCATTGCAAAGCAATTAAAGAAATTCGAGGAGATTGGAGAACTGCCTAATTCTATTAGGCGCAGGAACTACTTCTTAAGCTATGAAGAGCTCACTGAAAGCCTTTTTCAAAATAAAGCTAAGTTCCACAAACATTGCAAGAATAGATACGATGAGCATCATTATGGGCGAGCCACCAAAAAGAGAAAGTCAATGGGAAATGATGAAAACGATTTAATTTCGACCCCCAAAACGAGAGCAAGATATAGTGCACACAATTTTGTACCTCAATGTTTCTTCTGCAAGAAAGTGGGCACAGATGTAAATCTGACCCAAGCTCAAACGCTTAGTCTAGATAGAAGGATACGTGACGCTGCCATTCAGCTTCAAGATGAAAAGTTCCTTGCGAAACTTAACGCCGGTGATATGATTGCTATCGAGGCTGTTTACCACAAGACATGTCTCGCCACTCTGTACAATCGTCTCCGTGATTTCAACAATAAGTCTGATTCCAACGAAGAATCAGAAAAGTCAATCATGGAAGGTATCGTTCTTGGTGAGATCATACAATACTTAAGGGATACGCATAGATATTCAGATATAATTCCTGAATTAAAAACTAAGTGAAATTAAAGCAATATACTGCAAACGTCTAGAAGAATATGGGACTCCAGCTGAAATGGTTAAGATGTAAATGCACGCAGTTTGAACTAGAGTGCACCGAATTGTGTCAATGCAATGGACAATGTGGTGAATCTGTTATATAAAAACTTGTTGTCGATTGCTTTACCTTTTGAAGTACATCAAATTCTAAAGGTTTGCCGGCATTTCACGGTAAGGAACAAAGGTACAAGTACTTGATATTGAAAAATCAAACGGGGTGCTTAAATGACCCGATATCTTTTGCATCAAGTGACACACATCAGATTGTCTATAAGTATATATTTGAAGGGCATGACCATGCATGTGGCTACCGTATTGGTCATAAATCATTGTTACAAGTGCTCGGCCTCGGGCTGAGTATACTGTTCTAAACAAAAATTGGCAATTTACAGCTTTGATCTATATTTTATCAAACAATACACATCAGAATGTCTGTAAATGCAATATTTTATTGACCAAATCAACGTTATAAGTTTGAGGCCTGGGGCTGAGTCCTATCTTCTAAAAATAGAAAATAGGGTAATTTCCCGCCTTAATTTATATTTCATCAAATAATGCGTATCAGAATGTCTGTAAACGCCAAATTTTATTGATATAGAACTACTAAGTCAATTCTACATCAATGATGTAAGTTTGAGGCCTGGGGCGGAGTTCCCTCTTCTAAAAATAGAAAATATGTAATTTACAGCCGTGATTTTTATTTTATCAAGTAATACGCATCTGAATGTGTATAAATACCAAATTCCAATGACATGGAGCAATTGCGTCGGTCCCAAATCAGTGTTATAACTGGGAGGCCTGGGAGCGAGGTATTTGGTCTAAAAATAGCTTCTGGGGGCATTTTTCAGCTTGAGTCTGTTTTGCATCGTTTTCTACGGCCCAAACTACATAAGATGCGAAGCTTTCAGGCTGGTATCAAATTTTGTATGATCGATCCGCTAACAGACCGGACTACCAAGCTTAGTGTACAGGAGATTGAGAGGTGACCTTATCGAAGTCTTCAGATTCAAGAACCAGATAGATGGTGTGAATACAGATACTTTATTACCATTTGATAAACAATTTCAAACCAGAGGAAACAGTTAGAAGTTGAGGAAGCAAAAATATAACACTACCATTTGAAAAAAATCCTTTGGCTTGCGAGTAACAGACTACTGGAAAGGTCTTCTTGATGATATCAAAATGTCACAATCAGTGGATATTTTCAAAATGAAGATTGACAAGGTATATGAGAAGAGCAAATACTCTAGCAAATTTCCCATACCTGTTGGAGTTTAGCTTGTGTATTATATTTTGACAAGGGCAGGAGCTTAGCTAAATGTCTCTAATCTAAATTCTCTCAAAATTTTAATATATTTTCAGATTTTGATTCTGGTTTTTTGTGTTTTTTCAATAGCAATATTAAATACAAAGTTCTGTGCATAGTATAAGTTTCCAGCCTGGTGCTACAGGCTATTAGCCTATATCTACACCATCTATTATTATTATTATTATTATTATTATTATATAGTTATCATCACAGCTGTTGATGTAGTTTGCCGGGTATACTTGGTAAATATCAAGCCACTACCTGTAGCCTCAGATATTCAGCACAAAACGAAGAGTTCTTGCAGTTCCTAGTAGGCAGGCTTTCTGTAAAATTCCTAAGGTAATGTTTGAGCGATTCGTTTATTCAGATGTGTAACGATCTAACTATTAACATAGGGCACACTAACTTCATAATTACTAAATTAACTAATAATAATTCGCACAAGGTATTACATATTCTGCATGCGCAACAAGCCCTGGACTAACCCGGAACTTCTTTCTTATTAACAGACTCCTTTCCTCCGTTAGCTTGTTCATATATGTAGTCTTTTTTTGTAAAATATCTGTAATTAGGCCAGCCAAGTACAAATTACCTATCATTAGAGAGATTTGTATTTGTATGTTTAGCTTATATATGTCAAAGTTTTAAATTATTATTATTATTATTTTCCAATCATAATCATTATTACTATTATTTTTTTCTTCTATTACCTAGTATTGTACTATTGTAAGCCAGCCATATACAAATTACCTGCTAGCGAGATTTGTATTTGTAGACTTAAATATGATATGAGTTGAAGTTTGAAAAACTTATTATTATTATGGTAAAGTTGTCTTTGGCAAGCTAGTATACAATCAAACACCAAGTTACAACTAGCAAACCTAGGGTGAGTGAAGGGTACGTGTTCATTAGAAAGCGACTTTGATGAGGGGAAAAAACCAAAACAGAAAAAAACAAAGAGTTTTCACAAGCGAATAATTCAGATGGAAAGAGCCCTTCTCAAAACATGAGCTGTGCTATTTAGGACTATTTTTTGCACCTCTGACAGCGATGGAGACCCTGAAATTTTGTTAATAAAGTCAGCTGTGCCCTTTTTTATGAGGCCAAGTGCACCTACAACTACTGGAAGTGTTTTTGTTTTTAGGTGCCACGTTTTCTCAATTTCAATCTCCAGATCTTTGTACTTGCTCAATTTTTCAAATACTTTTGCAGCAACATTATTGTCTGAAGGTACACTCATATCAATCAAGAGACAACTGTTGTCTTTTTTGTCCTTAACTATAATATCAGGGCGATTTGCCTGTATAGTTCTGTCAGTATGACCAGGGAAATCCCATAGAATGGAGACATCTTTTCCTTCTGTTACTGGTTCAGGATGGTGCTCATACCAGTTAGCGGTTGTACTGATCAAGTAGTATTTACATATTCTCAAATGAAGATACTGGCCAACTCTGTCATGACGGTTTTTATATTCTTTTGGTGCTAGTACTGAGCAACCAGAAACAAGGAGGTCAACTGTTTCGAACTTTTCGTCGCAAAATCTGCACTTTGGGTCAGCTCCGTTATGTAGGATATTTACTTGATAATTTCGAGTAGCCAAACTTTGGTCTTCTGCGGCAAGAATAAACCCTTCAGTTTCCCCTTTTAGTCCAGAGCTTCACTGGTGGGTTGCCATTTGATCAGCATCAGCACCTTTGCATGGAATAACAAACTGTCCATGAAGGGGTTTCTCATGCCATCTTTCTTCAATCATTTTCAAGCCTTTCTGTTTTGCTACTTGTTTGGTTTTCTTTGCAATAGCAGTAGGAATAAGTTCTTCATCAGTTTGCATTTCAATCCCTAGTTCTCTTGAAAATTGTTCAGAATCCTTTATAATTGAATGTAACTTCTTAGTATTCTCGTGTGAGGTGACAAGTTTTAGCATCCAGTCTTGTGATTTACGTAAATACTGGGAGAGACCAACTGTTGAAGTCTTGTATGAGAGTTCCAATTGAATCATGCCTCTACCTCCTTTACTCCTAGGCATATAAAGGCGGTCAACATCTGACTTCGGATGATGCATTCTGCCACATGTCAATTGCTTTCTTATTTTTGTGTCTATTTTCTTTAGTTCTCTTAGGTTCCAGTTGATAATATTAAAGCTATAGGTCACTACAGGTATTGCTAAAGTGTTTATAGCTGTGATACGATTTCTCGAGTTCAGTTCTGTCTTCACAATTGATCGTATTCTCCGTATACATTCTTTTCGGAGTTTTTCTTTCATATTAGAGTGCTGTATACCATTGCTTTCACTTACACCTAGATACTTATATGCACCTCCCTGTTCTAATTCTTTTATTATTGTATTGTCATTTAACATTATATTTGAAGAGTTGATCATCTTTCCACGCTTGAATGTTGCCTTAATACATTTATCCAGACCGAACTCCATGCCTATATCATCACTGAAAGACCTAACAGTTTGTAACAATCCTTCTAATTCCAGATCATCTCTTGCGTATAGCTTAAGATCGTCCATATAAAAGAGGTGATTTATCCTTCTGTTGTTGATCTTATAACCATATCCAGTGCTGTTTAAAAGGTGGGATAGAGGAACGAGCGCAAGACAAAACAAAAGGGGAGAAAATGAGTCACCTTGACAGATACCACATTTTATTTGCATACCATTAGAAGTAAGGGTCCCATTGGAGTGAGATAGATATAGATTAGTTTCCCATAAGGCCATACTTGCTTTTAGGAAGCATATAATCGTAGGGGAGATTTTAAAGATTTCAAATGATCTTAGTATCCATGAGTGAGGAACACTGTCAAAGGCCTTTTTGTAATCAATCCAAGCTGTGCTTAGATTTCTAAATTTTGAATTTGCATGCTCCAGGATCATCTTGTTGATTAGTAGCTGATCTTTACATCCGAATGATCCTTTTCAGCAGCCCTTTTGTTCAGTCGGAAGGATATTTTGCTGTTCCAGGTGTCTGTAAGTTCTTTCTGTCAGTATGGAAGTAAGCAGCTTGTATAAGGTCGATAAGCAGATTATAGGAAGATAGTTTTTTGGGCTGACTGTATCTGTAGATTTTGCTAATAGATATGTGGTGCCTTGATAAAACCACTTTGGTGTTGTAGTAGGATCTGTCATTATGCTATTAAAGTTAAGTGCCAGTTGAGCATGTGTAGAAAAAAGAGCCTCAAGCCAAAAATTTGGTAGTTGATCAATTCCAGGAGATTTCCATTTGTGCGACTTTTTCAAAACTTCTCTTATTTCATATACACTTATGTTACCCCACTCTTGCTGCGAAACATCTTCAGTTGTTTCTTCAATATCTTTCAACCATGCAGCATTCTCATTATACATTTTCTCCTTTCCCCATATTGTACTCCAGAATTCCTGTATTTCTTTTTCTGATGGTGCTTTTTCAATAGAGACAGTAGATTTATTTATTTCTCGATAGAACTTTTTTGCATCGGTTTCGAAGATTCTGTTTTGACGAAAGAATTTTGAACGCTTTTCAAATCGGCGCATTCTTTGTGCTTTTAATTGGAGCTTTTGTTTAAGCTCTTCCTTAATACATGGGATCTGAGTTTTACTTTCTATCTTATATTTCCTTACTACTTTCTTTGCTCTACCAGAACGCAGCATTTTGTCCCTTTGAACCTCATCAAGTAAAGAAAGTTCTTTCCTAAATAATTATATTTCTTTTTCTAGTTTTAGTTGCCATTTAGATTTATTGATGCCACGGGAGCCTTTGCTCCTTCTCTTTATATTAATGCCACATTTCTCTTGAAGAACTTTTCCTGTTGTATACATTAACTCGTTTAGACATGTCAAATCAGGATTAAGCTCGTTGCATAGGAGTTCTAATGCCGTATTTGCTAAATCAAAAGCACTCTCAAATTTGCGTTTGCTTCTGATTTTCAACAAGGGTTCTCTCTCTGCTATGTTAGTGTGCTGTACTTTCGATAGCTCCTCAAGTATATCTGTTTTCATTGCTAAGACTTCTTTCAACAACAATTTCCTCTTCATTACCATTATCATTTGGTTCAACATTCACTATAGCATGGATTTCAGAAGACTCTATATCTTCAGGATCTTCATTTCTTTCCCGGACAATTTCTTCCATTAGGTTGTGACTCATAACAACTCTACCCTGTTCTTTAATTTGAGCAATTTCAGTATCAGTTAACTTCTTTTCACGCACTATGTACCTTCTTACATTCGCTAGCTTATTTGCATCTAAATAGGGCAATTTCTCATTGTTACTGTTACGTTTGCGCCATTTGTCGAAAGTTCCGTCAGTGTTGTTCGTTGTCGGGTTTTCCAAAGTGAAATAAAAACAGTACATTACATCTTTATATTCTTCCATTGTCCATTTATTTCGTTTTTTCTTTTGGGTTTGATTCAATGTTGAGTTTCCAGGGCCAGGGCTAGGAATCCTCCCGTCCTGGTGACCATGAGAACTTTGCGTAATGGAAGATTTAGACTCGGTAGCCAACTTTTCGATCTCAGGCTGGTCTAGCCCTGAGGGACGCGCCCCTTGTTGACCCGCGCGACGGGCGATGCGGTATGATTTAGAATGTAGATTCATACTAAACGTATCAGATAGTGTTGATAAGATGCCACAACCACCAGTATTTTTATCGGGACACCATCCCTAGAGAGGTTTATCTAAAAGGATTCAAAGAGTCCCCTCTACTCCTATAATTGACATAATGATTTGTTTAAACTTCTCATGTATATATTCAAATTACTAATACAAATACAAATCTCTCTAAGTATAGGTAAGTTGTATCTGGCAGACAAGGTTACACATATAGTCAACAAATTCATACAAAAAAAAAAACATTGCACTTAGGAATACAAGTCCATACACAGTGAAGTTAGATGTAACTATAATTCTTAGTACGTTAGAAGATCAGGGTTAGTCCAGGGTTTGTTTCTCATGCAGAAAATATAATAGGTGGATCGAATGATGATGGCTGTAATTTTGCTTAGTATATAGTTTAAGTGCTGTTTTTCAATACCAAGATCATTGCACATTTCAATAAAAGATTTTCAGGATTTCCCAAAAATTCCTATAGAGCTGATGGATAGGTTGATAAATTTGGTATTACGGTATTTTGAAGAGAGGTCACGAGTGAGCTGCAGGTATTTGTTACGCTTCCTGTCTGCGTTGGTAGTTATATTGGTTTCAAATCCAACTGTAAGCTCGACGATATAGATCGTAGCCGTTCCAATGCAGAGAAGCAAATCGGGACGCAACAGGTCCCCTGTCAAAATGCAAGGTGAGAGAAAACCTGGGAGGTCAACATACAGAGTGGAGTTTTTAATACATTGTAGTGTTGATGCTACAAAATGTAGAGCTGAGTTATGTCTCCAAGTGTAGCGGCCATCTTCAAGATAAGACTTACAGCCTGATACAACATGAAGAAGAGACTCAGGATGCAAGCAAACAGAACAGTCGGGCGACGGTGAAAGTTTCCATTCGTGGAGATTTGTGCGATTGGCTAGCATGTTATTGAGGTACCGTACAGTGAAATTGAAAATATTTTTAGGCAGCTTACTCTGTGTAGAGGACCACAAAGAGTTGAGAGTTACCAGAGAGTGATCTAAAAGGAAGGATATGATAAAACCTTGGGATGGAAGCTGGGACTTCAGTTTTTCTTTGTGTTCTAGGCGTACAACCTGTAGGACATGTTTAGTATTCTTATATGAGTCATATTGTAAGTTCATGCTGCTACTGGTATTTTTCCACAATGAGACAATAGCATCATTCTGTGAGGATTTTAGGGAAGTACGTAGGACATTTTGGCATTGGAAAAATTTAACAGATGGAAGCTGGAGATTTAAACCAAACTGATTTTGAGGAAGGATTATACCACTTAAAGTGGCACTTATTGGAAGGTCCAGCCATTGACGAATAAACCTAATTACGACATTATCAAGATTTTGAATTACCCATGTTTTTGACAATGAAGCTACTGTGAAGTGCCAAGATAATTTGAAAGGATGTAGCGCTGATAGAGAAGTATTTTGTTTTTAGGTAGGATAGGAAGAGCATCAATTCGCTTAAGCATCTCAGAGAGAGAGGATTCCAGTTTCTTTTTATGGACTTCGTTGTTCATTTCAAAGTTGAAATAGCGACCAAGGTACTTAAAAGATTCACCAGATTTGACTGTGGGGACAAGTTCACTGTCAATAAAAAGCTTTGGCTCGTATTGAAGAGATCGCGAGGAAAACTTTTTGATCCCAAAGGTCGCACATTTGTCCACCCTAATAACCATATCTGACCATTTACACCATTTGGTAAAGCAATTCAACAGTAACTGATTTTCACGTTCATTGGTTGTAACAACAGCTGCATCATCCGCAAACTGAAACCATATTATTATTATTATTATAATTTTTTTTTGTCAAACTTCATCATGTGATATTTAAGTCTACAAATACAAATCTCGCTAACAGGTAATCTGTATTTGGCTTGCTTACAATACTACAATACTAGGTAATAGAATAAACAAACAAAAAAAATGAAAAAGCATACAATATGTAGAACAGTAAAGAGAGAAGTTATTAAACAGTATTAACTGTATATTCAATAACTGAGAAGCTCGGGGTTGCACCAGGATTTGTTTCTCATACAGAATATATAATATGTTGCTCGGATGATAATAGTAGATAGCTTGGAGACAATGAAATTGAGATGATGATTATCAAAGCCTAGTTCAGTGCACATTTTGAGAAAGGAGTCCGATGACTGACCAAATATACCAAGGCAGCTCATGGAAAGATTAACAAATTCTATTGCATGATAGTCACTGCTGAGATCTGTTAGGAGGGAACGATATTTGAGTTCTTTTCGACGAGTATTGTTGCTTAGATTTGTCTCAAAGCCCACGGTTAATTCGATGATATACAAGCGGTTGCCAGCGGTGGAAAGA
This sequence comes from Mastigias papua, assembly GCA_964019165.1. Classification (NCBI taxonomy): domain Eukaryota; kingdom Metazoa; phylum Cnidaria; class Scyphozoa; order Rhizostomeae; family Mastigiidae; genus Mastigias; species Mastigias papua. The sequence goes on from OZ025277.1 coordinate 79,635, forward strand.
AGCATATCAGGCCGAAGACTGTCTCACGTAATAATGCAAGGAGACAGGTAGCCAGGAAGATCCGCGTATAACTTAGATGAATTTACTGATGGGAAAGTTTGAGCTAGAAAACGTAGAGATGAATTGTGTCGCCAAGTAAAACGACCCTGATCCAGATATGTTTTACAGCCCGCTACAATATGGAGAAGCGATTCAGGCTGAAGACAAAAGGAACAGTCAGAAGTGTTTGAGAGGCCCCACAAATAAAGGTTCTTTCTAGTAACGAGTGTATTATTAAGATATTTGATAGTGAAATTGAAGATATTGGCAGGTAGCTTACTTTGTGCTCGAGACCAAAGAGAATTGAGATTTTTTAAAGAATGAACAAGAAGGAATGAGATAATAAATCCCTGTGATGGTAACTCGGTTTTCAATCTTTCCTTATGTTCAGTGCGAATCGATTTCAAAATTTGCTTTGTATTTTTATAAACGTCGTATTGGATGTTGGTTCCGCAGTTGGTATTTTTCCATAGCTTTACTATGGATTCGTCCTTAGAAGATTTCAATGAAGACCGGAGGACTGTTTGGCATTGTTGAAATTTAACCGAAGGCAATTGAAACGCTAGACCAAACTTCTTGGAAGAGAGAATAATAGAGCTTAAAGTGGCAGAAATGGGAAGCTCAAGCCATTGACGGGTAAATTTTGAGACAATGTTATCCAAGTTTTCAGAAATCCAAGTTTTACCTAAATCTTTAACTGTAAAATGCCAGGAGATTTTGGAAAGAATGTAGCGATGGTACAGAAGTAATTTATTTCTAGGATGAACATGCAGGGAGTCCACTGTTCTTAACATAGAGATTGAAGCGAAGATTTAAGAGTTTCTTTATGGTCCTTGTTATCCATATCAAAGTTGAAGAAACGTCCAAGGTATTTAAAGGATTCACCATTTTTAACAGGAGGTACGACTTTAGAGTTGATTAAAAGCTTTGGCTGAAATTGAAGTGAACAAGTGGAAAACTTTTTTATCCCGAAAGTGGTGCATTTGTCTACACGGATTAGCATACAGGCCCATTGACACCACCGTGAGAAACAGTTTAACAATAATTGATTTTCACGCTCATTGGTAGTAATAACAGCAGCGTCATCAGCGAATTGGAACCAGTGAACTGGGTGGAACAAGCGGTCGTTACCATCATGAGGTGAAAACCCCAGTTGGTTGTATTTTTCTTGCTTAACGAATTGTATAAATGTGTTAAAGCATAGATTGAATAATAGGGGACTAAGGCAATCCCCTTGAAGCACTCCACGTTTAAAAGGAATAGCTGGAGTAGAAAAGCGGTCAGAAATTATATAGGAATGAAAGTCTGTGTAAAGATTGGTAACTAGTTGTTGAATCATTTCAGGGACATGATGATAATCAAGTGCACTTTTAATCAGATTGTGATGGATTTCGCCAAAAGCATTTTTGAGATCTAGTAAAGTAATGATAGCAGAACGTTGTTTTAATCGAGCTTTATTGATTAGATAGGCCATCATAGATGTGTGTTCTAATACACCAGAGACTCCATGAGTGAAACCTTTCTGTATCTTTTGTTCGATCAGATGATTTTGTGAGAGGAAAGAAAAGATAGAATCACGCAAGCACGAAGTAAATATCTTCAGTGGAACCGACTCAAGGGTAATAGGTCTGAAGTTTGCTGGGTTGTCACTGTCTCCTTTCTTGTGCACTAAAATTGTGCAAGCTTTTTTCCACTCGTGTGGAATGTTTCCTGACTTCCAAACAGCGCATATTAGTCGTGTATAATAATAATAATAATAATAATAATTCAATTATTTACAGTAGGCAGGGGTACATAAGTATGTGGATAGCTAATGTATAAGCTAAATAAAGCCTACTACTTATAAAAACTATACTTAATACAATTATAACAATTTATTTATACAAAAAGAAAAGCTAGAATACATATGAGTAAGAGTATAAGATATAAAAAAGTACAATAAATTAAGCTACGTTATGAACCCGACCTGGCTTACGAATTCTCTGCACAACCTGCAGTTGCAGTTATCTTTCCATCCTTTGATTTGCCTTTTGAATGATTGGAGGGTTTTAATGTTTTTAAGTTCCTCAGGTAGGTTATTCCAGAGCTTGGATCCTAGAAAGGACAAGCTCTCAATTCCATGTCTAGAAGTTTGCGTTTTGGGGATTCGCATCAGCAATTTGTTCCTAAGACTACAGGTCATGTCCTTTTGTACAAAAATTTCCTTCATAAAACTTGGATTAAGATTTTGTATGGTTTTGTAGACTTCAATCATTAGCAACTGTAGGTTTCTTTTGTGTGTAGATACAGCATTTGATTCCAACAGAAGGGTGTTAAAATCAAATGTTTTATTCCAGGAGGCGATGCGCAATGCCTTTTCATGTAGTCGATTTATTTTATTGTCTAGAGCTCTGTCGCAGAACATCCATACTAGAGGGCAATAGTTAAATTGTGATAAAATAAACGTTTTCATTGTAAGGCTCAGTTGCCCTGTGCTGAAGTAGCACGTAATACGGGAAAGAGCATGAAGTTTTTGATTTGCCTTCTTACATAATGACTCAATGTGTGTCTTGAAAGTCAGTTTTTTATCTAGTGTGATCCCTAGTAGTTTTTGCTCTTTGCTTTCAGCAATATGGGTAGTCTCTATTTGTATTGTTAGATCACTATTTTTATCCCCAAAAACCATGAAATGGCATTTTTCTCTGTTTAGCCTCATATAGTTATCTTGAAACCAACCTGCAACTGCAGGGATAGAGCTCTCTAGTTTGTTCAGTATATTTATTGTGTCAGTGTCACTTACATAGAGGGTAGTATCATCTGCATAGTTGCAGATGTCAACGTCTCGCACGAACATGAGCAGATCATTAATGTAAAGATTGAATAAGAGAGGTCCTAGTACTGATCCTTGAGGTACACCCTGATTGATTTCTTTCCATTCACTAAAAGATCCATTAACTTTCACTCTCTGTTTTCTTTTGTATAGATAGCTGTGAATGAATGTTAAAGCTCTTTTGCTGAAACCGTATGCCTCTAGCTTTGCTATCAAAAGTTCATGGTTCAGGCAGTCAAAAGTCTTTGAAAGGTCCATGAAAACAGCGCCAACACAATTCCCAGCGTCCAGACTCATTTTACATTTCTCTATAAATCGCAGTAGAGCATGCTGTGTGCTATAATGTTCTCTAAAACCGCAAAGCAAAGGGTTAAGAAATCTGAGAGCAAATGGTTTTATCTGTGTTTCAATGAGTCTTTCATAGATTTTTTAAACTGACGGTAGGATTGTGATCGGTCTATAATTTTGCTTTCGGTTAACATCATCTTTTTTGTGTATTGCAGAAACATCACCTGCTTTTAAATTTGAAGGAAATATGCACTCAGCCAAACTATTATTGAAACATTTTGTCAGTACATCTGCAAAGATTAGCGGGTTGTCCTTTATTACTCTAGCTGGGATGCTGCAAATGGGGGATGCCTTATTAGCATTCAGCTTTTCAACCTGGTGCAAAGCTTCCAATGTAGTTATTTCCCTAAAGGTAAATGGTTCAGAGGGAGTTAATTCTTTCCTTATCCTCTTAATGCTCGGGTGTTTACTGTACTTTACTATAGCTATGTCAATAGGATCATCTATTCCGACTGTCGAAGATAGATGGGTCTTATTTTCTCTTATTCCTAGTTCCTTTGTTATATCAGTAAAATAAAGATTGAACCCTTCCACAATTGCTAGATCGTCGCTTACAAATTCACCATTTTCAATGAGAGTAACTGATTGACAAACTTGTACTGTGTCTGTGAAAACGGGTTTCACAGTTTTCCAAAATTTCCGGTTATCCTTGAGGTCCTTAAGGTTCAGGCTCCTGTAGTAGCTACGCTTAGTCTTCCTAAGTGTCTTCACACAAACGTTTCTCTGTTTTTTATATTCATTGAAATTTTGGACACTTTTGTTTTTGTAGTACCTGTTTCTAAACTTAGAGCGATGCATTATTGCTTTACGTAGTTCTTTTGTCATGAAAGCCCCGTCATTTGCTCTGACGTACTTTTTCTTAATAGGTAAGTGTTTCTCCAGAATGCAAGTGATAGGTTCTTGAAAACTGCTATTGGACAACTTATGTGGTAGGTGTGGGAGAACCTTAGTTACTATATCATGAGTGAGACTATCAGGGTTGTAGGATTTATAGTCCCGGTATATTTTGATTCTTGGGCTTCTCTTTACAAATCCTCCCTTGAGGGCGGTAAGGATCATGGTGTGAAAATCCGATAACCCTGTCTCAGCTGTTGTTGTACTTCTTACACTTCCTTTTCCATTAGTTAATATAAGATCGATACATCTAGGTTTATTTGACTTGAAACAGGTTGGTTCCTTTACCATGTTGGTTAAATTATAGCTATCCATGAAGTCTCGAATCACGCTATCACTTGGCTCACAGTTCAGGTCTCCAATCAGAATAAGTTTTTCATATTTGCTACTAAAGAAGTCAAGGCCTTTTTCTATTTCATTAAAGAAAAATTTTGGGCACTGATTTGGTGGTCGATAGAGATTAAGAAACAACCATCTGTCTTTTTTGATGATTAGCTCTAAGGTAATTATCTCGATTTCAGAAGGGGATTTATAGGTTTTAATTTCATTAACTGGCACCCCATCTCTGACGAAGGTTAGAAGGCCTCCGCCATTTTTGTTTCGATCATACCTAAAAGGTTTGATAAAACCATTAATCATAAACTGATTGGTAGTGAATGTGTTATCAAGCTTTGTCTCGGATATCGTTATTATATCAACAGTGCTAGATACGATAGTTTTCAAGCACTCGAATATGTTTCGTAAGGAATTAATATTCAAATAACTAAGTATAAGATTATTTTTGTTTTTTGTACGGAATTCTCTGAGTTTATTGAAAATGTCATTTGGTTTTGGACTTCCTGTGACAGTGTGATTCGAGCATCCGTTTGGAACTACATTTATATTATTTTGATTAATATCTGCACCGTTCAATAGTGGTGCTATCGTGGTATCGTCCTCACGTGAGTTGCTATAGAAAGTTTCTGCGACCTGTAGGGCTACTTCATTCTTGTCCTCAATTTCATTAGCTATACTAATATGAGATAGTCATTCTTTTAACAAATTAAGGAAATTATTAGCAATAATACTATCTCCAAACTTGTTGAGATGAAGTAGGCTTCTGTTAAGGTGCTCTAATTGGATGTTATTGTGCTCCATAAATTTGATATTTTCTTCACCACACATATCCTTTATGATGGCATTTGTTTTGATTCTTCTGTTGTCAAGGTTATCTCCCCTACACACCATTCCAGGTAATACCACACTAATACCTTTCGCTTTAATTGAATGAGCCAAGGTTAACAGCTCCGTTGCAATGTCTACTTCCGATTTCTCAGAGCTCAATTCGTTTGTTCCACAGTGTAGAATGATGTTATTAGGCTTTTTTTCAATCGCAGGTAGGCAGTAGCTTGTCATGTCTGATATGGTGGCACAAGGGAAGGCATGTATAAATAGCCGGTCGTTCTTTTCCATCCTTTTACGAAGTCTCCAGGCTGCAACATTTTTTATTATGGAGTCACCCAATATAAATGTGGTGCTTCCTTGAGTTCTTTGATTTCCATCGTGGATCTGGAGGTCTTTGTTACTATTGTTGTGGCTGATGTTACTGCTGGCATTGTTGCTGTTGCTAGTGCTTTTGCTGCTTTTTTCAATCCTTTTGTTTTTAGTCATTTCCTTTGTCTTGGATGTATCATTTTGACAATCTGCTGAAGAGGACGATGGTCTTTCCGTCGTATTCTGTTTGTTTCGTTTTATCTTTTGTATGATATTGACCTTCTTTCTTTTGTCTAATATTGACTGTGCATATGGTGTATAAATATCTTCAGTAACAATTGACAATTTAGCAGAATTGCTGTTGTTCATAGGAGCTCCTTTATATTCTGAGTTGGTTGCAAGTGTTTTTGTTCTTCTTTTGTTAGGCAGATTCTGAGGTCGGTGTTCTGAGGTGTTGTCATTCTTTTTCTTTTTCTCCAAGGCCTTAAGATAGCTGAATTCTTCATGTTTCTTCCTCTGAACCATTCTCCACTGACTTTCAAGGCTTTGTTTTGTCGTTTCTCTTGTCGTTTCTTTTGTTTCGGTTTTGTATTCGGCTTTGTCAACTGGACTTTTGGGAATGCTGAGATTCTCTTCACTCAAGGGGGAGTTCAGGTGTTTACTTTGGGTTGAATAACTGCATTTTCCAAGTTCAAACTTTAATTCCATAATTTCTTTGGACATCTGTTCACTTGTTTCGTATAATTTGGAATTTTGATCAATGAGCTTGTTAATGATTTCCAGAAAATTATTAGATTCACCCTTCAGTGCAAGCTTTTCCTGGTTTTTCTGCGTCTTCCTTGGCGTTTTTACAGTGTCAAGGAAGCAGAGAAATGAATCATTAAATCTATCATCACCTTCAGGGCCTTCAGGAACAACATCATAATCCCTAGTGTCTTTATCCTTTACAAAAAGGGAGACATGTCCAGCTTGAGATGGTTTATTGACGACCTGACCCCTGTTCAACAAATTGCAAAGGCATGCTCGCCCATCTTCGACCTTTAGGCCATATACTTGTTGAGCATGAGAGACGACCGATTCATGATCTGGCCGTTTTTTCTTTGAACGAAGCTCCAGAATAGATTTAATAATTGTCTCATCCTTTCCACCGTTCGCCATCAAGGGGATACGCTTGAAACCAGTCCACAAAGCGATACGTTTTGCACGGTGATGTAAGTCGTTCTATCTGCTCAGCCAAACGCTACAAACGCTGTGAGCATTGGGTATTCTATGCGGGTCACCCATCCAGTATTTTCATCCCCACAGTAGCATTACTACAAAAAATACCACAGAAGAGTTCCATCAACCCTGGTTTGAGATAAGAGTTTCCTTCTCCTAGATGGACTGCCTTTACCCAGCTAATGAGCCCCATCTACCCAAATGAAGCAACAGTTGCCAAGAACAACCTAAGGGTCCCGAACAGCAGTACAGGGATACACCTAGCCCAGCAAAAGGAACCTAGTAGGCTCCCTTTGCTGTCTTGAAGTCTGATCTTTCCAGGAGCTAGATGCCTCTACCTAGATCTAATCTATCCTTCCACTACAGTACCTAGCAGGGCTCTTAGGATCATTGGCAACTATATGTAGAACAAACGGAAAAAAAATTGAATGAAGCTAAAGAAACAAATAGAAAAAGGAGAAGACAGCTAGGGAGGTAGAGGACGCCTAACTCCTCACTTTAAGCCGACCGGCTTAACCCCTCACCTTAATATTATATTATAATATTATTATTATTAATATTATGATGATTATTATTATATTATGATGATTATTATTACAATAGTGGCTAACTTCGTGCGGCATTGGCTCGAATTACCCATTAGTGCTACTCTGAGCCATTTGATTATTAGCAAATCTCATTATGGCCTAAGTCTTATTCTTCCTTCAACAAAATTCATTCAATGCCAAACAACTATAAGAAACGCTCTGAAATCATCTCCCAACCCCGACATCAGGTATCTATGGCAAGATTCCAGTCAGAATACAAATATACAATATGATCAGTACAAAAATGCGAAGCAAGTTTTAAAAGCCGTCCAACAGCAACACCAAGGTCGCCTTGAATACGAATTAACATCTCAAGGCTTCATCATTTCATCAATTATTAAATTTGCATCTCCAAAAGTAACTAGCCTTTGGTCCACTGTTCAGCAAAGTATGCCCAAGAACATTTTCAATTTCTCCTTGAAATACTTAACCAACACTTTAGCTACCCGCAAGAACCTCTTTAAATGGTCTATTGGACAGTCATCTGCATGCTCCTTTTGTCTTCAATCAGAAACACTACAACATGTCGTCTCCAGCTGTAAATCGTACCTCGATCAAGGTAGATATACTTGGAGACATGATTCGGTTCTTAACTTTATAGCTAATACGCTATCAGCGCTCCCAAGTTGCTCCATATACGCTGATCTTCCTGCTTTTCTGTCCCCTTCTCTGGTTACTGGTGATTCTCTCCGACCTGACCTTCTTTTAATCACTAAAAACAATACCCTGCACATCCTTGAACTTACCATAGGATTTGAAACGAACATAAAGGTCAACAGCGATCGCAAAGCTCTAAAATACAATCCTCTTCATCAAGATTTACGTTCAAAATATACTCAAACAAAGTTCATTAATTTATCCTTAGGTGCTCTTGGCACTGTAGGATCCTCCTCAGACTCTTTCACTGAACTACTTAAGGCAGTTGATTTTGACAGCAAAATGCAAAAGGCTATTCTGTCCAGGATCATGAATATTACCATAAGATGCACATATTACATATTCTGTTGCCGCAATAAGCCATGGACAAGTCCCAAACTACACGGCACATAAAAAAATAGACGTACTCAGTAATTAATCAGACATCTCTTTTCTAATACGCTTGACCTTGTTTTTTGTTTTTTTTGTTTTTTTTTTTTTTTTTTTTTTTTTTCTTTGTTATTCTATGTACCACTGACAGCCAATTGTACATTGCCTTAAATAGTGAGATGTATGATTGTAATTAGTTGATATAATTGAATTGTTGAAATGAAAGTTTGAAAAAAAAAAAAAAAATTATGTTAATGTTCAGACCTTGTTGAAAAACACTAGTAATGGAACAAACCTCCAATATGACATATATCGCAATATCAAAGAGGTACTGAAAGCAGTTAAATTGGACAACAAAGAGTGCTTGATACACAATTTGCCATCTCAAGGAGCCCTACTTTCATTCTTGTTGGATCATTCACTCAAAAAACTGCATGGAATCTGGTCTCTAGCACAGAGTAATCTACCTACAAACATCTTCAACTTTACCATAAAATATCTCAATAACACTCTACCTACTCGCAAAAATCTTAATCTATGGAAGCTGAGCCAATCGTCTGACTGTCAATTTTGTCTTCTTCCTGAAACTTTACTTCATGTTGTAGCAGGCTGCAAAGTTTACCTTGAACAAGGTCGGTACACTTGGCGTCACAACTCTGTACTCAATTTTCTAGCCACATCCCTAAAAGTAGTTGAAGGATCTTCAATGTATGCGGACATTCCAGGTTTCCCTTCACCTTCCATCATAACCGGAAATGATTTACGTCCTGACCTACTTCTACATACCAAGGACAACTGTCTTTACATTTTAGAACTCACGATTGGTTTTGAGACAAATCTAAACAGCAATGCAGAAAGGAAGCACTTGAAATACTCACAACTAGTCTCAGATCTAAGAAGTCAGTACAAATCTGTCACTTTTGTAAACCTCACTATGAGCTCTCTTGGGATTTACGCAAACTCTTGTCTTTCGTTTCTTGAAATGTGTGGCTCCCTCTCTATTGATAACCACCACAAACGCTTTCTCATTTCTAAGTTATCTACAATTTCAATCCGTACAACCTACTACATCTTCTGCTGCAGAAATAAACCATGGAACAACCCTGATCTATTCTACTTTTAATGTTCACTTTTTGTTTCCTTTTTTTGTTTTTTTTTGTTTGTTTGTTTGTTTTCTATACAATACTTGTTATTTACGATTTTTCTCATGTATTGTAACCCGGGCTAGCGAATTACAAATTACCTTGTAATAGTGAGATTTGTAATTGTAGTTTAATTGAATGAAATATGACTGTTTCCATAATTATTATTTTTATTAATATTATTATTATTCGACCGCTTGTTCCACCCAGTTCACTGGTTCCAATTCGCTGATGACGCTGCTGTTATTACTACCAATGAACGTGAAAATCAACTATTGTTAAACTGTTTCTCACGGTGGTGTCAATGGGCCTGTATGCTAATCCGTGTAGACAAATGCACCACTTTCGGGATAAAAAAGTTTTCCACTTGTTCACTTCAATTTCAGCCAAAGCTTTTGATCAACTCTAAAGTCGTACCTCCTGTTAAAAATGGTGAATCCTTTAAATACCTTGGACGTTTCTTCAACTTTGATATGGATAACAAGGACCATAAAGAAACTCTTAAATCTTCGCTTCAATCTCTATGTTAAGAACAGTGGACTCCCTGCATGTTCATCCTAGAAATAAATTACTTCTGTACCATCGCTACATTCTTTCCAAAATCTCCTGGCATTTTACAGTTAAAGATTTAGGTAAAACTTGGATTTCTGAAAACTTGGATAACATTGTCTCAAAATTTACCCGTCAATGGCTTGAGCTTCCCATTTCTGCCACTTTAAGCTCTATTATTCTCTCTTCCAAGAAGTTTGGTCTAGCGTTTCAATTGCCTTCGGTTAAATTTCAACAATGCCAAACAGTCCTCCGGTCTTCATTGAAATCTTCTAAGGACGAATCCATAGTAAAGCTATGGAAAAATACCAACTGCGGAACCAACATCCAATACGACGTTTATAAAAATACAAAGCAAATTTTGAAATCGATTCGCACTGAACATAAGGAAAGATTGAAAACCGAGTTACCATCACAGGGATTTATTATCTCATTCCTTCTTGTTCATTCTTTAAAAAATCTCAATTCTCTTTGGTCTCGAGCACAAAGTAAGCTACCTGCCAATATCTTCAATTTCACTATCAAATATCTTAATAATACACTCGTTACTAGAAAGAACCTTTATTTGTGGGGCCTCTCAAACACTTCTGACTGTTCCTTTTGTCTTCAGCCTGAATCACTTCTCCATATTGTAGCGGGCTGTAAAACATATCTAGACCAGGGTCGTTTTACTTGGCGACACAATTCAGCTCTACGTTTTCTAGCTCAAACTTTCCCATCAGTAAATTCATCTAAGTTATACGCGGATCTTCCTGGCTACCTGTCTCCTTGCATTATTACGTGAGACAGTCTACGGCCTGATATGCTTCTTTCCACCGCTGGCAACCGCTTGTATATCATCGAATTAACCGTGGGCTTTGAGACAAATCTAAGCAACAATACTCGTCGAAAAGAACTCAAATATCGTTCCCTCCTAACAGATCTCAGCAGTGACTATTATGCAATAGAATTTGTTAATCTTTCCATGAGCTGCCTTGGTATATTTGGTCAGTCATCAGACTCCTTTCTCAAAATGTGCACTGAACTAGGCTTTGATAATCATCATCTCAATTTCATTGTCTCCAAGCTATCTACTATTATCATCCGAGCAACATATTATATATTCTGTATGAGAAACAAATCCTGGTGCAACCCCGAGCTTCTCAGTTATTGAATATACAGTTAATACTGTTTAATAACTTCTTTCTTTACTGTTCTACATATTGTATGCTTTTTCATTTTTTGTTTGTTTGTTCTATTACCTAGTATTGTAGTATTGTAAGCAAGCCAAGTACAGATTACCTGCTAGCGATATTTGTATTTGTAAACTTAAATATCATATGATGAAGTTTGAAAAATAAAATTATCAGTTATTAAATTTGCATCTCCAAAAGTAACTAGCCTTTGGTCCACTGTTCAGCAAAGTATGCCCAAGAACATTTTTAATTTCTCCTTGAAATACTTAACCAACACTTTCGCTACCCGCAAGAACCTCTTTAAATGGTCTATTCGACGGTCATCTGCATGCTCCTTTTGTCTTCAATCAGAAACACTACAACATGTTGTCTCCAGCTGTAAACTGTACCTCGATCAAGGTAGATATACTTGGAGACATGATTCGGTTCTTAACTTTATAGCTAATACGCTATCAGCGCTTCCAAGTTGCTCCATATACGCTGATCTTCCTGCTTTTCTGTCCCCTTCTCTGGTTACCGGTGATTCTCTCCGACCTGACCTTCTTTTAATCACTAAAAACAATACTCTGCACATCCTTGAACTTACCATAGGATTTGAAACGAACATAAAGGTCAACAGCGATCGCAAAGCTCTGAAATACAATCCTCTTCATCAAGATTTACGTTCAAAATATATTCAAATAAAGTTCACTAATTTATCCTTAGGTGCTCTTGGCACTGTAGGATCCTCCTCAGACTCTTTCACTGAACTACTTAAGGCAGTTGATTTTGACAGCAAAATGCAAAAGGCTATTCTGTCCAGGATCATGAATACTACCATAAGATGCACATATTATATATTCTGTTGCCGCAATAAGCCATGGACAAGTCCCAAACTACACGGCACATAAAAAAAAATTGACGTACTCAGTAACTAATCAGACATCTCTTTTCTAATACGCTTGACCTTGTTTATTTTTGCTATTCTTTGTACCACTGACAGCCAATTGTACATTGCCTTAAATAGTGAGATGTATGATTGTAATTAGTTGATATATTGTTGAAATGAAAGTTTGAAAAAAAAATTAGTAGTAGTAGTAGTAGTAGAAGAAGAAGAAGAAGTAGTAGCAGGCCTTTCAATTTTCATTATTAGTAGCATGCCATCACCATTTTGATCCATAAAAAAGATGCAACAGATGATCCATCTCATTTTTGCCCAATTACACTCCAATGTACACCTTAAAAGGTCATTACATCATTGATAAGAAATATGATCTTTGAATTCTTGTCACAAAATAGATGTACAGACAACAACATCCAAAAGGCTTTATCCCAAAAGCAGCAGGCACAAATGAACATGTAGCTGATATGGCACACCTCGTAAGACATGCTGAGAATCACCAAAGAGCACTTGTAATCACTTTGATTGTTCTGAAGAATGCTTTTGGAGAAGTGAACCACAACTTGATAAATTGCATCATTGAACACCACCACATCCCGACAAAGATGAAAGGTTGATTTCAGATCTGTATAGTGGATTCAAAACCTCAGTGACAACAACTTCTTACTCAACATCATTTATTCCAACAGAAAGAGGTGTATTGCAAGGTGACTGCCTTTGGCCACTATTATCCAATATGATATTTAACACTTTCATTGCTTCCATCAAATCAAATTCAAACAGTTGGAATATTGATACTCACAACATCTCAGCCTGAGGCACTGGTACCAATTCACTAATGATGCCACTATCATAACGGGTCAGCAATATGAAAACCAGATTTTGTTAAATGCTTTTACAAGATGGGTTAAATGGGCTGACATGACCATCCAAGTAGATAAGTGTAAGATCTTTAGGATACAAAAAGTGAATACTTCAACAGCTCAATATTCCCCCAAATTGATCACTAAATACAATGATACCATGTGAAAGAATGAATGAGGGGTTCATGTATCTAGGAAGGTGTTTCAAGTTCAATATGGATGATGAGGTGCATAAAAACATCACTTATCAAAAAGTGCAAGAGGATACTGGAAGACATAGACAGGCTATCCCTCCACCCAAGACATAAAATAGAACTATACTCAAAGTTTCTGGTGTCAAAAGTAAGCTGGGATCTTACAATATATCATATGAATATCACTTAGGTAAAGCAAACTCTTGACTCAATTGGCACATCATTCATGAGGAAACGGTAAGAAATTCCAATCAATGACACACTTGATATGGTGACACTCTCCAAAGAAAAATTTGGTCTGAACATTATCATCATTTCAACCAAGTATCAGCAATGTCAAATAACCAAGCATATCTGTCTGAGGAAATCTCAAAATCCCGATGTAAATTATATACATCAACCCACTGCAAAAGATAGCATACAGGTGGATGAATTCAGGGATTTAAGGGACATGATAAAATCTGTGAGAGCTAAACAAATCGAAAAGATTTCAAACGATCTACAGAATCAAGGGTACATCATAAAACAGATCTGGTCTCTTAGTAATGATCAACTCAAAAAGCTATGTATAGATATAAGAAACATTCTCCCATTGAACATCTACAACTTTATGAACAGATACATAAACAATGCTTCAGCTACATTAAAGAATATGGTAATGTGGGGAAAAGTAGCCATGGATACATGCCTTGCATAAAAAGAAAATAGTCAATCTCTACTACATGTTGTTTTGGGTTGTAAAGTTCACCTCCAACAAGGCAGATACACTTGGAGACACACCATAAGCATTGATAGCAAGAGGGATCTGAAAGCTTCTAGAGATATTATTGGCTACCCTTAGCCCACAGTTGTCACTGGAACACAGAAGAAACCAGACATCATCATAGTCCACCAAGAGAAGACCGTAATCATTCTAGAGTTAACCTGTGGTTTTATAACCAATGTGAAAGGAAATGTGGCAAGGAAAATAGAAAAATACAACTCTACCATCATTGATCTGCAGAGAAAGTATGAGAAAGCAACTTTTGTGAACCTGAGCATGAGCACCCTAGGATTGATATGCAGGGACAAGGATGGAAGTGGCATACTGCAAGAATTAAAGAGCATTGGACTTTCTAAACAATATTCAAAAAACAATGCTAGACAGATAGTAAATATCTGTACAAGGACAACTTATTACATATTCTATAAGAAGGATAAAGACTGGGTCAATCCAGAACTCTTTACATTTTAAGGAAGTAGTATTTTGGGGTACTGTAACACTAGACTATCATGCCCTTTTTGGAGAGTGGTAGTCATGAATAGGGATTTTTGTCCTTTATGTTAAATTTTACATTTTGAAATATCATTAGTGTAAAGTTATTTATGAGAATCAGTTCCCACTATATTATGAAGTGGAAACATTTTAAAGATGTATTTTATATCAAGGTGCTAGGCCTTGAACTGTTCAAGGTGCTAGGCCTTCAACTGATAGTGACCGCTGAGTTATCGTGATATCCTCTATTAGATAATGTCTTCTCACCTTTCAAAATTACAGATCAAATTCATTTTTTCCTCTATTTTGCTTTCCCACTACGCAATAAAAATGAAAGATAGGTCGATCACCCTGAAATCCGTCAGATTTTTCTGGGTCCACACCTAGATATATTCAAGTCAAATAATGCCTTTTCAGGGGATTTCGAGAAATTTTTGATTATACACAAATAACTTTCATGCTATAACTGATATACTTACATTTTCATTGAAGCCAATTATACAAAATCTGTAACCCTGGGCACAGCCAGGAAAAAATCTGATTAAAGCTTGCATCTAGACGAGGGTGTGGTCGAAAGTTGGCTAGGCGTGGTCAATAACTTAAAACCTTATATAGATTTGAAGAAAACAAATCTTTGCACCCATATACAAAGTTCAGGGTACACAGGGGACCCCTTTCTGCCAAGGTCTATGTTATGAAATACTGTAGTTTGAAATGGCATCTAAGACCATTGATATTGCTGATGGAGAAATCTTCCAACAAATGTAATGTTATAAGTGTCCTCAAAATCCGGTCATAAAAATAATAGTTATCCACGGTGCTGAATAGACAACCAGTTTGCCCCCTAGAGTACTCATTGAAAAGCATTTGCAGAACGTAAACAGCCTTTCCTTTACTCATAGGTCATAACTCATCACTGTAGAAAATCATGTCGTTTACAAAAAATTAGGGATGCATGATATATGAAAACTTGTACCTGGCCTGTTGTTTGTATTGCAGAGTCTTCAAGTTTCGAATACGTGAAACTGATAATTGCTTTATCCAATTTGAAGCTCTCCTGCTACTTCCCAAGCTCTCTTTCACTTAGTGCTCTTTACAGCTCTGTCACTAAAGTGTTTCGTCTTTCTGCAAACACACCATTAAGAAATTTTGTCACAGTATTTCGCTGAAGATAAAAGTACAGCGTTTACACCGATATCACAGAATACTATGTGTGCTGACAAGGAGATGAACGGAAGTGGCCAAACCGGAACTTCCGTCGTATTCCTCTTGTTCGAGTTTGACAGGAATCCCATTAATTTAATTTAATTCAATTCAATTCTCAACATAACTAAGTTACAATGAATAAGAATATTAAAAAACAAACAAGCAAACAGCAATATATAAAAAACTAAGTTAGCTGATGGACACCAGAAAAAAACTCAGGATAGAGCTATCAAAGCCACGTGCCCAATAGACTTGATTTGAAGTTTACAATTAATTTTTGTTTAATTTTCGATAATAGTAAGATTGAAGTAACAAGATGCTAATACAACTAAAGTAAAAGAATAGAACAATTATATAAGAACGATAAAAAATAAAGGTATGAAAAGTGGGAAGATTAGGTTTACAGCATGTGCTAGTGTATACATCGAGTCAATTAGGTCAGACTGTCTAAGAGGTACTGCTTCATGTTCTTTTTAAAATATATTCTGTTGCTGGCTTTTTTCAAATTTAGAGGCAAAGAGTTCCAAATTTTAATACCGTCAAACGTAAGAAGATTTCTTTTAAAGTTGGTTGATATAACTTGTAGGGAAAACCCAAGGCTTGAGGACTGCCTTGTATTGTAACGATGAAGACTTTTAGTTTTTAGAAATTCGTGGCCAAGAGTAGTGGAATTAGTCTCGCTATTGATTTGCAACATGAATTTTGCTGTTTCAAGTTTGTATAGTTTGTCAAAGTTCAATAGTCGTAAACGTTTGAAGATGGGTTCACTGTGTGCAGTATACGCAGCAAAGTCAACTACTCTAATAGCTTTACGTAAGTTGCATTTTAGGGGTTCTAAGATTGATTTGTTCCCACATCCCCAATTCAGTATACCATAGAGTGCATGGGATTCAATAAATGAATTGTATACCGTTTGTAAAGTATTTTTAGGGACAGAATGTCTTAGTTTGTAAAGAACCCCAATACCTTTAGATATTTTTATATTTACTTGTTTTATATGTTGTTTCCAATTTAACTTTTCATCAATTATAATACCATAATATTTACTATAATTTTCTTGCTTAAGTTTTTCATTATTTATGCTAAGATTTATTGGTTTTATTACTTTTTTAGGGCTAATAATAAGAAAGTTAGATTTAGATACGTTTAGTGACAGCTTGTTAGCTAATAGCCACTCGGATACTTTGGCTAGTTGAGTGTTTACATGTCTTTCAATAAATTCAAGCGTTTTATCAGCGAAAAAGATACTGGTGTCGTCAGCAAAAAGACGGAAGTCTAGTTCTTTTGAAGAGTTATTTTGTGTGTAAACTGTCGCGGGAATTAACTGTCGCGAACGCTGGAAAATTTAATTGTCGCGGGAATTAACTGTCGCGGATTGCTGGATGAGTAACATTTTTTGGTATCTTCTTTCCACGAAAGCCGAATCTTAAAAAAAACCAAATAAAACTTTACGACAATTAAAAATGTATGAGCTCACTGATACTTTAAACGAGAATATTTGCAATCAAAAAAGGATATCACAATCTGATTGCGAGAGTCCGTTAGGTAGAAAAATGAAACTTTTAAAATCACCAAAAACAATTGCAAAGATACACGCTCTTTTATAAGTAGATTTGGCTCCAGTTTCAGCTTGGCGTTTCTTATTTCTCAGGCTTTCTTATTTGTCCAGACTACATTAGAGAAAGTGATATTAATGCCGTTGAACTAGTTCTATTATAATATGTGAGTTTAATCTTATGTGTGCTTTATTTCTCCAATGGAAGCAACTATGGTGTGTCATATGTTATCAAACATTTCTACAATTATTTTTTGGTATAGAAATGTAACTCTGATGGATGCAGACACGATAAAAGATACACGTTGCTTTCAAAAATTGTCTTTGAAGTTAGTGTTTTGTACCTGACGGACTTACACGGTTTTTAAAAAATTCAAGAATTGTGTTGAAATTTCCATGAAAAATTTAAAAGTCACGGGAATTAACTGTCGCGAAAGGGCCACAAACGATTTTTCGCGGAAGAAACTGTTGCAAAAGTCGCGAGATTTATCTCGCGACAGTTAATTCCCGCGCCATTTTCATTTCATTTCATTTTCATATAATTTAAAGGAGGGTGGCCCTTCAGCTAACGCTGGTTTTCAAGGGGCCCTCCATTTAAATTACAATATAATGTTTAAAAATAGACATAAAATAGGATACAAGTAAATAATCAAAAATAATTAAAATACCTTTAAAATACAAATAAATTTACAAATCATTAATACAAAAAAAAACCAAAAAGATTCCTAATTGTCCTTTAGAAGTCTTTCTTTAAAAATCTTCAGGGAAGATGCCTTCTTAATTTCAGCTTGAAGAGCATTCCATGACTTTGGACCGCTAAAAGAAAAGCAATTTTGCCCATTGTTTGTTGCTTTCTTAGGCAGTTGTAAGTCCGTAGTGGTATTTCGGAGAACTCTTAGATGATTTTCTGAGTTTCTTATCAATAAATCTGATATATACTTAGCTGTTAGGCCATTAAGTACCTTGAATACCATAGTGTTAATCTCGGTATCAATCATATCTTGAATTGTTTTTAATCCGAGAGTATTTAGAAGTGGCCTGGCATCAGCATCGAAGTGGCTGTTTGTCAGTATCCTTGCTGCTCGATTTTGAAGTTTTTGCAAGTGGGTCTTTTCAGTTGCGCTACATTTACCCCGAACTGAGCAACAGTATCTAAAATGGGGCTCAATGATACCGCAATATAGTGTTTTTAGAGTGCCTTGAGTTAAAAAGTTTTTAGCATGTTTCAAAAAGCCAATTGCTCTACTGATTTTTATCGAAAGAGCTTTGATATGGCCTTTCCAATTAAGGTTATTATCCATTTGTACACCAAGATATTTGGTAAATTGGACATTATCGATTCGTTCTTCTTGTATGCTCAAAAATAATTCCTTACTATTTTCAGATAACCACTTTTCCTGACAGAGAGACAGTCTATTGCCCTTCAACCATTCAAAGACCGAAGTAAGGTCTTTGTTCATTGCCTCATTTAACTTTTGAATGGCATCAGACCGATAGGAGAGACTAGTATCGTCAGCGTACATTGCTATCTTTTGGACAGCTTGTGGTAGATCATTAATGTAGACAAGAAATAACAAGGGCCCTAAGCACGACCCCTGAGGTACTCCAATATTAATTTCCATTAGTCATGACTCAACTCCATTTATGCAACAATACTGCTTGCGATTTGAAAGATACAACTTAAACCATGATAATTCTCTTCCTAGGAGACCGTAGTGCTTTAATTTTTGACACAGAATATTGTAATCTACAGTGTCAAAAGCTTTTTTTAGATCGATGAATACTAAACCAACAAGCTGTCCACTGTCTAGAGCGCTGTACCAATCATCGGTGTCTTTTAATAGAAACGTAAGGGTTGAGTGTAATCTACGAAAACCAGATTGCTCATTAGCAAGTAGGTTATTTGAATTGAAATGCGGGTACAGTTGATTATAAATAAGTCTTTCGAAGAGCCTTGAGATGACGGGCAATAGCGATATTGGGCGATAATTTGTTTTTTCACTTTTATCTCCCTCTTTGTAAATGGGTGCTACCCTAGCAATTTTCCATATATCGGGAAAGATGCTCGTCTCCAGGGATGTATTAAAAAGCATAGCCATTGAATTTTCTAAGAGTGGCAGGGCTAGTTTTAGGAAGTAACTTGAAATAGTGTCAGTTCCAAAGCTCTTCGAATTAGCGGATTTGGCAATGGCTTCCCTTATGTCCTTGCATGTAAATGGTTTAAATCTAAATTTTGGAGCTGAGCTATTTATTTGATATTTTCCTGATAATAAAGGGTTTACATTCTCCTCAATATTCTTAGCAAGATTGGTACCTATGGTGCAAAAGTAGTCATTCATAACATTTGCAATTTCGCTGTTGCTAGAGATTTCCTGACCACAGTTCTTGATATAATCAATATTTGTAGATTTGGATTTTTTATTAATAATTTCATTTATCGCTCTCCAAGAACCTTTAATATCCCCTTTGCACGCAGTGATCTTGTCGTTGTAATATTTTCTCTTAAGCTCGTTGTTAAGAGCATTACTTGCATTACGAGCTTTCTATATGACCTCATCAAAGCAGAAGATTGAGATTTAACAGCATTCTTTTTAAGTCTATCCCTGGTCCGCATTAGTTTTTTTAGTTCTTCATTTATCCAGGGGGAACATTTCTCAGACACATGAATTCGGCTTAATGGGGCATGTTTCTCAATTATTAGAGAGAATAGATTTGTCCACTCACAAACCGAGTAATTCACGTTATCAGTTTTACTTACAATATGCTCCCAGCAAATATTAGATATATCTGATAAGAAAGCATCTTGGTTGAAATTTGTCATTTTACGAGTTTTTATTATCTTGTGATCCCTAGCAATAGCACCATTAAATTTCCGAATACAATAGACCATGTAATGGTCACTCATACTGACTTCATATACTCCTGATTCGATAACATTTGAGGTACAGCTAGTTGCAATGTGGCCAATAATAGTAGAAGAGCTGGAGGTAACCCTAGTTGGGTCTTCTATAAGCTGTTTTAAACCATAGATGTTATATATATTTGACAAGAGTTTAGCATAGTTGTCGGTTAAATGATCTTTTTCTTTATTGCCAAAATCACAATTGGTGTCTCCAAGAAGGATTAATTCTCTACCTTCTTTATCCAAGTAGGAGACTATTTTCTCCATCTTTTCAAAAGTTTCAACTGTACCACTTGGTGGCCTATACCAAGCTAGAACAAGAAAAGATTTTGCTTTAGGGGGCTCTACTTCTATACAAATTAATTCCAGCCCATTTGGTGGTAAATCATTTCTATGCTTAAACCTTATACTATCTTTGATATCCATGATATTTGATATATTGATATTTGACTCCACCACCATGGCTGGATCTTTCAAGCCTTACTTGTTCGTAGCCAGGTATACAGGTCAGCTCTGTCGGGTAAAGAGGGTCAATTTTTATCTCATTCAAAGCTAAGATGTGAATTCTAAGTTGAATAAGTAGAAATTTTATTTCATCAAAATGACCTCTTATATCGTTGACATTGAGGGAAGCGATTGCCATACCTTTTTTGAACCCAAGACGCTGATGAGGGGCGTCAGTCCTACCGTCCGATGACGTTACAAAGTTATGGTTAGAAATGATACTAGAGGCAACTTCGGCATCATTGGTCCCCTTGTCATCAATCAATATGTTAAAGACAACGTAACTTACCGATGATATTTGACGCTAACTTTTTAACTCCTTTTTCATTTAAATGTAGTCCACGACGACCAAGGTCACTAATTAAAATATTGCTGCTATTTATAATGTTCAAGCCAAGGCTAAACATCTTCGTATTAAGAGCCTGTATGGTCTTGTTTGCTTTGATGTTATCATTACTGATCGGTCAGGATAGACTTACCTCACATCCATTGAGTGCCTTCTCTATTTCTTCTTTCAGGTCCAAGAGCTTCCTCACTATCTCCTCCGCTGAGTTATCCACTGTGTCATTAGTAGCTACATGAATAACAATTTTCGAGGGCTTCTTTAATAACAAAGGCTTGATATAATCTTTCATGTCATCAACCACTGCACTAGGAAAGGATCTAACTTTGATACATCCATTTTTCCCGAACTTTGATTCAATGAGACCGTGTATCATGCTGTCCCCAGCTATTAATACGGTGCTTGACTTCCAATGGTGCGTTCTTTTCTGGGTTTTTTCACATAATTCTCCAGTTTCATTTCTCAATGAAAAATCTTTTCCAGCGTCAGTGTCAGTAGGAGACTTCTTGGATAATATTGGGTGGTGCTTTTCCTGTGATCTTTCTTCCCTTTTTTTCCGCAGGGCTCATCAGATGGTTTTTTCCTTTTTCCTGCGTGTCCCTGTGTAAAATTGTTCTGCTGAGACTTCTTAGTTGGTTCACTATTGAGTTCTTTTGTGTTGTTTAATTTTACTGCATGCAGTGTTTATCATACTTCATTCTCCTTTCCTCGATGGTTGCATGCCATTGCTTTATCTGCTTCTCTTTTGTGTTGTCTGACATCTCAAGGGGCCCTGGGGAAACTTCTGTTGAGCGTTTGTATACAGTAGGAGTCTCCGTGGGGAAGGTTTTGCTCGAAATTCGTTGTTTTCCTTGATTAACTGAGCGTTTCTCTCTGTTACCATCCTGAGTTGCTTGTTGAGTTTCACTTTTGTCTCAGCTAGGCTCACTATTCCAACAGTATCGTCGATGGAGGGGGAGGGGCTATAAGGGCGTTTACAAATGTCAACTAGGGGAGGATGCAGAGTATTCTTTGGTGTTATTTCCTCTTCCATAAGGCTCAATTCTCTAATAAAATCGTTTTCCTACAGAAGATGAGATTCAGCAGTAATATTGTCATTCAATTCAGCGGCCGATTTTGACATATCAGTAGCCACAGCTGGGGACAATATCTGGCAACCTTCATCGTCTTTATTTTCATGTGGGTTGTTCTTTGGCATCAAACTTTCAATAAAATCATGTTCTTTGCTCTTTTCAACAAAGAGAGAATCTACTCCTCTTATTGATTTGGTTTGAAATATACCATTGTCCAAGAGCTGATCAAACATCCTCGTGATCTCAGATTTACTTAGGCCATGCTCCATAGCTACAGAATCGGTAACTGAAATCTTGTCTGGCCGCTTTCTACGTTGCCGTATTTTATGGACCGCTTGTACAATGCTCAATGCAATCTTAGCGGATGATTCTGTGTGGAAATAAATCCTTTCAGTTTTCTTTACACAAACCATAGCGTCGCAAATTTCAGAGGATTCGGATAACAACCTGTTTCTCGCAGCAGCACCTCTTCCCACGACAGTTTCTTCCTTTAAAATAGTGGAACTTCAATATGATTGGGTGATGCAAAGGCGCGGATCCAGACTACAGCGAAGTATGTTAGAGCTGCAGTCAAATTTTACAGTTGTGACGTATTGATTATCCCTGCATACATAATGCTTTATGCTATATAGCCTTGGTTCAAAATACCATACAGAGCACATTTCTTCATGCACCAATTAGTCATAATTCTAAGTAAAGACACAGTTCTTGCCCACTTGCTCTGTACAAAGCTAAAGGCCAGTTTCCACTTGAACGAATGCTGTCGATTCGGTCGAATCAATCGAATCGATCAACAGGGGATGGTTTTTCCACTCAAACGAATCGATCGATTCGATCGAACGGCACGTGACATTCCATCTGTTGTATCACTTCCTTTGATATGACATTTTTGACACATTGCATATCTCTTTTGTGTTGTCATTTCAATGTCTACAATTTGACTGGCCAGGGGATTATCGATCGATGGAAAGTTCAACTTAAAGTAGTGTTACACGGGGCAATTTCTGTTGCAACTTGTCTCGCAATGCAGTTGCGACACAAGTTGCAAAACGATTGCCCCGTATAACATGCACATTCTATGCCATGCAACGCAGCAGGTGTTGACATCGCAACCGTTGCCTGAAGTAGAATTCTGTTCTACTTTTTGCACCGATTGCCAGCATTTTTGCTACTTGCAACGCAATCGGACGTCTGGCGCAGGCGCAGCATGGTTATAGTTCTGAAAATAGCATAGAAGGAAATGACCTCAGGAAGTGATGAAGTGGCAGAAATTTTGACGTCTAGTAAAACAAAAGAATTATTTGGATACCATTACAAGTTGCAAAGATCGTTGCTGTGTGTAACACCCCTTACAAAAATGAGTTGCGATGGCTCCGATTATTATTATTATTATTATGGTAAGTAAAAAAGCTACGGTTAAATAGCCAACATCTGCGGACCATCAAATATTGTTGATCCAAAAACTAAACAATATTCTACATACAAAACAGGACACGTAATAGTAACATTGTCAATATCTACTCATCGGCTTGTAAAAGTCCCGACAAAACTCTTCTAACCATACTCTCACTGTCCATTAACACAGTTTTCTGCATCTCTGCTACCGTTGCTTTAGCTAATCGTTCCTTTTCTGGATGTTTACTAAATACTCTTTCCACATCACACAGAACTTGCTTTATACCTCCACCAAGAGCACCAATTACTACAGGGACAATCTCTACATCATAGCCAAGTCTCCTCTCCCTTAGTTCAAATGCAAGTTGTCGATACTTAGTCAATTTCTCGTGTCTTTTGGCAACTATGTTTGCTTGCTGTGGGCATGCCATATCACAAATCCAAATCTTACTCTTTTCTTTGTCCTCCAGTATCAGATCCGGTCTCCTAGATGTTGTCGTTTTTCGCAAGTTGAACTCAAAGTCCCAGATTAACTTGGAATTCGCATTTTCTAAAACTTTCCCTCTTGTCCAATTCTCTTTATACCACACTACTTCTCTTGCTACCAATCCGTACTCCTTTGCCCATGCAATTGCCATTACCATCAACGCTCTGTTGTGTCTTGCTAAATACTCACTGTTGGCCATCACCTTACATCAAGCTACAAGGTGTTCCAAAGTTTCATTGAAATCACCACATAATCGACACCTCCCATTCTCAATCAATCCTCTTACCATCTTCCATCCTCTTGTCTCCACCATCTGCTCCATCAATATCATTATTGATGATGTCTTCCTTGGTGTCAACCGTTGTTTTAGCCAAAGATGGCATTCCTGTTCTTGCTTTCCATATATGTCACTTTGCAATTCTTTCTGTCTGTAATTCTCTTTTCGTTTAAGTTGTGTACCTCTCTTCAATTCTTGTTTTACTCTCTTCCATGTCGCTTTCCAGTCTAATTCCAAGACCTCTCCCATTAATCTTACATTGTTCCCTACAAATTCAAAATCTCTATCTATATCCATCATCGAATTTACTGCTTCGTCAATGATTGCATTGGATTCTTTCTTGTTCTCTCTTCTCCATGCCGCTTGAATCCACTTATTACTTGACTTACACATATAGCAAGCAACTCTTGTTCTAGTCTCTGCATAAACATCCCTCATAGATTGTAATCCCCTCCCTCCTTGGTCTCTCTTCAAATATAATCGCTCATCACTTGCCTGTTTACCCAACATGTGTTTCATTCTCAACTCTCTTTTAATAACCTGGTCTAGCTCATTTAGCTCATTTTTTGTCATTTTGCATACATTCATTGGATAGGCTGCCACTGGGATGACCTTAGAATTGATAGCCTGTATCAAATTTTCATCATTTAGTTCGGATGTCAATAATACCCTCATCCTGCTTGTTACTTCCTCTTTAACCCTTTTATATACATTCTTTGCTTTTATACCGTTTGACTGTTCCACCCCAAGAAACCTATACATTTCATCTTGAGTTGGGTCCAAAGCCTTCATCCTTTCCTGCAACACTTGCAGCCCTTCGCCTTTTATCATTTTCCCACGCTCAAACACAATTTCTGCGCACTTTGAAACGCCATAGCAAGCACCTGTATCAAAGCTCGCTTGTACAATGATTTCGTTTATCTCCTTTAACAAATCATGTGATTCCTGGTATACCTTAAGATCATCTACGAAAAAACTGTGTGTCCTGTTTACATTTCTCATTCCTGGCTCTCCCATCCGATATCCTTTGCTCTGTTCAAGCAACTTAGCAATAGGTATTTCTGTAATACAAAACCCAACCGGTGAGTAACTATCTCCCTGTAGAAACCCACATTTTATGTCTATCCATCTACTTACACACTTTTCCCCATCCTTCCACAGCTCCAATCGTGTTTTCCATTTATTCATTAATGCCTTCAAAACTGAGATAATCACTGCAGGTATACCAATCCACTCATATACTCGTATCATCCAGTCATGATGCACTTTGTCATAAGCTTTCTTGTAATCATAGTAGGCCACAGCTAAATTCCGATGGTAGGCCTTTACTTCTTCCATAATACACTTGTCAATAAGTAACTGTTCAACTGTGCCAAGCACCCCTGCCACTGCTCCAAGTTGTCCTTCGTCCCAAATGCTATTCTCTAATGCATGCTGTCTCATGTATCTCCCAATCAATCCTGTTAAAATCTTATAAGATGTGCTCAAACAAGTTATTGGCCGATAATTCTGCTCATTGCTAAGATCCTTTGTCTTAGGTATCTGAACTGTTCTTCCTGCTGGCCACCATACTGGTATCAGTTCATTATCATTTGTGAGCTTCACAAAAGCTCTAGTCAGTGCGCTTTGTGCTGCTTGAAACTTTTTCCACCAGTAATTCTGAATGCCATCTATCCCCGGGGCTGTCCAATTCTTCCTCTTCTTAATCTCTATCGCTACATTGTCATTCGTGATAGTAAACTCATTCACAACTTGCACCCTATCTTTCATCTCCATTTGTACTTTCTCCATCCATGGCATTTCTGGTGTTTTTTCATCTTTTTCCCATATTCCAGCCCAAAAATCCTCAAATCGTTCCATTGGAGGTGGTTTTCCTTCATAATCAATCCTTTCCAGTGATTTAAAGAAACCTTTCTGGTCTCTTTCAAAGTTAGCATTGTCTCTTATCCTGTTTCCCCTTTCTATCATCTTTTCCAGCTTCACCTTTTTATATCGCAGTTGATCTAACCACTTCTCTTTAGCTCTTCTGATGTTAGTCGAAGTCGTGTCTGACTCATTCATTAAGTGCTTTAAATCCTTCAAGATCATTTTCTCTTTGGCTGTAGCCTTTCTCTTCAGCTTTCGCCTCTGTAATTCATTCCCAGCTCTAGCTATAACTTGTCTAAGTCTTTTCATTTCTTGTTTCAGTTTTCTCACTCTCCTGTTCCCAGTACCTGGCTTTTGCCTTCCAATTGTACTCTTTGCTGTTTGTGGTAACCCCATTTTAATCTCTAGAGCCCTACCTATAGCATACACCTTGTCAGTTATTTCTGGTATTGTGTCTACTCCTCTAAGAGAAAGCCGCAAAACACCATCTGCTTTCTTTTGCAACTCAACAGGCACCTTGAGCTTCTTCAGTTTCTCTCTTGGGTTGATTGCTGTCAAGGTGCTACTAGTTAGACTCTGAAGTTGGTCATTAAATATAGACATCAATTCTTTATCTACAAAATCATCACTGTCTTCCACCGCTTCATCACATTCTACATATGTTTCATCATGCTGTCCATGACCAGAAATTGCTCTCTGTTGTTCACCTGCTTGAGTTTCCCAACTGTCATTCTCTAAGTTACTTTCTTGTCGCACTAATATCAAATTAGTGATGGTTTGTTCTTTCCGGAACCGCGATGCATTGTCGCGTAGCTTTTGCATGCTAGCTGCTGCATATTCTGGGTACTCTTCGATCCATCTATCTTTCACACGTTTCATAAAACCTCTTCTTCTTCTTCTTTCTTCATTGTCAATTTGCACCAATCTCACTTTCATCTCAGTTGTCCATTCTATAACATGGGATTGACTACTCATTTCTCCTGCTTGTCTGCTTACCACGTTTTCTTGTAAGCTTCCCCAGCCCTCCTTGGCAAATCGCTTGGCATTGTCTATTAAGTTCTGAGCTGTCCTCCGTTTCTCTGGATACTCTCCATGCCATCGTTCTTTTATCCTTTTCATGAAGTTCTTTCCTTTCAGCCTCTCTTCCCTGTCGATTTCTACTACTCTTTTCTTTTCTTCATCAGTCCATACTCTATCATTTATTGTATGAAATCTATTGTCTAGTGTCTGGTCTGCTATCTTTTCAGCATCAGCTAACTGGGCCACTGTTTTGTTTGCAGAAACAGACGTAAAGTGTGGTTGATTTTGATAATTATAATCTAAGTCTTCCATATAGTGTGAATTTGAACGCACGGGTATAAAACGTCCATCCAGGGTTGCCCGGCACTCTGGATAAGGCTTTATTATGAAAGAGTCGCCACTCTTCTACCAGATCCCGCGATTGGTGACCTCATTACGCAGTGGCCATTCACCTATATCGGCGCGGTACCTTCAGGTTACGGGTACAATTGTTCGTGTAGCCTCCACTAGATAATTTGCTTATAACAGGTAAAGAGCATTATCTACCCTACTATCGGACATATACTTTCAATAATCCATTTGTCCAGGTTTTTAATCGGAGTTTTCCTTCTCCTAGGAGGGTTGTCAACCAAGACTAAAGAGTCCCCCCTACCCATAAGACAGACTAACCCCCGCCGGATGCCAACCCGGTACTTCAAGGTCTCGGGGAGAGCTGACAGGTACTACACCTTGCTCAAGGGTGACCTGGAGGTAGTTGTGGCAAAGGGTAACCTCATTATCCCACGTTGAAACTCCACAACCGGTTGCAGTTTTACGTCATACCCAGGACATTTATTATTATTATTATTATTATTATTATTATTATTATTATTATTATTATTATTATTATTATTATTATTATTATTATTATAAATCAGCTCCTTTTAAACTGCTTCACCAAATGGTGCCAATGGGCGAATATGATAATAAGGGTTGATAAATGCATCACTTTTGGAATTAAGAAATTTTCCTCTCGCTCTTTACAATTTCAGCCTAAACTTTTCATCAACACTAAACTTTTGCCAGTTGTTAAAAATGGCGAATCTTTTAAATATCTTGGCCGCTACTTCAATTTTGAAATGAACAATGATAAACACAAAACCCATCTTGAATCGTCTCTTCTCGACATGCTGAAACAAATTGACTCACTACGCATCCTTCCCAAAAACAGGCTTCTCCTCTATCACCGCTACGTCCTTTCTAAGCTATCCTGGCATCTAACTGTTGCTGATCTTTCCAAGACTTGGATGATTGAAAATCTTGATAATGTAGTGATAAGATTCATTAGACAATGGTTAGATCTTCCAATTAGCGCCACCCTCAGCGGCATTAGTCTTCCTCGAAACCAATTTGGCTTGAATCTTCTTCTTCCTTCTGTTAAATTCCAACAATGTCAAACTGTCCTACGGTCTACCCTGAAATCATCATCAAACGATGCAATAAAATCCCTCTGGAAAACTACTAGCTTCGGTATGAACATACAATATGATGCATACCGAAACACAAAGCAAGTTCTAAAGGCAGCACGCCAAAACCATACTGAAAAGCTTCAATCTAACTTAACTTCACAAGGCTTTATCATTACTTTCCTCCTCAATCATTCGTTGAAAGCTACAAATTCTCTCTGGTCTTCTGCTCAAAGTAAACTTCCTAAAAATATTTTCAACTTTACTGTCAGGTATCTTAACAACACACTCGCAACTCGCAAAAATCTCACGCTGTGGAACCTCTCACAAACGTCTGACTGCTCCTTTTGTTTCCAGCCAGAGTCTCTTCTCCATGTTGTTGCAGGCTGTAAAACTTATCTCAACGAAGGCCGCTTCACATGGAGACATGACTCTGCCCTAAACTTCCTTGCCTCATCATTGCAATGTTTGAATCACTGCACTTTTTATGTTGACCTCCCTCAATATCTTTCCCCTTCTCTTATCACTGGCGATGATCTACGTCCTGACATGCTTATCTCCACTTCTTGTAATACTCTGTACGTAATTGAATTGAGCGTCGGCTTTGAGACGAACCTTAAGAATAATGCTAATAGGAAATTTACCAAATATCGTTACCTTCTAAATGACCTTTCATCGAAATACCGTCACGTCAAATTTGTGAACCTGTCCATAAGATATATAATGTAAACAAGGAAGATTGGGACAAAATACTGGGACAATACTTGGGACCAAGCTAAAATGGGACAAAACATGGGACCAAGCTAAAATGGGACAAAACATGGGACCAAGATAAAATGGGACAATACATGGGACCAAGCTAAAATGGGACAAGGTAAAATGGGACAAAACATGGGACCAAGATAAAATGGGACAATACATGGGACCAAGCTAAAATGGGACAAGATAAAATGGGACAATGAATAGAGAATAATAGACAAGTATAAAATGAATGGTTTTAGAGAATGTGGTAATTGAATGATTAGTGAGTATTGAATGTGAATGAGAGAATGGTATAAATGAAATTGATATTAGAATGGTGTTATTAAAAATAAAATTTTATAATGATATGAGAGAATGGAATTTTATGATGTTATAAAATAATGGAATTTTATGATGTTATAAATGAATGAAATTTTATGATGATATAATTGAATGAAAATTTATAATGATATGAGAGATTGGAATTTTATGATGATATGAGAGATTGGAATTTTATGATGATATGAGAGAATGAAATTTTATGTTGATATAAAAATAAATTTTTATAATGATATGAGAGAATGGTATTTTATGTTGTTATAAAATAATGGAATTTTATGATGTAATAAATGAATGGAATTTTATGATGTTATAAATGAATGGAATTTTATGATGTTATAAATGAATGGAATTTTATGATGATATAAGAGAATGAAATTTTTATAATGATATAATTGAATAAATTAAAATTGAGTGGGATAAATAAACTAGAATAAAATATTGATAAAAATGTATTGGTTATAATTTTGAAAAATGGTTAAAATACAATGAAAAATAATAATAGAATTTTTTAAATAAATCTCTCCTTGTATAATAATGTATGTTATTTATTGAACATATTTTATGGTTTATTACTAATAAACCATAAAATGGTAATATTAATTCTCCTTATTAAATTGGGGTTACTAAAGGGGTTTATTATTTGGGCATCAATTTTAATTTGAAACTCGTTTTACATATTATTTATGGTATTTTACCTTATACTCAATGAATAGTTTTATCATTTTTGACCATTTTCGTGCATTTTTGTTTCGCTTGTGTATATTCGCTAATTATGTGGGGTGGTGTATCACATGGTGTATTTTGGGGTTAATTACTGATGTGATAATTTTATATTTGTGTTTTAATTTTTACATATAAAAATATAATTATATATATAAGATGTTTCCTTTTCAAATGGAAAAATTAAGATTCGACGGAAAATGTGTATCACAAAATGATTACGCTGATTGTTGTAAAAAAATGAATGCTCATTGTGCAATTGTAAATAATCATTTAGAATGTTTAAAATATTCACATAAAAATAAATCTGGTGATTATTATTGTGATCTATCTGCTCAATATGCTCAAAAAGAATGTTTAAAATTTGCTCATGAAAATGGATATCCTTGGAGTTCAGATACATGTTTTTTAGCTGCTGAAAACGGTGAAATTGAATGTTTAAAATATGCTCATGAAAATGGTTGTCCATGGAATGAAGATACTTGTACGAATGCAGCTAGATTTGGTAATTTAGAATGTTTAAAATATGCTCATGAAAATGGTTGTCCATGGAATGAAGACACAACTGCATTTGCTGCTAAACATGGTCATTTGGAATGTTTAAAATATGCTCACGAAAATGGTTGTCCGTGGCATTATTTTACTTGTGCAATTGCTGCTTATAATGGCCATTTAGAATGTTTAAAATATGCACATGAAAACGGTTGTGAATGGGATGAATATACTTGTGGTAATGCAGCTGAAAATGGTGAATTAGAATGTTTAAAATATGCTCATGAAAATGAATGCCCATGGAATGAATTGACATGTGCAAGAGCTTCTGGTAATGGTAAAATTAAATGTTTAAAATATGCTCATGAAAATGGTTGTCCATGGGGTATTGGTACATGTTTTTCAGCTGCTGAATATGGTCATTTAGATTGTTTAAAATATGCACATGAAAATGGTTGTCCATGGGATAAAAATGTTTTTGATGTATGTGAAAATACTGGTAATGTTGATTGTATGAAATATTATATTGAGAATTAATCTAATATAAAATATATAAAAAAATGAAGATACCAAATTTAGATATGAATAAAAAAGATAATAATGATTCATATATTTTAAAATGGCCATTCAGAATGAGTATTTCAGGCGATAGCAGCCGTGGTAAAACAAATCTGGTTATGTATATGATTCTGAGTGCAAAGTTTTTTAAACCAGATGTTATTTATTATTATGGGCGAAATATTGAACAGGATAAAATAAAATATATTAAAAGTATTAGTGATAAACTAAAATCACAAATTCAATATGATTTTATGTTATTAGAAAATGATCCAAACAACATCCCATATGCTGATTGTTATGATAATGATTCTAAAAAATTGGTTATTTTTGATGATTTAATGACTGTTTCAAAAAATGTATTAAAACGAATTGTCGATCATTATATCTTTGGAAGACAGCAAAATATTAGTTCTATTTTTTTAGGTCAATCGTATGTACAAATTGATCAGACGATTCGTTTAAATTGTAATTATATGATTATTTTTGAACCTCAAACAAAAAGAGCAAGAAAATTAGTGTTAACTGAAAATAATATTGATAATATTGATTTATTTAAAAAAATTGATGGTAAATATGATTTCCTGTTTATCGATAAGAATAATAATAAATATTATAAAAATTTTGATGAAGAAATATAATTATATATATATATATAATGAATAATCACATTTATTGTGTAAAATGCAGGAAAAAAACACCTTCAATTAAAGACAGTGAAAAAAAAGTAATTACAAAAAATAAAAAACATGGTATTGAATCGAGATGTAGTATTTGTAACAGCAAAAAATTTACTTTTATTAAACAAATATAAGATATAATATATGCAGATTTACTGTTTAAAATGTAAAATGAAAACTGATACTGATAATATAGAACAAATCATTAGAAATAATAGACAGTGTATTGTAGGAAATTGCAAAATATGCAATTCAAAAAAAAACATGTTTGTAAAAAATGGTACAGGCTTAGATATACATAAAATCATCGGGAAAATCCCCATACGACCATCAAAGGGTTTTGTACCGCCTGGATACCGTTATTTAGGGCCGTATAATCCATTGAATAAACAAATCACTTATAATAAAGACACTGGTGAAATATATAAAATTAATGAATCACCAAAGAATAAATTAGACGAAATAGCAATGCATCATGATATTTGCTATTCTGTAAATCCCAAAAATAAACATTTGTGTGATAAAAAAATGATTGAAAATATTGATGCGATGGAAAATAAGAATTTAATGGCAAAAATTACAAGAGGTATAATTAATACGAAACAACAGCTTGGTCTAGGTCAAAAAAGGGGTCAAAAAAAAAACGACACGAAGATAGACATAAATGATTATCGAAAACAATACGCGAATGAGATGCATAAAAGAATAATAAAGAAATTTAAACGAAGATATATTTATTCTCCAGGTATTGATGTTATTTGGACAACAGATTTAATTTTAATTCCAAAATATTCAAAACAAAATAATGGATATAAATATATCCTCACTATTTTGGATGTTTTTAGCAGATTTGCTTGGGTAGCTGTAACAAAAAAGAAAGATAAAAAAACTATAGCTAATGCATTTGAAAATATTTTAAAAAAAGGCAGAGTGCCACAAAAAGTCTGGAGCGATGGGGGTGGGGAATACGATAACCATTTTTTCCGATCTATGTTAAAAAAATATAATATAGAGCCATATAGAACTGACTCAGAATTAAAAGCCATTATGTCTGAACGGTTTAATCAAACTTTAATGAATAAAATTGTAAAAATGTTCAGTGAACGCGATAACCATAGATATATTGATGATATTGAAAGAATTGTTAATGAATATAATAATAATTATCATTCGAGTATTAAGATGACGCCTAATGAGGCATCAAAAGTAGAAAATGAAGGTATTGTATATTATAATTTATATAGTAAAAGACGTCGTGAAATGATGAAACAAAATATAAAACCGAAGTTTAAAGTTGGTGATATTGTAAGAATATATAAATTTAAAAAAATTTTTGAGAAAGGATATGATCCAAAATGGAGCGATGAATTATTTGTTATTTATAAAGATAATGGGACAATTCCGAATACATACAAGGTAAAAAGTATTGAAAAAAAGAATGATCGTTATGAATATATAAAAGGTAATTTTTATGAACAAGAATTACAAAAAACAAAAATGGTTTAAAGATTTTTTATATTTGTATATTATAATGACGAACAAAAAAATTGAAAAAATTATTAAAACATATAAGAGTATTTTAATTGATACTAATAATGTAAATAAAGATAATATAATTTTTTTTGCACGACGAACTATAGAAAATTATAATAAAAAAAATTATAATAAATATGAACAGAAAATTTTAGATTCACTTATTGATTATTATGCCAAATCAACACGAAAAAAAGAAAATATTGTTAATTCATCAATATTAGATTATTATCAATCATTAAATAATAATATAGTAGAACAAGTACAAGAACCAGTACAAGAACCAGTACAAGAACCAGTACAAGAACCAGTAGAAGAACCAGTACAAGAACCAGTAGAAGAACCAATTCAAGAAGATTTAGATGATTATAATGGAATAACAAAAAATAAAAGTGCTATGAAACGTACATTAAATTTATATGATGTTCCGTTAAAACCAATGAATAATAAATTTGAAAAGCCTATGGAAGACGATCAATTACATTATAGCCGTAAATTAAAACGTGAATTTTTACGTAAAAAATTACGTGAAATAGGCCAGTTTAAATGTAATAGTATAATGGGTTCTGAGTTAACAAACGTAAAGCATCCACAATATAAGTTAAATCCATTTTTTCAAACGAAGTATGTCATTATTAGAAATGAACACGACATCGAAGATTTTTTAACAGAAAGCGAACGAGATATTATAAATAGAGTTGGAAAATTTATAAAAAAAACTGATCAAAAAAAAATAAAATTTAATAATTCAAAAACAATTAAAAAGAAAAAAAGCGTTTTTCAATCTGAAGATGAGGATGAGGATGATGATGATGATGCATATAATAATCCAGTAATATCAAATAATATAAAAAAAAAAAGCGTTTTTCAATCTGAAGATGAGGATGATGATGATGATAATGAAATTAAAAAACAATTTGCAAAAACCGAAGGTATGGGATATGCTGATGATAGCGGTGATGTTGGAGGAAGTAGTATTGAAGATACTATATATACAAGTTCTGGTTGTCAAAGTGAGCAAATAAACGTAGTTCCAATTATTAACGTTTTTGCAAACGGTTATATTGAATTACCAGAAAAAATAAAAAATACAAAATCGTGTGTAAATATAAAAAACCAAGACAATCGGTGTTTTCTATGGTGTCATCTTTTGCATTTACGATATAAATTACATGAAAATAAAAAAATTGAACACCCTGAACGAATGTTCGGAGAAAAAGCATATATATATAATAATAAAATATTAAATGTAGATTATGATGGAATTAATTTTCCGATAGCATATAATAACGTAGCTGTGTTAAAAGATATTGAAATTAGGAATAAAATTTGTATAAATATTTTTGAATATAAACATGATAAAAAAAATGATATTGTACCGTATTATCATAGTAAAAATACATTTGAAGATACACTGAATTTATTACTTATAAGTGATGCAGAAGAGCAAAAATATCACTATGTATATATTCGTAATTTGAATAGATTGTTATCGTCGTCATCTACATCACATGATACGAAATTCTGTGAAAAATGTTTAAAGCAATTTTCAAGTCAAAAAGCATTTGATAGTGAAAGGCATAAATGTAATTTTAAAAACAACATTGATTTACCTTCTAATATGTGCCTGAAAGATGGTAAATTATTAAAATGTCCCAAAGACACTTATATTAAGGAGTATAATATTAAACACAATCAAGTATTACCATGGATTATGTATTGCGACTTTGAAAGTATTCTTGTACCCATAAAAAATGATCCAAAATATAATGACAAATACGAACATAAATTAAGTTCTTATTGTTTTCAGTTAGTTTGTAAGGAACGGCCTAAATTTAACAAATTTAAAATTTACAGAGGAAAAAATGAAAAAGATCCAGTTATAGATCATTTTTTTAATGATATAAAAGATATATTAATTCATATTCAACTGTGTAAAAAGAAATATTATTCATTACCAGTCTTAGATAATATACAACAAAAAAAACATGATAAAGCAACACACTGTGAATATTGTGAAATTGAATTTGATGATAAAGATCATAAAAAGTGCGCCCATCATAATCATATAAATGGCTTATTTCTAGGCAGTGCTTGTTTAACTTGTAATTCAAAAATGAAAGTAAATAATTGCCTTCATATAGTCTTTCATTATTTAAAAGGCTATGACTCGAACTATATTTTGTCACGTATGTCAAAACATTTTGAAGGACAAAATATAAATTTAATTGGTAGAAATACAAGCAATGTTTTTCATATGAATATTAACAATTATATCAAGATAATTGATAGTTATGAATATATTACATGTAAGTTGGAATCATTGAGTAAGAATTTAGATATGAAAAATATTAAATATACACGAAATTTAATTGAGAAATATAATTTAACACATGAGTTTATTCAAAAAGATATATTTCCTTATAGATATATAAATTCATTTGAACATTATAATAATAAAAAATTTCCAAATATTTCATATTTTAATACTGATGAAATAACATACAAAAAATATAAAGATTTCTATTATCAAAATTTTAAAAATTTGGGGTGTTATTCTGATCATTACCTCATGAAAGACGTGCTTATCTTAACTGATATTATGGAAAATTACCGAGACATGTTTATGAAAAAATATAAAACAGAGTTGTTTAGTCATTATACAATTAATAGCCTTACATTTGAGTTGTTTAAAAAATATAATCCAGTAAAGATTAAAATCATCGATAACTACTGTATGTATGAATCATTCCAAAAAATGCTTGTGGGGGGATTATGTGGCTGTGGATCTACACGATATGCAAAAGCTAATAATAAATACATGAAAAATTATAATGCAATTGAACAAACAAGTTATATTATGCATTTTGATATAAACAGTATGTATGCCCATATAATGAGAAATTATAAATTGCCATATGATGGTTTTGAATATTTAAGTGACATTGAGATTAAAAATTTTAATATTTGGGATTATGATGAAAATTCAGAATTCGGATTTATTTTATGTATTGATATTTCAGAAATTGATATTGCATATCATGATTATTTTTCTGATTTGCCGATATTCCCACATAAACGTAAAATATTTAAAAAAGAAATTTCTGAATATCAAAAAGACATATTAATAAAAAATGATAAAAAGTTTTTATGTACCGAAAAAGTTGTATTGGATTATCATGCTAAAAAAGAATATGTTATACACTATTTAACATTACAGTGTTTTTTGAAATTAGGGGGCTTCAAAATGAAAAAAATTCATTATATTATAAAATTTAAACAAGATAATTATATGCGTAAATACATTGAAAAAAATCATAAATACAGACAGGATGCTATGAGAGAAAAAAATAAGAATAATGATTCAATGTTTAAGCTCATGAATAATAGTCTCTTCGGGCGCTGTCTTTTAAACAAGGAAAAATATAATAGCAATATACGTATTGTTTCTGAAATTGATAAAGCAAAAAAGATCGTTTCTAAGGAATCATTTAAAGATTATGATATTATTAGCAGCAGCAGTGACGAAGATTCTCATAATATAGACACAGTATTATTTAATATCGAGAAAAACAATGTGAAGCTTGATAGTGCAAATTATATTGGATCAACAATATTATGTTTAAGTAAGAAATTAATATATGATTATTGGTATAAATTGAAAAATAAATATAAAGATAATATTAGTATGTTATATATAGATACGGACGGGTTTGTTTGTAATATAAAAAATACTGATGATGTTTATAAAGATATGTATGAAATGGGTGATATGTTCGATATGAGTTCTTATAATGAATCATTCGAATTTTATCGTAAGGGTGAATATGACACTGGAAAAATAAAAGATGAGTGTCCAGCAACTGTAATAACTGAGGCTGTTTCATTAAAAGATAAATTATATGCATATGTAAAAGAAGATAATGAAGTTGAGTTTAGAGGTATAAAGAAAAATAAGAAAAATAACGATATAACATTTGAAAGATTTAAAAATGCATTGTTTAATAATGAATCTATAACAAATAAATTTGAACGAGTTAAATCAACTAAGGATTGTAAAATCTATTCGTTCTGTGAGTCAAAAACTTTAATTTCATATTCTGATAAGAGATATCATATAAATGAAACAATGTGTTATCCACATGGTCATTTTATGATTAATCAAAATTATAAAAATATGATATAAAAATAAATGCAGAATTTGCATTTATCTCGTTATTTAATGCATTCATATGCAATTATATAAACATATAATTACATATTATGCAATTATTCTAATATATAATATATATTATAATGGATTTAAATACTTATGAAGATTTGATACAAAAACGTGTGTTGGCTCAAAAACAAATTTTAAATTTAAAAAAAAAAAATATAGATTTTGAAAATCAAAAAATCGATCGTGACTTTAACAATGCTGAATTTTTTAAGCCTATTACTGACAGTAATGAAAAAATGATTGATAAAATGGAAGAAAAAAATGATAAAATTAATGAAATAATTTCAAATAGCTTGCCATATTATGAAGATGAAGATCAACTTCAAGATAATGAACAGTTAACATTACCATATAATGAAGAAAATGAATCATATACTTACGATATAAGTAAAACTTTATTACCTCAAGAAAAACAGTTTTTGGAGGATTTAAGTGTAAAGAAAGTCATACATTTATATACAAAAAAAAATGGCGAAGAAGTTAATTCTGATATTAAAATTATTGGTGTTGATAATATTATGAAAGCGTCTGATGATGAATTAAAAAATGAATTATATAATAAAGATATAAAAAGTTTAGGTAATAAAATAAGTGCTTATTTTAAATATCATAAAGACAATAAACTGTTGAAATCATATAGAAATGCTATTAGGAAATATTTGGAAATTATTAGAACTGAATTACGTAATAGAGAAAATTTAATAAAAAATGAGGAAATTACTGGTGAAGGAGGAAAAACAAAAAAACGCAATTCATATAAAATTGTAAACTCAAAATATAATGATAAATTACTTATTAATATGCCCAAATTACTCAATGAGATGATTATTGAGGCAAAATTATCAAATAATAACGATATTTTATATTCTAACAGATGTGATAAATGCACGATCGATCTGTTGACTAAACGATATAACCCAAAAAGAAAATATAGTCAATTGGCAAAAAATATTTTTAATGACTTAAATGATTTATCTGGAATGGTAAAAAAACGAAATATGAAATCAAAATTGATAGGAAAAGGAAAAATCATCTTAAACGAAGAAGATAAAAATAAACGCGTAAATTTGATCAGATCAAGCCTTATTGCCGGCAACAATAATCAAGAAATGATACAAGAATTAAAACAATTAACAAATCAAGAAATTAATAATGAGGGAAAAACATCGCGTGACTTATTTAATGATTTAAAAAATCTGACTCCATTGTTAAAAACAACAAATGCATCCACAGAACTTAAAAACAGAATATTTAATATTATAGATTATTTGCGTACTAATGAATTTATTAGTAAAACACAATATCATGATTATATAAAAAAACATTTAAATCTAATATAATATATATATGGATAAACCAATATTTATTGACACAAAAAAAAAAGATATTAATTATTTATGGGGCGAGAATAATAATTTTACTGTATCTATGTCAGGCGATGGTTTAAAATTAGATCCAGATCAAGAGCATTATATAGCATTACATAGCTTACGAATGTCATATACATGGAATAATATTGACGCAGAAAAATTTAATAATAACACTTTAAGGTATTCAAAAGATGGTTCAAATTGGAGTACTTTAACCTTCCCAAATGGAAATTATACGTATAGTGATTTGTCTAATTATATACAAAATTACCTAGAAAGTCAATCTATTGAAAAAGACTCAATAGACATATATTATGTGGGATCTTTAAAAAAATGTTTTATTGAGCTTAAATACAATTTTCAAGTCGATTTTCGAAATAATTTATCGTTCGCTTCTCTAATCGGATTTAACAATTTAGTTGTAAATAGTTCTTATGGCCCCTTAACTCCTAATATCACGAATTCAATAGATAACGTGGTCATACGATGTCCAATGTTAATATCGTCCAGTAATTTCAACGGCTACCAGCACGATTCTGTTTTATATATGTTTAACACAGCAGATCATAGAATTGGTTATAATATTCCTATTGATGAAAAAAACATGATTTATAATAAGATTAATACGAACTGTATAACTAAATTTAACGTTACGTTTAAAGATGGTTTAGATAGATTTATTGATTTGAGTGAGACAGATATACAAATGGTCTTATTTATTAGAAGTTTTTAATATAATATAATATATATAATGAATCGATTAAATCCAGTTAGAATAAATAAAAGTAATTATTCACAAGATCAAGATGGTGATGGCCTATCAAATGTATTTAAATCAATGTTTAAAACCGCAACAAAAAAATTAGCTTCAGAAAGTAGCAAAAAAATCATGAAATCAGCAGCTGAGACAGCAGCAAAAGCAGCAGTTGAACCAATAGCAAAAAAAACAGGCGAAATTGTTGCACAAAAAATATACAAAAATAGAACACAAGAACCAGATAAAAATGAAAATGAAAATGAACAAGTATCAAAAATAAAATATGATAAAGCAGATGTAATTGAGAAGGAGCTTAAAAAAATATATAAGGATAAAAATAATGATAATAATGATGATAAGAAGAATGATAAAGAGTATATAAAAAATGAATTTAATCAATTATTATAATATATTATATAAGAATGAGTTTAATTGATTTTAGACGAAGATGTGAAAAAATTGATCATATAGTAAGTAATCCTAATTTACCAATACGAGATAACGTTCGTAGTCATACACACTCGATAACTGGAGATGATTTTATGTTAAATGATTGGTATTTCGGTTATTATTATGGTGTATATGAAAAAGTGAAAAAAAATGATGGTTCTGATTATGCTGATGGTGATAAAATCGCTATAGCAAGCGATTCAGCATCTTTAGTACAAAAAATAGAATTGAAATCAAATGGCAAAATCCTATATGATTCAGACGATCTTAATTATTACATGGTAACCAAAAATATTTTAGAATATTCAAAACCATATGCTAATTCTGTAGGTACAACATCATTTTTTTATCCAGATAAAGTTCGTGGTACTGACATAAATGAATTTACGTTAAATGGAGCATCACACGCTGTAGAAAAAAGAAATGATTTGTATAATGAAAATTATAAAAAACGTATGGCAATAACAAAAAATGGCGATATTCATTTTATTTTTGAACTCCGTAACTGTGAATTCTTTAGTAGCTTCTATAACCAAATTATGCCTCCTTCAAATTTAGATATTACAATAACATTATCGTCAAATGAAACAATATTACATAGAGATGCCGCTGATGCTGGAATTTTAAAATTGAAAAATTTATGGCTCTGCTATGATAAATTAACTTTAAACCCAAGTGATAATGAAAAATTTATAAAAATGTTAAAAACACCAACTGAAGTGACATATTTAAAAGAAATGATTTATATTAATCCTGGATTGAAGCATAAACAGTATTCTTACCCAATTGTAAATAATATATTAAAACCAAGACACCTAATAATCTTTTTTTCATGGACAGAAAACGCAAATAACCAGACTAAAAATTCATTTGAGAATAATACATCTGATATGTCTATTGTTAGTGCAAATATAAGACTAAATAATTATACATATCTCCCATCCGATACTTACGATTGCATAAATAAAACACAGGTTGTTTATAGAAGTTTATTACAATACATGAATCAAAAAACACCAACACCGGTGTATATTGATTACGATTTATTTAAAACATGTTTTATGTATTTATATTTCGATATTTATTCAAATATCACTGATGTATTAAAAGAAGGCAACAATAAAATTGAGTTTAATTATATGTTAGCTAATACCCCACCAAAGGAATATAGTATTTTTGCATTACTTTTATCAGAGAACACGTTTAAATTGAGCGTAATAAATAATAGAACAGAAATTATAAAATAAATCAATTAATCTACAATATAATATAAGAGATGTCATTAATTCCAGTATTTGTAAAATTAACACAATATCAAAAAAATAAACTAATTCGTGGTTATAAAAAACGAGAGCCTGTAAAATTAAAATTACAATTTTCAAATGAAAATGAAGGAAATAGAATTTATGTTACAAAAACACAATATAATAAAATTACAAAAGGTCTAAAACCTGTTGTAATAACATTTAATGAAAGACATTATAAATCCATTGACAAAGATACTAAATCAGGCGGATCGTTTATATCAAGCCTTTTACCGGCATTAGGTAAAATAGCAACTAAAACAATGCCGATTATTAAAAAAATTGCTGGGCCTGTAACAAGCGGTATAGCTAGCGCACTTGGAAGCTTGGGAATTGAAAAAATCTTCGGATCTGGCGCAAATTTTCATAATTCAAAAGTTGGCGATATTGTAAAAGCATTAGCAATTGTACAAAATGAATTAACAAAATTATCAAAAAAAGAAAAGGAAAAATTTGATAAAGTTATGATGATGTCTGGAAATGGTGAAATGAATGGTGGATTTCTATTATCTAGTATATTAGGCGCTATCGGAATACCAATGATCATGAAGCTCCTTGGGTCTGGATTACATAATAGCCCCAAAGGGGGTTATAAAACACATCCGAAAACCATACCTATCCCTAAAAATGGAAATCAACCAATTATAAAAAATCCTGAAGGCTCTTCATTAGAATATAAATGGCTGCCTTATGAACCACAATTTGATGATCATGAAATTATAGGAGTTAAGGGTTATGGTATAAAAAAAGGGTCAAAAAAAAAAACACACGGACAAGGGATCCTATTTGGAAACAGCAAAAACAACCCCTTTCGAAACGTGCCATTATTAAACCTAATATTTTAAAATTTAAAAATACAAGTACAAGTAACACATATTTAATGAGATGGATTGATCATATGAAAATAAAGAATTTTAATGCCATTTATGCAAAAGATCAATTAACAACCGATATGATTAAACGTAATCAATTTTATATCATAAATTTAGACGATTCAATAGGTAATGGCACTCATTGGGTAGCGTTTTATGTTGATGATTATAGAATCGAGTATATTGATTCATATGGATTAAAACCGCTACAAATTATCGGTGAAAATTACGACTATATATATAACAGTTCACAATTGCAGTCATATGAATCTAAGGCATGTGGTTATTATTGTCTGTTCTACATTTACCAACGATATCATGGTTATAATTTTTATCAGATTATAAAACAATTCTCATTAACTAATCTCGATTACAATCAAAATCTCATTAAAAATTTCTTTAATAATTATAATTAATATTATATACATGGGTGTTCATGACGGGTCTCATAAAATTGAAAATTCAAACGATCAATATATAAAAAAACGTGAAGATATTGATATGCATAATAGAAGAATTGATAATTTAAAAACGATTTGTATGACAAATTCAACAAATAATTTAAACTATGCTATTAATATGAACTGTTTGCTAAACTACAGCTACACACAGTTATGTCAAACATTATTGTGGGAGCAATATCAGCAAGCAAATGCTTTCTACAATTTTCCGAGAGGTGGAACAGATGAGTTAACTTACGATCCAACGACGAGAAAAGTGTCTAAAATTTTTGATGCAAGCCTTAGTCAGGATGACGCTTATCAGTCTGATATGTTAAAACAACCTGTGCTTTGCAGTAAAGCGAATCGTGTTAACAGAAGATATCATATTGAGTTTACGGGTTCTGAGCGTCTTCTATCAGACATTGATTTAAACCCATCTGTTGGCGCTGATGACATTGTAAATATATTTATTGTTTATAAACTAAATAGTATACCGATCCATTATTGGGTCAACGGCCTCTTTGGCCACGATAATAGTGGTTATGATAAATTTATTGGTCTATTTACGAATAATTTAATTATTTCAGGAACTGTTAATAATTTCATCAATATTGGTACGGGGGTGGTAAATGGTTATCAGCCCCATGCGCCATTTAAAAACAAAGCAAATGCATCTGCATTAAATGTATGGATTTGTTTAAGCGTACATTGGAATGTCGCAACAGAAAAGAGTTTTGTTTATATAAATGGTCAAAAAATATGTGAATTTACATCGAGAGTTTCGGCAGGTTCGAATAAATTAACGATCGGAGATCTCAACCCCAGTGGCGTATCGGGT
This sequence comes from Mastigias papua, assembly GCA_964019165.1. Classification (NCBI taxonomy): domain Eukaryota; kingdom Metazoa; phylum Cnidaria; class Scyphozoa; order Rhizostomeae; family Mastigiidae; genus Mastigias; species Mastigias papua. The sequence continues at coordinate 123,482 of OZ025277.1, forward strand.
TTGGATGGATCTATCGCTACATTTCTATTATATAAAGGCAAAAAAATGGCAATTCGCGATATATTACTCCATCATCATGTTCTTTGTGCAAAATGGTTTAATATAGATCATGTACCAATAACATTCTAATATAATATATAAATGAACCATCATACATTAATATATTTTATTCGCCGTTTGATTTTTACAATACCCTTACCATTAATATGGTTAATATTATTTCAATTATTATAACATATATTATAATGGGAAAATATGATGGAGTAATCAGTGATAACAAAGATTTTGAAAATCAAATTAAATTTAACATGAACGATTTTCACTGGTCTAATGACAACATGATAAATATCAATAAAAATTTAAAATTTATTCTTCATAAATCACAATATAGTGATAAATTCACGATTACAAACGATACTTTAGATATAGATAAAGATAAAATTAAAATCAACGTTAAATCTATTATTCCTATAGATCCATCAGGCATGCCTACAAGTATTATAGGCGTAAACGATGATGATAAATTGATGTTGTATCTGTCAAGTGATTTTATGACATTGAACAACATGCTTTATTGTAATTTAGGCCCTGGCTTAACGAGAGATGATCAAAACCTCATTACGATCGCCTTAGCGTCGTGTAATCTCAAATTTTCCAACAACCAATTGTGCCTCGACATGGATGCGATGATAAATGATTTCAATTGTATAAAATTAGATGATAAAAAAAGATTAAGGTTAAATTATAATGAGGATGATTTTATAAACACCAGGGGAAAATTATACTTAAAATTATACGACAGGCATCTTAAAAGAACGCAAAATGGCGTTGAATTAAATATCGATAATGATACAATAAAATTTGATACAAATGAAAGTAAATTAATTTCAAGTATCGACAAATATCTTGTTCCTCAATACTCGCAAAATGGTGATATATATCTCGATTTAAATAAAAAGTTAAAATTAAACATAAACAATTACGTGGATGATAATATAAATAGTAAAGTTGTGATGAATACAAATAACAAAATCGATCTCGATATCGTAAATCAACAGTCAGGTGAAATATATTTTGTAAAACCAAATGAATTGGCTATCCGTCCTTCACCGTATTTTACACGCGACTCATCAGGACACCTTCTACCAGTCGTAAACAATGACCACGGGTTAAATCTCAATAATCATAAACTCAATTTATCCGTATCTGCTCCAATGACTTTTAAAAATCAAAAATTAACATTGGATTATGATGCCTATTTTAAAATAACAAATAACAAATTAGATATCGATATTATAAAACTAACAACAGACGTGGTTATTCCATCAACAGGTCTTAAATTAAATAATGACCGCACGATATCGATTGATCAATCAGTTTTAACATCCTTAATTAATGTAAGTGCTCTCTCGGGCATTAAAATCGTTGGAAACACTGTTATCGTCGACGAGGATGTCATGTCGAAAAACATAATTCGTCTCAATACGAACAGTGTTTTAAAAAGAAGGTCTAATAACTACTTTGAAATCGAGTGCGATCGTGTGACAATAGATAGTGATTTTTCAACAGGGGCTTTGAAGGTTAAAGATACATACGTGCCATCAGTTGTCACAAAAGATTATATCAAAAATAAAGTAATTAACGAATCGTACTTTAAAGATATGTTAAAATTTCAAGGTCCTGTTATTTTAAAACGAGGTGGTTTATGTTATTGGGATTTAAATAACGAAAGCCATGTAGATAAAACGATTGGAACGAATTCTGTTATAATCAATAAATTTCAAAATGAAAAGCATTTATTCTCAGATTATTATTATTTTATTACTCAAAATAATCCGACCTATCATTATAAGCACTATTCATTTTCAATTTTCCCTGAGGTTATAAACGATAATTATATATATTTTAATAATTCAACACAAAAAATAAAATATACAGACATATTTAATAAACAACAGAATTTAACATCCTTCGCATTCAATTTCGTGATAGAACCTCAAAAAAAGCCCGTAGATTTAAACAGCACATTAATGATGTGTGAAACCGACAATTATATAAAGTTATTATATAATAACGCAGGTATCATTTTTAAGTTTGGAAAAATGATATCTTTAATAGATAGTTATGACCCGAATGAAATTATTGTATCAACAAATTCAATGTTAAATAAAAAAAATGTTATAACGTTTTATTATAGTTTTAATACAATATTAATTATTTTAAATAGTCAAATTGTATATAACAATACTAATATTATATTGTTTTCCTTTGAACAAGGCAAGGATAACTTGTTAACACATAAATACCATGATTTTTACCTTGGTAATAATGGTAATAATTCACAACCGTTTAACGGTCGAATGTATGATTTTAGCATGCTGCAAAATATATCACGTGACGAGGCAATAAATTTACATGAATATTATAAGTATATCCATAATATATAATAAAATTATAATATATATTATAATGGATACACCGGAAAAAGTTATAAAATTTGTGAATCAAAATTTCTATCTATTTGAAAAACAATATGAGAATATTGATAAAAATGTCTTAAAAGCCGCTATTGCTTATAAGTATTTATTAGCTGTTTATTTAGACATTAAAAATATAACTATTGATCAAATCTTGATAGTAAATGAGTATGATATAGGATTGATTGGACCATCGCATGGCTGCATCACTTCTATCTGTGAAAGGTTATGTCCTAATAGAATCTGCCATTTACATTCTATTCTCCACGACTGTTACGGGCGTATTTATTTAAAATATAATCAAGGCCGTGGTTATATTTATATGTTTAAAAATGCGCCCAATTCGATGAAGGCATGTGCATTTTTGGGCCATATAACAGGATTGTTGTACTCATTTTATTATAACATTAGATATTATCGTGAATATCAAACTTGAATATATCTTTAATCTTTTCCCATGTGATTAAATATTCGTATGTCTTCCTCGCATTATTTTTTATTTTAATATTACGACATTCTCCATGTTTTAAAAATTCGATGTAAATTTTTTTTATAACATATTTTAAATTGATTTTTTTAATAAAATCATTATCTTTCTCCCATTGAATAATATTATTACAATAATTTAAAATAATATACTTTTGGTATTCGTTCATAACTATATTATATTTTGTATTAATTTCATTCAATGTGTTTAAAATATAATATTTTCGATGATAAACAGACTTCTTCTTATTATTACAATCATATGATTGTAAATCAGCGTTAAAATAATGTATTAACATATCGCATTTTTTACAGTATTTTGCATTTTCATGAACATAATAATCATAACTATTACAGTTTTCGCATTCATCGCTTGCTTTTATGTATATATTTTTTAATATTTTTAAATATTTATTACAGTACATACAATAAGATTGATCCATTTTAAGAAATTGTATATGAATATCACGATTACACATATATAATATATATTATATTTTATTTTTACACATAATTTGTTTTAAAAATTTTCTACATTTTTTACGTGATTTAATATACATATTATTACAAAAATAAACATCGAATAAATTTGTGTTTTTATATACATATTTTAAACAAGCAATCGCATCTTGTTTTATCATATAAATGAAATTACTTTTATCAATACTCATTTTATATTCATTTTTAAAATATTTTAAATAACCAGCCTTATCTAAATTAATTATATCATCTATAATATCAGAACTATAAGGACATCCTTTTTCTAATACATATTTTAAAACTTGAAATTTATTTAATAATACGTGTTTTAATAAATAATCTTTATTTAATTTAATTATATTTTTTTCATATAAATATTTCACTATCTCTAAATCACAAAATCTAACAGCCATAATATTCACATACTGGTCCATTGGACATTTAATTTCAATTAAATACTTAATACATTCTTTATTATTATCTTCTAATGCGAATTGCATTGTATTTGTTGTTAATTCAGCACCATTTTCAAAAACGTATTTTAAACATTCAATATTTCCATTTTTTAAAACTGTGAAAACTGAAGAAAGAGAGTTGAATGGTAATTTCATAAATTTATGAACATATTCTAATATATCAAGATTGTTAGTTCTACATGCAGTATCAATCATTTCTATTTCATCAGGACATCCAAATTCATAAGCATATTTTAAACATTCTAAATGTCCAGTTTCAATTGCCTTATATAATGTGAATTCATCCCATGGACACCCATTTTCATGTGCATATATTAAACACTGTAAATGATCATATTCAGCTGCTGTTTCACACACTTTTCGGTCCCATGGACAACCATTTTCATGTAAATATTTTAAACATGATATTGAATTACTTTCGCATGCAAGAATACATGCTTTATCACTCCAAATATCACCGTTTTTATGAGCATATTCTAAACATTCTATATTACCATTTTCAGCAGCAACATCACACACACCAATAATTGTCGAATTCATATTTTTATGATGTTTTTTTAAACATTCAATATGCCCATGCTCAGCAGCACTTAGACAAGGATTACAATTATATTTAGATTCTTCTTCAATCACTTTTTGAAAACATTTTTCAACACCAAATATTCTAATTGATTTTTCACAATTGTAACAATTAATTCCCATTTCTTATATAATATTTATAGTCATATTTACTTTAGCAATTTAAACGCACTTATATATTTGCAGTTAAAAATTTAGCACATTCTATATGTCTGTTTTTTTTTGCAATATTAATTGTATCTTCATATGAGTATCTAATGAAACCATAAGAATAATCGCAAATATAATAAACATATTTTAAACAATCTAAATGACCATTTTCAGCTGTATAATAAATTGTATTACTATCCAATGGACAACCATTTTCATAAGCATATTTTAAGCATTCAAAATGACCATTTTGGGCAGCATTTTCACAAGTATCCTCATCCCATTCACAACCATTTTCATGTGCATATATTAAACAATCTAAATGACCATATTCTGCTGCATTCTCACATGTTTCTACATCCCATGAACAACCGTTTTCATGAGCATATTTTAAACATTCTAAATCTCCGTTTTTAGCTGCAATTACACATATTTCATCATCCCATTCACAACCATTTTCATGAGCATATTTTAAACATTGTAAATTACCATTTTTAGTAGCCATTTCACATACATCCTCATCCCATTCACAACCATTTTCATGTGCATATTTTAAACAGTGTAAATAACCATTTTCTGCTGCATACACGCAAACATATTTATCCCATGAACAACCATTTTCATGTGCATATTTTAAACATTCTAAATGTCCATTTAGTGCAGCATATGCGCATGTCCATTCATCCCATGGACAACCGTTTTCATGAGCATATTTTAAACATTCAAAATCTCCGTTTTTAGCAGATGTTTCACAATTCATATATATATACTATATATTATATTTTTATACATAAACGCGAAATAAAATTTTAATTTATATTTAATATAAATATTTTTTATTTATTAATTACACAACCATTTTCACGAGCATATTTTAAACATTCTAAATTACCATTTTTAGCTGCAAATACACATACCCAATTATCCCATGGACAACCGTTTTCATGTGCATATTTTAAACAGTCTAAATGACCATATTTGGCAGCATTTAAGCAAGTATGATTATGCCATGGACAACCATTTTCATGAGCATATTTTAAACATTCAAAATGTCCATATTGTGCACTAATTAAACATACCCAATTACTCCATTCACAACCATTTTCATGAGCATATTTTAAACATTCTAAATGTCCATATTGGGCTGCTCTATCACAAGTACTCTCATTCCATGGACAACCGTTTTCATGGGCATATTTTAAACATTCTAAATGACCATTTATAGCAGCTCTTTCACAAGTTTTCTCATCCAATGGACAACCATTTTCATGAGCATATTTTAAACATTCTAAATGACCATTTTCTGCTGCATATGACCATGTATATTTATTCCATTCACAACCGTTTTCATGTGCATATTTTAAACACTCTAAATGACCATTTTCTGCTGCATACGCGCATGTATATTTATCCCAATAACAACCTTTTTCATGGGCATATTTTAAACATTCTAAATGACCGTACTTGGCTGCATATTTACAAATAAAAATATTCTTATCACAACCCATTTCAAGAGCATATTTTAAACATTTTAATTTACCATTTAGAGCCGCATTTGAGCATGTGTTATCATTCCATGAACAATTATTTTCATGGGCATATTTTAAACATTCATAATGACCATTTTCTGCTGCTTTCGTACAACAATCTTCATTCCAATCAAATCCATTTTTATGTAAAAATTTTAAACAATGTAATTGCCCATATTCACACGCCGTTGTACAAAATTCAAAATAAACAGATTCAGACATATAGTTTATATAATTAAAATATTTTAAACATTCTAAATGACCAAATTTAATTGCATCTAATATATTAAAATTATAACAACAATTTTTTATATTCATATTTTTGGGTATTAATTCATAATTTTTTATTTTTCTCAAAGCAAGGCATTGTAATGAAAACATCTATTATATTATATATATAAAATATTTTTTTATGTGATACACCACCCCACATAATTAGCGAATATACACAAGCGAAACAAAAATGCACGAAAATGGTCAAAAATGATAAAACTATTCATTGAGTATAAGGTAAAATACCATAAATAATATGTAAAACGAGTTTCAAATTAAAATTGATGCCCAAATAATAAACCCCTTTAGTAACCCCAATTTAATAAGGAGAATTAATATTACCATTTTATGGTTTATTAGTAATAAACCATAAAATATGTTCAATAAATAACATACATTATTATACAAGGAGAGATTTATTTAAAAAATTCTATTATTATTTTTCATTGTATTTTAACCATTTTTCAAAATTATAACCAATACATTTTTATCAATATTTTATTCTAGTTTATTTATCCCACTCAATTTTAATTTATTCAATTATATCATTATAAAAATTTCATTCTCTTATATCATCATAAAATTCCATTCATTTATAACATCATAAAATTCCATTCATTTATAACATCATAAAATTCCATTCATTTATTACATCATAAAATTCCATTATTTTATAACAACATAAAATACCATTCTCTCATATCATTATAAAAATTTATTTTTATATCAACATAAAATTTCATTCTCTCATATCATCATAAAATTCCAATCTCTCATATCATCATAAAATTCCAATCTCTCATATCATTATAAATTTTCATTCAATTATATCATCATAAAATTTCATTCATTTATAACATCATAAAATTCCATTATTTTATAACATCATAAAATTCCATTCTCTCATATCATTATAAAATTTTATTTTTAATAACACCATTCTAATATCAATTTCATTTATACCATTCTCTCATTCACATTCAATACTCACTAATCATTCAATTACCACATTCTCTAAAACCATTCATTTTATACTTGTCTATTATTCTCTATTCATTGTCCCATTTTATCTTGTCCCATTTTAGCTTGGTCCCATGTATTGTCCCATTTTATCTTGGTCCCATGTTTTGTCCCATTTTACCTTGTCCCATTTTAGCTTGGTCCCATGTATTGTCCCATTTTATCTTGGTCCCATGTTTTGTCCCATTTTAGCTTGGTCCCATGTTTTGTCCCATTTTAGCTTGGTCCCAAGTATTGTCCCAGTGTTTTGTCCCAATCTTCCTTGTTTACATTATATATCATAAGTTCCCTTGGAATCTTTGGGCAATCTTGCGATTCGTTTATTCAGATGTGTAACGATCTAACTACTAACACAGGGCACACTAACTTCATAATTACTAAATTAACTAGTATAATAATTCGCACAACGTATTACATATTCTGCATGCGCAACAAACCCTGGACTAACCCGGAACTTCTTTCTTATTAACAGATTTCTTTCCTCCGTTAGCTTGTTCATATATATAGTATCTCTCTTTTTTTTTTTTAACGTTATCTGTAATTAGACCAGCCAAGTGCAAATTACCTATCATTAGAGAGATTTGTATTTGTATGTTTAGTTTATATATGTCAAAGTTTTAAAAAAATTATTATTATTATCATGAACATTGCAGTGAGGTGCACGTACTATGTATTTTGCAGAAGAAACAAGGCGTGGACAAACCCCGAACTATTAAACTTTTAATTTTGTCTTGTTTTTGCCGTATTTTTTTTTTCCAACCTTACTTCTTTCGTCTTTCTCTTCAGTATTTAGTCGTTCTGTTATTGTATGTTACTTAAATATTATTGTTCTATTTTTTTTTATGCAGACATGCCAATTATACATTGCCTGTTAATTAGTGAGATGTATAGTTGTAACTTTTAAATTTTTGATGAATGAAATGAAGTTTTAAAAAAAAATTATTATTGGTGCGTCCTCTGAATCTTTTGTTAACCTTCTCAAATCTTTAGGTTTTAATAACAATTCACAAAAACACATTCTGTCCCAACTTATCAACATCACTATTAGATGTACTTACTTTATATTCTGTTGCCGCAATAAATCATGGACAAAGCCCGACTTATTAGAAATAGGAAATCATTATTATTATTATTTTTATTTTTATTTAATTTTGTTTTTTTTTTGTTCTATACTCGTTAATATTGATGTTATCTACTTTATATATTTTTATGTAATCTATGCTTGTTTAGTATACCTGACAGCCAGTTGTACGTTGCCTAATTTAGTGAGACGTATGATTGTAGTATTTAGTTGATATATTTTATAAATTCGAGGTTTTAAAAAAAAAAATTATTAAGGAAAGCCAATAAGTATACTCCACTACTTCAAGACCTGTCCTCTTCCTAGAATAAAGTTATTTTTATCAATGTCTCCATTGGTGCTCTCGGCGTTATGGGCGCCTCCTGTGTTTCCTTTCTTTCTCTACTCCAAGATCTGAGTTTTGATAAAGTTACACAGCGAAGAATTATTATGAAAACAATTAATATTGCCATTAGGTCAACGTATTACATCTTCTGCCAAAGAAATAAATCATGGAACAACCCTGAACTCCTGAACTTCTGAACATTCACTTCCTTTTCCTGCTATTATACCTTTGAGTTATGTTACATGTCAATTATTATTGTTATTATTTTTCATGTGCTTAGTACAAACTAGCCAATGGTACACTACCAATTATATGCGAGGTGTATTATTGTAAGTAACAGATATATACATATGAAAGTTTAAAAAAACAATATTTAAGGATGGTTGCCCTTCAGCTACATCTGCTTTTCAAGGGGCCCTCCATTTAAGGTGGGTGACTAGTCAAATTCATGAAAAAAATCAAAATTTGAGATGTGATGCCAACGATGTCTATAGGGCTTAAACTTTCCTATACCACAGTTATTTCCCCAAACTTAGCACTAATGGGGGCTGTTTAGCACATTTTTGAACCCCCTATGTTCTTGCATACTTGGTATAAAAAGGTTGAAAATTGTTTGAAAGTCGGATGCATTTTCTCTGTATAGAGCCACGCAATGCTTAGACCCAACACATCATTCGAATCGTCTCCTTTAGCTCTGTCTATTTATGCTGCCTATGTATCATTATACTCCGTCAGTTCTTTGTTAGTTGAGGATTTTCAATGGGTAGTAAACAAAAGAATCTTTGTAATGTCTTTGTTTAGATAACAATAGCAAAATATCGGCATTTTATTGGACAATGCATAGAAACCTAGCTCATTGATTGGTTAACTTTAAACATATGGCCTAGGCAGAACAGATCGATGCTTTGATGAATGCATAGAGGCGAAGAAACGTATAGCTTACAAGATCAGAACTAGGTTTGAAGATGGCAAAGCCAAAATTTCGTGTTTCAAAACCATATGTTGGTCGAAGGAAAAACAAGAATCTGCGTCGTAAGATTGGCAGGGTTGAGACTGAGTTAGAAGGGACAGGCCGTACATCAGAAAACTATTTGTCGTCCACTGGCAAGAAGTTTCAGGCATTTGGGATTACCGAAGAGTTGTTGTATACGGAATCATATTCAACAGACAACTTTCTCCAAGATTCAAGTGACTGTTTCTTTCTTGTTCAGAAATCGTGTCTGCAAAGTCTAGTTGAGAAGTTTTATTGTCCCAGTTGTCAAACTGTTGGGTACTTGAAATTCAACATCATAGAAAGTAAGTCACAAGGGTTTGCTGCCAAATCTGACATTTCCTGTAATAACTGCAACACTTTCTATACTGAGCAGTTCATGTCTAGTAGGCTTGGTGATTCAGGAAAGGCTCCATTTGAAGTTAATGTTAGAGCAGTTCTTGCTTTCAGGAGCATTGGATGTGGCTTTTCTGCAATAAAAGACTGGTGCAGTAGCATGAATTTGCCAAATTGCCTATCAAAGGAAGCATATACTAACAACCACTCTAAAATAGGGGCTGCCAGCAAAGCAACTTTTGATGAAATATTGAAGTCTTCCAGGGAGACTATCAAAAAGGCATACAAAGATATTGGCATTGTCCCTGATGAACAAGGTATTTTAGATATTGCTGTCTCCTTTGATGGGTCATGGCAGAGAAGAGGACACTCTTCACATAATGGGATGGCCTCAGTAATTGAGCTAGTTACAGGACTTCCACTGGACCATGAGGTCTTGTCAAATTTCTGTGGAAAATGTAACATCATGGAGCAAAGTGACAGTAGTGAGGAGTGGAAACTGAAGCATTCAAGGAATTGCCTGAAAAATTTTGAAGGATCTGCCAATGCTATGGAAGTTGAGTGTGCTTTGCGAATGTGGAAGAGATCCATTGAAAAGAATAGCATGAGGTACACGACAATGCTTTGTGATGGAGATAGCAAATCATTTGATGCTATAAGTGACGCACAGGCATATGGCCCAGATGTTGTCATCAAAAAGGAAGATTGTGTTAACCATATCTCTAAACGAATGGGCACAGCTCTTAGAAACCTAGTGTCTGAGGCCAAAGCTAAAGGATCATCAGTATCAGGGAAAGGGAAGCTGACACAGCAAAAGATACTAAAGATTCAAAATTATTATGGCCGTGCTATCAAAGACCACCACGATGATATTCCTCTTCTTAAAAAGCGCATCTTTGCAATATTACTGCATCTTTCATCATCAGATCAATTTCCAAAACACCAGCAATGTCCACCAGGTGAAAATTCTTGGTGCTTCTGGCAGAGATCATTGGCAAAAGATGTTGAGCCTGGCACACATAAGAATCATGAAACCGTCCCATCAGATGTAGGCAAATGCCTTGTGCCAATTTTTCAGAGATTATCTGAAGAAAACCTTCTTAAGAGGTGCTCCAGAAATAGAACCCAAAATGCCAATGAAGCTTTGCACCATTTAATATGGAAGTTTTCACCAAAGGCTATATTCAATGGAAGGAAGACACTTGAGACTGCTGTACTTTTGGCACTATGTCAGTTTTCAATGGGCAAGTGTTTCAAAGATATTCTTTGCAGAATATTAGGGTTTGAGCCTGGAAAGTTCTGCAAGGCAGAAAATATTAGAGGAAGTATTGAAAGACTCAAAAAGGCAGAATACAAAGCAAGTGAAAGGGGAAAGAAAAGAAGAAGGACATTAAAATACAATAAGAATGCAAAGGAACAATCATCACAAAATAAGGAAGGGCAAACATATAGTGCTGGTGCATTCCACTGATTTATAAAATGTCTTTTAAAAAGATATTTACTATTTAAGAATGCTATTCTATTATAGAAACCAGGATTTTTTGCAAAAAGTACTTTTGCAAGCATATTGAGAAAGCATATTTGACTTTCAGTGGACATTTCTGTGTGCACAAGTTTAAACTCATTTTTCTCAAAACTAATATTTTATGGTAGTGGTTTCGCGGTCAAATTCCCCATTTTGTTATGCTTTATGGAAAACCAAATATCTATATATCATTTGAAAGCTAACATAATGGAGAATGCAATGACATGTTTAGTTTTTAGATCATTCTCATTATTTATGAGTTTTCTTGCGTCCAATTATTGGTAGTCCGGTCAAAATTTCTCGTTTTGGAAAAAAATCATGATAACTATGGATATGGAGGCTATTTTTCATTTTACTTACTTTTGTTGCACTCTACAGACTATGAGGAATCTAATGATATATAGCAATCAGTGGTTAATCATAATAGAACAAATTGGCGTGTCAGATCCCATGCCCACTATTTAGGAATTGTTCCCTCGTTTCCATGGCAACTATTTGAATTTTCCAAATTTTGTCAACTTTTTCGGAATCTGCACTCAAAACTACCCTATTGTGTGTAATTTGAGGCTCTTGGCATTATTGTGTATGGAAATAGCTTTTTGACCAGTCACCCACCTTAAATACAATACATGTTTTGAAAAATAAATTTGAAAAAAAGCCTAATTACAATGTCTACTACCTAAAAGCGATATACCGTTATATAAGATATTATTTACAAAATTATTAAAGATATAATGATAAAGGTACAAAAAATATATTGGTAAAAACAAAAAAACAATAATTTCAAGCTATATACAATTCATGCATCATGCATCAAAGACTTTTTAAAGGAGGCAAGGTTAGGTGCTAGCTTCGATTCTGTTGGTAGGCTGTTCCACATTTTCGAGCCCTTGTAGGAGAAGCCCTTCTGCCCATTAGAGGAAGTCCTCTTTGGCAGCTTGAGATCTGTGGCAGTATTTCGTAGATTATACGTGGCCTCAGAATAGTTTGCAACCAACATGTCGAAGAGGTACTGAGGGGCAAGCCCAGGTTTGCTAGGAGCATCAAAATTGCTTCCAGTTATTATTCTGGCTGCGCGATTCTGAAGCTTCTGTAGTTGCTGTAATTCAGTAAGTCCACAGACACCCCAGACTGCGCAACAGTAGCGAAAATGTGGATCAACCAAACCAGTGTAAAGATTTTTAAGTGACTCAAAAGGTAAAAACCTTTTGGCATACCTTATTAGTCCAAGAGATCGAGAAATCTTTTTCGATACTTCTTGAATGTGATTCTTCCAATCAAGAGTATTGTTAATATGGACTCCTAGATACTTAGTGCATTGAACAACATCGAGATCATTATGCCTTATATGCAGATTTAATTGCTCAGCTTGATTTTTCAAGATTGCAAGCGTCCGTTTAGTAGAAATTACCATGGAGTGCGTTTTATACCAAAGACGATGATGATTATACGGACGATGTAATTTGCATTGATTAGATTGGATGCATTAATATTATCTATGACCTCATATTATAGTTTTTCTATGCGAATTCTCAAAATCCTTAAAAGCAAAACATTTCGTCGTGACAAAATTTCGTCACATTTGAAATTTCGTCGAAGAAATTTTCGTCAAAATATTTGTCCGAAGTTTTGTCACGACGAAATTTTTTGTTGTTAATGTAGTTCTGTTTTATTGTTATTTTGTAAGTAAATGGAGAGCCCCTTGAAAACCAGCATTCGCTAAAGGGCCACCAGCCTTATATCATATGAAAATGAAAATGAATGAGTTTCCAGCGTGAGCTTTAAACAGATTAGCACACTAAGCAACAACCACTTAAATGTTTACTATACTCAATGGAAAAATTACAATAAAACTCACCATGTGTTGCATCTGTCAAGAATAGTAAACAGAAATATATTATAATCAAATAAGTAAACTGTATGAGGCACTGTACGTGCCTCATACAAAGAAGTAAACATTGACGCTGACGCCAACTCAAACTTTCGCGCGACTTGATCACAATCAAACAATACCAGGCTCCTCCGGGAAAGTAGTCACTGCGACTTTAGAACAAACAGTAGTCACTGCGACTTTAGAACGGAAAGTAGTACCGTAAATCCTCGAATTAGCCCCCTGGGGGCTTATTTATTTTTGCTGCTTTTTGGGTGGGGGCTTATTCGAAGGGGGGCTTATTCGAGGGGGGGCTTATAAAATTATTTGACAAATGTCGTATAAAAAGCTCATTGCCGAAGCTCCTTTTCTCCATACTATTACAAGAACAGTCTATATTTAAGCATTAGTCTTTATTACAGTCTTCATCATCACCTAGGGTGGGGGCTTATTCGAGGGGGGCTTATTAACAATTTGAAGTTCTAGTATGGGGGCTTATTCGAGGGGGGGGGTTAATTCGAGGATGTACAGTAACTGCGACGTTAGAACGGAAGTAGTAACTGCGACGTTAGAAGTTAGAACGGAAGTAGTAACTGCGACGTTAGAACGGAAGTGGTGACTGCGACGTAGAACGGAAAGTAATCACTGCGACTTCAGAACAGAAAAGTACCTTTGGTGTATTTAAATTCGCGGTGTACTATTATTCGCGCACCCCTGACTGCGCGAAATTAAGTACTGCGCGAAAATTGAGCTGCGCGAAAAAAGGTGACGCATGCGCATAACGCAAAGGCAAAATATCGTCATAAATTCTACGAGAAAGTATTCAACGCTTTGCTTTCTGAAAAAATAATAAACTCTTTATTATTTTAAATGTCAATGTCACTAAAATCTTGGTTGTTGAACCGAATTTGATCAGGTTCGGTATAGTAGGAGTTCACTTTTTCTTTCATAATGTTGAAAATTCATTCTGGTGCCTTAGATTTAAAAATCTTCAAAACAATCGGTATTTCCAGACCACCCAGTGGTATTGGAGACCTTCTAAAGGCTATGCTTGATACAAAAGCCTCCATTTTCCCTCCATAGTCGTAAAAAACTTCGAAAAGCGGCTTATCTCCCTTGGCAAATGCCCGATTACGCGATGTCCGTCGATGGTCTTCCTTGTCTTAATGCGCAAAGCCATTGCATAAGGATCGTAAACATTGCCTCTTTCACGTACGACTTCTAGTTTTTCGTTAGGTTTGGGCGTCCAAAATTTTCTGTATTGGTGAAAACCACGAGATCCACACTTTATCTCAAAATGCTCTTTATTCTCCATCGAAAAAATCAAGAGTGGCTTTTGCTAGCTGATGTTTTTAAGGGCCAATGGACTGAAGAAGTGAAGCAGTTGGTGCATAAAAAATCGGAAAGATGGTTCCAGTGCCAAACAACATGACCCATATTTACCAGACCCTTGATCTCGCTGTGAATAGAAGTTGCATGGCATTTCTCCGTAAAGAGTCCCAAAACTGGTTCGCAGGACAAGTCCAGCAGCAAATTCTAAATGGCTGTGAAGCAGAGCAAGTCAAAGTGGACTTGAGAATCAGCATTTTGAAGCCGATACAGGCAAAATGGTTGACATCGTTTTATGACCGCATGCAAAATCGACCAGATATAGCTGTAAAATGGTTTAAGAGGGCTGGGATTACAATTTTTTTAGCAACAGAGCGGCAGTATGAAGACCCATTTCTGTAAAGAGGTTACTTTTAGGCAACATAAACGTTCAGGAATATAATTTCTTTACAACTGAATTATCGTGCCATCCTGTGTACTTTCTCGTGTGCGCGAATTCCAAGACTACGCGAAAATATGAAAGATTTGTGCGCGAATTTAAAATGCGCGAATTCAAGAACGCGCGAAATATAATAGTCACAGCGACTTTAGAACGGAAAGTACTAACTGCGACTTTATAACGGGAAGTAGTAGCTGTGACTTTAGAACGGAAAGTAGTAGCTGTGACTTTAGAACGGAAAGTAGTAACTGCGACTTTATAACGGAAAGTAGTAGCTGTGACTTTAGAACGGAAAGTAGTAGCTGTGACTTTAGAACGGAAAGTAGTAGCTGTGACTTTAGAACGGAAAGTAGTAACTGCGACTTTATAACGGAAAGTAGTAGCTGTGACTTTAGAACGGAAAGTAGTCATTGTGACCTTTAGAACGGAAAGTAGTCACTGTGACTTTAGAAGTAAAATAGATAATGATAGGACGACTTTAGAAATTGCGAATATGGAGTGTCAAACTTTAGAAAGTGTTGAAACCTAAGAAGACCCTATATTTGGAAGGATATTCGCGACAAAGATATCATTGCCGTTTGCTAACTCTTTGTCACCCTTTAGTTGCATGTCTTAACAAGGTACTAAAGGGCGTGGTCCGAGGGAACATGACCCTTGACAATGAGAAACTTGTCGTTGATGATTATGTGAAAAGTGCGCTAAAATTCAATTTACTGTGAGTTAATAGTCGAATGTTTTAGAAAATATTCCCACTTCGAATAGTCAAATATCATCTAAATGTTCCAGTTATCGAGTATTCGCCTTGCTCACAATAGGCCAAATTATTGTGCTGTGTCCTCCTATGTCATTAGCAAACATTCTTTGTCCCAAGTATAAGGGCATGTCACCCCGTCCCTATAAACGGCCATGCTTATGATTCAAAGTTCTGAAAATCTGGAACAGGAGTAACTTTTCGCAATTCAAATCTGTATTGACGTTCATAGGTGCTATGATGTACTCGATGTCAATAGATTTTTGAAGCATGTGACTAAAATCCACCAATACTGCTGATATGTTATTCTTCCTCACCTTCACATTCATTAGAAATTTGCAGTTCTGAGATTAAATGCTGCAGGAAGCTTTACTAGATAAGGCAATTATTTTTCACTTTTAATTGATAGCTGTGTAATACTGCTAATTTATAATTGTTAGATTGGAACTATAGTTGGAAGATTTAGACAGATATTTAGTAGATTGTAGAAGTACTGATATCTTATTTAGACGTCTCACATTTCGTTATTAGATATTCTGGACTCTCAGAGCTTGAGAAAGACTGAGGAGTGCCATCTCGTTGTGTATTGCTTTGGTATTAGATATTTGGACTCTCAGTGCTTGAGACAGACTGAGGAGTGTCCATTCGTATTAGTTGCTCGTGAGGTACGTCGGGGGCTCGAATGCAAATGAGCCAACAGAACCTTTATAGCTTCCAGGAATGTAAATATCTTTTATTTCTATTCTTTGCGCTACAAGACGCACGTATTGTGTCCAAAAGTATTTGTACTATCTAATAAGAAATAAGTTAGGTTAGGCACAGTAATTCCCTTTGTGAAGTAAACTCTAGGCATACGGTAGAAACCCCCTTTGCAGTGACTGTGCATTACGCAGCATGCCATTCTATTGTTTTAGGATTTAGGATTATTAACCCTTGCATCAATAAGGACTGGATTAGGTATTGTTTTATTGCTTACTATATGCAACAAGATCTGCCTCCTACAAAGAGATAATTAGTGTATGGCACAATGCATAAGTGTAACGTTTAGGGTTCTTGTTACGATGGTGAGCAGTCGCCATACTTGTAACAGTACTTTTATGCCTAGGCCTAAGGCCTAAGGCCTAGGCCTAACGAAGAATTGACACCAGAGAACGATCTTTGATGTTTTCTATTATAATGCAAAGCAAAGACTGATCACTATGAATTAAACACTCACTACATATGACATCAACTGAACGCTAATCAATATTTGGCACGTCACAATCACAATACACGATATATCAAGATCACAATACACGTTGACAGGACAGCACATGGCCCGGAAAGGGTGTTTACTACGCACAACAGGACTCCACATGAACGTAAGACTGAGACACGTAACACGAAAGTTCTATAAGTGACAATCTTATGGTATACTGCATCCGTAAACTGAATGGAGCTATAGAAAAAGGCCATAAAATGATAAAAACACGCAAAATGAACAGATTGAGTGAGATGGCATGTCTGTCTGATGTTGCTAGCATAGGTTGAGATCAACTGGTAACTGTAACGGACGATATCAATGCTATTTGTGCTGTTATCAAAGTAAGAAAAGAAGCCTACTTAGAAGTCACCGACATCAAAATCTGTTGCTCCAGTAAATGCATAGGATCCTGCGTTTGCAACACTGAATAATATGGCAGGGACATCCAAATGACATTTTTGGGCACATCTACTTTTCGCACAGCCAAACTGCGTAGAACATTGCCTGTGCGCAAGTATTTCATTTTCACGCTTTGTGCTGCGCGAAAATTTGATGTGCGGGAAATATTTCCTTTTTGCAAATATGGAAAAACCAGAGTATCCACTTGTAAATTGATTTTTCAATTTTTCAGGGCATTGTCCTTTTAGCATTTTATGTGTCATGACTAGCTTATCGTATCTTATCGTATAATCAACGTGACAAATGTGAAAGTATATGTAGAGTTCATATGAAGTGTCTTATACAGTTTTCCCTCACTATTGCGTGTGCAAAAATCAGATGTGCGCAAAATCCAGCTGCCCGACAATTGAATGCGCGAAATTTCACTCGCACGAAAATTTAATGAATTAAGGTTTTATTTTTATTTTATTATTATAACATTCATTAAAGTTGGTTTTTACAGGTAGTTCTAATTAATGAATGAACTAATTAGGACCAACTATTTGCAGCAAACGTAATACGTAACATTACAATCATGTGTACGGAAAATCAACACTGCTAAGTACGAACCGAGGAAAATAACGTGCCGCAATTATAAAGATTACAATCCAAAGGCCATATGTGATGATTTGAGAAAAATCAATTGGGACGAATTCTACAATTTGAAGAGAGTAAATGATGCCTGGGGGTTTCTTAAAAGAAATCTCACTGATGTATTAAATAAGATCGCACCCTAGAAACTAAGAAGTAGAGTAGAGTAGAGACTAAGAAAGTAGAGACTAAGCAAGTAAACAGCAGCGACCCCGCCCCCTACCATTGTTAGTTGTGTCAGGTAGCTTGGTGCCAAATAATGTATTAAGCCTTGCAATATATAAACCAAATTGGATTTCATAAAGTTTTTTAGGCTTTTTTGTATTATTTGGTACAAAGCTACCTTGGATTCTACTTTTTTGTTGGTTAATTAAGTAATAGAATTGTAAGTGCCTTCCAAAGTGGGGACCAGATGACCTTGTGTCTATCCCTGCTTTGGATGGCACAGTAGAATGTAACCATTTTTGTGTTTTAATGATTTGATATTGATAGAAAAAAAAAAAAAAAAAAAGATCGCACCGCTGATCACAAAGAAAATTAAAGGCAAGCCAGCACCTTGGTTGACAATCGATTTGAAAGCTATGATGAATGAAAGGGATAAGCTCCTCCGCAAGTCAAGGAAAACAAACAGTGAGGCTCATACTTTGGCCTATAAGCAGAAAAGAAATAAAGTCAACAAAGCTATTCAAAAAGCAAAGTCCATTTATAATAGAAATCTGCTGAGAGAAAACTCTAATGACCCCAAGAAGTTTTGGAAAACACTTAAATCAATTTATCCCACCAAGGGTGGGGATAAACCGTATATACGATCTTTTGAAATAGATGGGGTGAAAACAAGCAACCCTGCAACTATTTCTAATGCGTTTTCCATATTCTTTGCAAATGCCGTTCAGAGGTTAAAAGAAATTGCAATCCCATTACGTAACTTTACATGGAGAAAGCCGATAGGAATAAAAAGGAAGACAGAGAAAAGATTCACATTCCAGTCAGTCTCACAACCTGAAGTTGAGCACCTATTAAAAACGATCAAGCGCAATAAAGCAACTGGATTAGATAATTTACCACCTTTTCTACTGAAGGATTCAGCTGGAATTTTGTCTGCACCGCTTGCTCACCTAATAAACCTATCTTTTAAAACAGGAATCTTTCCAGCGGACTGGAAAAAAGTAAAGATCATACCCATCCATAAGTCTGGTCCATCTTCAAACATGGATAACTACAGGCCTATTTCCATTCTACCTGTCGTGTCAAAGATTATTGAAAAGGCAATTCATCTCCAACTAGTCAAATTCTTAGATCAAAATTCTCTGCTTTCAGAATTCCAATTTGGATTCAGGCCTAAGTTATCTACAGAGCTTGCAGCAATACACTTGATTGATAACATTCGCGAAAGTGTCGATAGCGGTAAACTAGTAGGTGCCGTTTTCATTGACTTAAGTAAGGCATTTGACACAGTGAGTCATTCTACGCTGCTGGAAAAGCTACCTCAATATGGAATTGAAGGGATAGAATATGCTTGGTTCAAAGACTATCTGTTTAGTCGAAAAGCTGTAGTAAGTTACAACATCCATGTCTCCGATGAACAAGATTTGTACACTGGAGTGCCACAAGGGTCGATACTTGGCCCTTTGTTGTTCATTATATTGTTTAATGACATCGCCAGTGTATTACAGCACTCTCGAATCGTAAAATATGCAGATGATACTGTCATATATCTCGCTGATAAGGACTTGAAAAATGTCCAGCTACGTCTTACAGAGGATATGGGTTTGATCTCGAAATGGCTTAAGGAAACCGAGCTTATCATTAACATGAAGAAGGGTAAAACTGAAGCGCTTTTGCTTGGGACTGCAAAACGGTTAAGCATGCAATCAGAGTCTTTGACAGTGCACATTGATGGATTTGCAATAAGAAACACCGACGAGTACAAGTATCTGGGTGTATATGTGAGCAGCTCACTTGATCTTAATAGCCATTTTGAAAAATCCTACAAGAAAGCAGCAGGAAGACTTAGGCTTCTGGCCAGATTAAGAAAACATCTTGACTTACAATCAGCCAAAAAAATATACTGCTCTATGATCTTGCCTGTTTTCACCTACTGTGGTGCTCTGCAAATGAATCCGTCTGAAACCAGAGTTAAACAGTTGAACGAAAAAGCGGAAACATTCTTTTAGCATACTGAAAGCTTTTTTCGTTTCAGTATGCTAAAAGAATGTTTCCGCTTTTTCGTGCTATAGTGAAGTTCTGTAGTACCAACAGACTTTAAACAGTTGACTGCATTACATGAGCGATCCATCAGGATTGTTTATGGTAATGAAAAAATAGTGACGGGCTTCCATCAGTGATGAATACGAACAAGATCCGAGTATGTAAACTCGTGAGAAAGTGCATTGATAAAGACATCTGTCACACATTCAAAGATCATTTCATCTTACAGAATCATGGCAAACATACAAGAAATGCTAACAACAGCTTGAAATTACCAAAAATTAGAACTGAATATGCCCGCAAGTCGTTATATTACACTGGCGCAAAGATCTACAATGACCTGCCTCTAAAAATCAGATCAATTGCAAATGCTACCAAATATGAGAAGAGCCTCAATGCCTATTTTACTTAGATCAAACAAGTCAACATCAAGGAGCAACATCAAGAAATCATGACTGGGCCTTTTCAGTCACCTTTTGTAACTTATTTTTCAACTTTTATACCACTTTTATATGCTTTTCAAATTTCTATTTCATTGTAAAATTGTAACTAGGGACCCTTTATTAGTTTTAGCTTATTGTACTTTCACAGGACACACGTTGATAACAGCAATTATATGCTGAAGTGTTTCTATCCTGTATAAATAATCGTATTATTATTATATTATTATTATTATAGTAGAGTTGTCTTTGGCAAGCTAATATACAATCAAACACCGAGTTACAGCTAGCAACCTAAGGTGAGTAAAGGGTACATGTTGGTTAGAGAGTGACTTTGATGAGGAAAGAAAAACAAAACAAACAAACAAACAAACAAACAAAAAAAAAAAAAAAAAAAAAACCAAAACAGAAAAAAAACAAACAGTTTTCAGAAAGCGAGTACTTCAGATGGAAAGAGCCCTTCTCAAAACATGAGCTGTGCTATTTAGGACTATTTTTTGCACCTCTGACAGCGATGGAGACCCTGGAATTTTGTCAATAAAGTCAGCTGTGCCCTTTCTTACGAGGCCAAGTGCACCAACAACTACTGGAAGTGTTTTTGTTTTTAGATGCCACATTTTCTCAATTTCAATCTCCAGATCTTTGTATTTGCTCAATTTTTCAAATACTTTTGCAGCAACATTATTGTCGGAAGGTACACTCATATCAATCAAGAGACAACTGTTGTCTTTTTTGTCCTTAACTATAATATCAGGGCGATTTGCCTGTATAGTTCTGTCAGTATGAACAGGGAAATCCCATAAAATGGAGACATCTTTTCCTTCTGTTACTGGTTCAGGATGGTGCTCATACCAGTTAGCGGTTGTACTGATCAAGTAGTATTTACATATTCTCCAATGAAGATACTGGCCAACTCTGTCATGACGGTTTTTATATTCTTTTGGTGCTAGTACCGAGCAACCAGAAACAAGGTGGTCAACTGTTTCGAGCGTTTCGTCACAAAATCTGCACTTTGGGTCAGCTCCGTTATGTAGGATATTTGCTTGATAATTTCGAGTAGCCAAACTTTGATCTTGTGCGGCAAGAATAAACCCTTCAGTTTCCCCTTTTAGTCCAGAGCTTCTCAGCCACTGATGGGTTGCCATTTGATCAACATCAACACCTTTGCATGGAATAACAAACTGTCCATGAAGGGGTTTCTCGTGCCATCTTTCTTCAATCATTTTCAAGCCTTTCTGTTTAGCTACTTGTTTGGTTTTCTTTGCAATAGCAGTAGGAATAAGTTCTTCATCAGTTTGCATTTCAGTCCCTAGTTCTCTTGAAAATTGTTCAGAATCCTTTATAATTGAATGTAACTTCTTAGTATTCTCGTGTGAGGTGACAAGTTTTAGCATTCAGTCCTGTGAGTTACGTAAATACTGGGAGAGACCAACTGTTGAAGTCTTGTATGAGAGTTCCAATTGTATCATGCCTCTACCTCCTTTACTCCTAGGCATATAAAGGCGGTCAACATCTGACTTCGGATGATGCATTCTGCCACATGTCAATTGCTTTCTTATTTTTGTGTCTATTTTCTTTAGTTCTCTTAGGTTCCAGTTGATAATATTAAAGCTATAGGTCACTACAGGTATTGCTAAAGTGTTTATAGCTGTGATACGATTTCTCGAGTTCAGTTCTGTCTTCATAATTGATCGTATTCTCCGTATACATTCTTTTCGGATTTTTTCTTTCATATTAGAGTGCTGTATACCATTGCTTTCACTTATACCTAGATACTTATATGCACCTCCCTGTTCTAATTCTTTTATTATTGTATTGTCATTTAACATTATATTTGAAGAGTTGATCATCTTTCCACGCTTGAATGTTGCCTTAATACATTTATCCAGACCGAACTCCATGCCTATATCATCACTGAAAGACCTAACAGTTTGTAACAATCCTTCTAATTCCAGATCATCTCTTGCGTATAGCTTAAGATCGTCCATATAAAAGAGGTGATTTATCCTTCTGTTGTTGATCTTATAACCATATCCAGTGCTGTTTAAAAGGTGGGATAGAGGAACGAGCGCAAGACAAAACAAAAGGGGAGAAAATGAGTCACCTTGACAGATACCACATTTTATTTGCATACCATTAGAAGTAAGGGTCCCATTGGAGTGAGATAGATATAGATTAGTTTCCCATAAGGCCATACTTGCTTTTAGGAAGCATATAATCGTAGGGGAGATTTTAAAGATTTCAAATGATCTTAGTATCCATGAGTGAGGAACACTGTCAAAGGCCTTTTTGTAATCAATCCAAGCTGTGCTTAGATTTCTAAATTTTGAATTTGCATGCTCCAGGATCATCTTGTTGATTAGTAGCTGATCTTTACATCCGAATGATCCTTTTCAGCAGCCCTTTTGTTCAGTCGGAAGGATATTTTGCTGTTCCAGGTGTCTGTAAGTTCTTTCTGTCAGTATGGAAGTAAGCAGCTTGTATAAGGTCGATAAGCAGGTTATAGGAAGATAGTTTTTTGGGCTGACTGTATCTGTAGATTTTGCTAATAGATATGTGGTGCCTTGATAAAACCACTTTGGTGTTGTAGTAGGATCTGTCATTATGCTATTAAAGTTAAGTGCCAGTTGAGCATGTGTAGAAAAAAGAGCATCAAGCCAAAAATTTGGTAGTTGATCAATTCCAGGAGATTTCCATTTGTGCGACTTTGTCAAAACTTCTCTTATTTCATGAACAGTTATGTTACCCCACTCTTGCTGCGAAACATCTTCAGTTTTTTCTTCAATATCTTTCAACCATGCAGCATTCTCATTATACATTTTCTCCTTTCCCCATATTGTACTCTAGAATTCCTGTATTTCTTTTTCTGATGGTGCTTTTTCAATAGAGACAGTAGATTTATTTATTTCTCGATAGAACTGTTTTGCATCGGTTTCGAAGATTCTATTTTGACGAAAGAATTTTGAACGCTTTTCAAATCGGCGCATTCTTTGTGCTTTTAATTGGAGCTTTTGTTTAAGCTCTTCCTTAATACATGGGATCTGAGTTTTACTTTCTATCTTATATTTCCTTACTACTTTCTTTGCTTTACCAGAACGCAGTATTTTGTCCTTTTGAATCTCATCAAGTAAAGAAAGTTCTTTCCTAAATAATTCTATTTCTTTTTCTAGTTTTAGTTGCCATTTAGATTTATTGATGCCACGGGAGCCTTTGCTCCTTCTCTTTATATTAATGCCACATTTCTCTTGAAGAACTTTTCCTGTTGTATACATTAACTCGTTTAGACATGTCAAATCAGGATTAAGCTCGTTGCATAGGAGTTCTAATGCCGTATTTGCTAAATCAAAAGAACCCTTAAATTTGTGTTTGCTTCTGATTTTCAACAAGGGTTCTCTCTCTGCTATGTTAGTGTGCTGTACTTTCGATAGCTCCTCAAGTATAACTGTTTTCATTGCTAAGACTTCTTCAGTTATTACAGGTTCAACAACAATTTCCTCTTCATTACCATTATCATTTGGTTCAACATTCACTACAGCATGGATTTCAGAAGACTCTACATCTTCAGGATCTTCATTTCTTTCCCGGACAATTTCTTCAATTAGGTTTTGACTCATATCGTCTCTAACTTGATCTTTTATTTGAGCAATTTCAGTATCAGTTAACTTCTTTTCACGCACTATGTACCTTCTTACATTCGCTAGCTTATTTGCATCTAAATAGGTCAATTTCTCGTTGTTACTGTTACGTTCGCGCCATTTGTTGAAAGGTCCATCAGTGTTGTTCGTTGTCGGGTTTTCCAAAGTAAAATAAAAACAGTACATTACATCTTTATATTCTTCCCTTGTCCATTTATTTCGTTTTTTCTTTTGAGTTTGATTCAATGTTGAGTTTCCAGGGCCAGGGTTAGGAATCTTCCCGTCCTGGTGACCATGAAAACTTTGCGTAATGGAAGATTTAGACTCAGTAGCCAACTTTTCGATCTCAGGCTGGTCTAGCCCTGAGGGACGCGCCCCTTGTTGACCCGCGCGACGGGCGATGCGGTATGATTTAGAACGTAGATTCATACTAAACGTATCAGATAGTGTTGATAAGGTGCCACAACCACCAGTATTTTTATCGGGACACCATCCCTAGAGAGGTTTATCTAAAAAGATTCAAAGAGTCCCCTCTACTCTTATAATTGACATTGGGTATTCTATGTGGGTCACCTATCCAGCATTTTCATCCCCACAGTAGCATTACTACAAAAAATACCACAGAAGAGTTCCATCAACCCTGGTTTGAGATAAGAGTTTTCCTTCTCCTAGATGGACTGCCTTTACCCAGCTAATGAGCCCCATCTACCCAAATGAAGCAACAGTTGACAAGAACAACCTAAGGGTCCCGAACCGCAGTACGGGGTTACACCTAGCCCAGCAAAAGGAACCTAGTAGGCTCCCTTTGCTGTCTTGAAGTCTGATCTTTCCAGGAGCTAGGTGCCTCTACCTAGATCTAATCTATCCTTCCACTACAATACCTAGCAGGGCTCTTAGGATCATTGGCAACTATATGTAGAACAAACAGAAAACAAAAATTGAATGAAGCTAAAGAAACAAATAGAAAAAGGAGAAGACAGCTAGGGAGGTAGAGGACGCCTAAC
Source organism: Mastigias papua (assembly GCA_964019165.1). Taxonomy (NCBI): domain Eukaryota; kingdom Metazoa; phylum Cnidaria; class Scyphozoa; order Rhizostomeae; family Mastigiidae; genus Mastigias; species Mastigias papua. Next base: position 149,158 of record OZ025277.1, read on the forward strand.
TCCTCACTTTAAGCCGACCGGCTTAACCCTTCACCTTTTATTATTATTATTATTATTATTATTATTATTATTATTATTATTATTATTATTATTATTATTATTATTATTATTATTATTATTATTATTATTATTATTAGCAAGACATGGGTGGTCGAAAATTTAGACAGCGTAGTTTCTAGGTTTGTAAGGCAGTGGCTAGAATTACCTATATGCTCAACTTTCAGCTCTTTAATCTTAAGTACATCTAGATACGGCATAAATCTTATCCTCCCTTCAGCAAAGTTTATTGAGTGCCAAACTATTATACGAAATGCCTTGAAGTCCTCACCAAATCCCGACATCAAATCACTTTGGGCGGATACAAGCTATGGCACTAATCTTCAGTATGACCAGTTCCAGAATACTAAACAAGTTTTGAAGGCTGTACAGCACGAGCATGAAGATCGCATAAAAAATACACTCCTGTCTCAAGGCTTGGTTATCTCCTCTATTCTGAAATATTCATGTCAAAGAACAGCAAGCATTTGGTCAATTGTTCAACAAAACATGCCGAGAAATATCTTTAATTTTTCTATAAAATATCTCAACAACACTTTACCTACTCGGAAAAATCTTTGCAAATGGTCTATTTCTCAGTCATCAGCATGTTCATTCTGCCTTCAATCAGAAACTCTGCAGCACGTGGTATCAAGTTGTAATTGCTACCTCGAGAATGGCAGATATACTTGGCGCCACAACTCAGTCCTTCTTTTCCTTGCTAATACATTTTCATCTCTAAACCAAATCTCAGTATATGCCGATTTGCCCTCTTTTATATCCCCATCTTTGATAACTGGCGACTCCCTTCGTCCTGATCTTCTTTTGCTCACAGGCAAGAAAGTGCTCTACATTCTTAAACTCACACTGGGTTTCGAGACAAATATTCAGGCTAATAGCGTAAGGAAAGCCAATAAGTATACTCCACTACTTCAAGACCTGTCCTCTTCCTAGAATAAAGTTATTTTTATCAATGTCTCCATTGGTGCTCTCGGCGTTATGGGCGCCTCCTGTGATTCCTTTCTTTCTTTACTCCAAGATCTGAGTTTTGATAAAGTTACACAGCGAAGAATTATTATGAAAACAATTAATATTGCCATTAGGTCAACGTATTACATCTTCTGCCAAAGAAATAAATCATGGAACAACCCTGAACTCCTGAACTTCTGAACATTCACTTCCTTTTCCTGCTATTATACCTTTGAGTTATGTTACATGTCAATTATTATTGTTATTATTTTTCATGTGCTTAGTACAAACTAGCCAATGGTACACTACCAATTATATGCGAGGTGTATTATTGTAAGTAACAGATATATACATATGAAAGTTTAAAAAAAAAAAAAAAATTATTATTATTATTATTGTTGAGCAGTGACGTCCAGACGTTGCTGTACACAGCTCTCGTTTTATAGCGCATTGCTTGACTTGGTTACGGATTTTTCGCATTGTATTTTCATTCTCAATACTACATTGGATTCAAGACTTACTTTAAAATGTTTCGCTTACGTTTATTGTCAATTTTTGTGGTATTTATCGCTTGTGTGTATTGTGGGACAGACTTCCAGTCGTTAGGCCGTCATAGTTGGAGGTGCAAGAAAAAGCTACACAACGTGGATGAGCGAGGTGATTCTGGGAATATCACGTTACAAAGAGATTCAGAATCAAACGGTGCCTGTATGGTCGTCAAGTGTAGCTGCGGTAGGGAATGCAAAGGCATGAAAGGCCTTAAAATGCATCAAAGAAAATGTCGAATTAATGATAGTACAGACGTTTGTCAACCGCCAGTTTTTGAAAATTCAAATATTGACCCCCGCGTAGTTTCTTACGAAGAAGAGGAAGTGACTGTTGACTCATTCGATACTTTTGTTTTAAAGCCCGGAGTCAAGCTGCCTAAGTCGCACGAACAATGGATTGAAGCAAACACCTACTTTCGATCAATATTCGCAAATATCAAATTGAAATCAGACTCATTGGATCAAACTATTAAATTTATAAGCGATTCTATTTATGATTTCTTCAAGACCAATTATGGAACGATTAAATCCACTACTCAAACTGACAACAATTTCCATAAATATAAGGATCTAACTACTAAACAGCTCAAGAAAGAATTGGCCCAATTGAAACATCGAGGTGCAGCCATTTCAGATATTAAGTATGTATCTGGCCTCCTTCGTTCAAAGCTGAACAACATTCCGGGTGCTGCTAATAATTATACTGTTACTGACAATTATGATCGTCACATAGGCCGTAACTTTTGGAATTTTGTCAAGAATGTACTCGAGAAAGGTTCTTCCATCCTGCCTTCCTTTTCACGTGATCATTGTACAAGATTTTTCCTTCATTTGTTTCGTGATTTCATTCCGCATAGGACTTTTACCCGCCCTACCTGGATTCCTTCCTTGCCTGATCCCTCGATTCCTTTCAGCCAATCTCCTCCTTCCTACGAGAAAGTCACTAATGTAATTCGCAGAATGAAATCATCTGGATCCCCTTGTCCTTTAGACAAGATATATGTTATCTGCTTTAAGAGATGTCCATATTTACGATCTCTATTAACTGACATTATCCGCGTTATATGGGAATCTGGCCATATTCCTGCAGAATGGAAAAAAGCTTGCACTGTCCTAGTTCATAAAAAAGGTAGCGGAGACGAGCCTGTTAATTTCAGACCTATTACTTTAGAATCGGTGCCCTTAAAAGTCTTTACCTCCTGCCTTCGTGATTCTATTTTCTCATTCCTCAGACAAAATGACTTTATTGAGGCTGAAATCCAGAAAAGCTTTACTCCCAAGATCTCTGGAGTCCTTGAACATATTTCCATGATGGCCAATATTATTGACAAAGCCCGCATTAAACAACGTTCTTTAGTTATAACATTGTTAGACCTCAAAAATGCTTTCGGTGAAGTACATCACAACTTGATTCAAGAAGTTCTTGCATATCACCATATCCCAGCCAAAACCAAAGCTTTGATTTCAAGCCTCTATACTGGCTTCCATACATCAGTCATAACAGACGATTTTCTTACTCCTGCTATCCCTGTTAGACGAGGTGTTCTTCAAGGTGACTGCCTTAGCCCACTATTATTTAACATGTGTTTTAATACCTTCATTCAGTTCATTCGTCAAGAAAAATATAAACAACTTGGCTTCTCTTCTCATGATACATTCGATTGTCTTTTTAAGCCAGTTCACTGGTTTCAGTTTGCGGATGACGCAGCTGTTGTTACAACCAATGAACGTGAAAATCAGTTACTGTTGAATTGCTTTACCAAATGGTGTAAATGGTCAGATATGGTTATTAGGGTGGACAAATGTGCGACCTTTGGGATCAAAAAGGTTTCCTCGCGATCTCTTTGTAGCATCTCTCTCCTCCTATACAAATCATTTCTTCCATAACTATTCATAACCATTCATTTTCACAATTTGTTTTATTCCCATAACAACTCATACCATTACTTCATTCACACATTCCTACGCACAACCACATCTTGCGTCAAAATCATTGTTTGGGCCTAAGTTCTCCCTACTCAGCATTTTCTAACGCCTCGCTATTACTTTGTCATCTCACACTAACCATTACGTAATCTTTGTAATATACAGTATATATATATGATAGAGAAATCAGTCACAAGAGAATTTTATATCCGAGGACAAGAATCATATAAGAAGAAAACGAACAACTTCTATTCTGTGCTTACACATTCTGAAGGCAAGACCACAAGTGGTATGTTCTATATTCTAATTACAAATTAGTAGTTCATATTAAAACAAGCCTCAGCCACGGAACTACTAAATCGTCAATACGAGCCAAAGCTTTTTATTGACAGTGAACTTGTCCCCACAGTCAAATCTGGTGAATCTTTTAAGTACCTTGGTCGCTATTTCAACTTTGAAATGAACAACGAAGTCCATAAAAAAAAAACTGGAATCCTCTCTCTCTGAGATGCTTAAGCGAATTGATGCTCTTCCTATCCTACCTAAAATCAAAATACTTCTCTATCAGCGCTACATCCTTTCAAAATTATCTTGGCACTTCACAGTAGCTTCATTGTCAAAAACATGAGTAATTCAAAATCTTGATAATATCGTAATTAGGTTTAATCGTCAATGGCTGGACCTTCCAATAAGTGCCACTTTAAGTGGTATAATCCTTCCTCAAAATCAGTTTGGTTTAAATCTCCAGCTTCCATCTGTTAAATTTTTCCAATGCCAAAATGTCCTACGTACTTCCCTAAAATCCTCACAGAATGATGCTATTGTCTCATTGTGGAAAAACACCAGTAACAGCATGAACTTACAATATGACTCATATAAGAACACTAAACATGTCCTACAGGTTGTACGCCTAGAACACAAAGAAAAACTGAAGTCCCAGCTTCCATCCCAAGGTTTTATCATATCCTTCCTTTTAGATCACTCTCTGGTAACTCTCAACTCTTTGTGGTCCTCTACACAGAGTAAGCTGCCTAAAAATATTTTCAATTTCACTGTACGGTACCTCAATAACACGCTAGCTAATCGCACAAATCTCCACAAATGGAAACTTTCACCGTCGCCCGACTGTTCTGTTTGCTTGCATCCTGAGTCTCTTCTTCATGTTGTATCAGGCTGTAAGTCTTATCTTGAAGATGGCCGCTACACTTGGAGACATAACTCAGCTCTACATTTTGTAGCATCAACATTACAATGTATTAACAACTCCACTCTGTATGTTGACCTCCCAGGTTTTCTCTCACCTTGCATTTTGACAGGGGACCTGTTGCGTCCCGATTTGCTTCTCTGCATTGGAACGGCTACGATCTATATCGTCGAGCTTACAGTTGGATTTGAAACCAATATAACTACCAACGCAGACAGGAAGCGTAACAAATACCTGCAGCTCACTCGTGACCTCTCTTCAAAATACCGTAATACCAAATTTATCAACCTATCCATCAGCTCTATAGGAATTTTTGGGAAATCCTGCAAAACTTTTATTGAAATGTGCAATGATCTTGGTATTGAAAAACAGCACTTAAACTATATACTAAGCAAAATTACAGCCATCATCATTCGATCCACCTATTATATTTTCTGCATGAGAAACAAACCCTGGACTAACCCTGATCTTCTAACGTACTAAGAATTATAGTTACATCTAACTTCACTGTGTATGGACTTGTATTCCTAAGTGCAATGTTTTTTTTTTTTTTTTGTATGAATTTGTTGACTATATGTGTAACCTTGTCTGCCAGATACAAATTACCTATACTTAGAGAGATTTGTATTTGTATTAGTAATTTGAATATATACATGAGAAGTTTAAAAAAACAAACAAAAAACAAAACAAAATTACATAATAATTAACGGAAAATACCCTATTTACAAAGCATGTTCATAAAAAAGATAAAACATAATAACCGTTAATCACAAATTTTGTAATGGCATTTCTCTCCCTACAATGTTTTTATAGATTTCGTGAAGGAACAAACAGAAGTGGCAACTTTTATATCATTTGACAGGGACTTCCATAAGATGCTGCCTCGAAAAGATAGATTGTCGTTACCATAGCTAGTTGTTTTTGCTTGAGATAAAAATAACAGATTCTGTGAACTTAGATTATAATCATTGTTTCTTGAAACATGTCCTATTAAAATGAAGGATTTTGTTGCATTAGACTGCTATAAACCTCGAAAATTAACTTTTGGTAAGTTTCTTCGATGAATAGCACATTCATTTGCTTTCAATAGCAACACCTCAAACGACGATGTAAAATCGCTGCAAAGAATACGAAGCGCTCTGTTAAGAGTGCGATTTACATCATTGATCGCAATTTTTGCAACAAACGCAATTTTAGTAATGAGTTCTACAATAACAATGATTGTTTTTGACTTACATAATTTGATATTCCCTTGTGAATCAGGCCAGTAGCCAGCTTGAATTCGCAAGGAGGGCACAGCCAATATATATATATATATATATATATATATATATATATATATATATATATATATATATATATATATATATATATATATATATATATATATATATATATATATATATATATATATATATATATATATATATATATATATATATATATATATATATATATATATATATTTATATATATATATATATATATATTTATATATATATATATATATATATATATATATATATATATATATATATATATATATATATATATATATATATATATATATTTATATATATATATATATATCTATATAAATATATATATATATATATATATATATATATATATATATATATATTTATATATATATATATATATATATATATATATATATATATATATATATATATATATATATATATATATATATATATATATATATATATATATATATATATATATATATATATATATATATATATATACACTCAAATAGCTCCAATCATAAAGAAATTTTTAAAGACATAAATAGACCCTCAAGAAAAAATTCCAACTTTTAAAACGTTTCGGCACAAGCCTTCATCAGTTATAACATTCCAGGTACATACAGCGCATATATAACGATAAAAACATAGGAACAATATCTAATTAACTTACGACAATAGAACACTTTACACAATGAAACTGGACTTACAATGGATAGCATTTGAAATTGAATGGAAGGGAAATTATATTTAACATAAGAGAAAAGGGTGTTGGAGAAGCTGATACCTACCGTCCCAGCGGGGTATAGAGGAAACCATGCGAGAACAAAGTGGGTGTGAAGTAACATAAAATGAAAAGGAAACCCAATATGACCTAGAAAGGACGATATTGAGAGGAGAGAGATATCGTAAGAAAAGGTGCGACCTAAATAATTTAATAGACAAGCATAACTGAATAAAAGTAGAAACCATAACATAAAATTAAAAGAGCAGGATAAATAGTGAATACATATAGAATAAACCAGCCAACTCAAATAAATAATAATCCTATGCGTCTACTTCCTTGACATTAAGACCCCGGGGTGTGAAAGTGTCCAGCTTATGTTGCCAGAAACTTTCACGTGTCCTATCCCTCCCAATAAGTCTATCAATTATAGTGACACGAATGTCTTCCACGAACCCATGATGTCCTTCCTCAGAAAAATGTCTGAAAAAGTCCATCTGGGGAACTGAAGACCCTGACCTAAACTTACGATAACACGCCTTATAATTATTAAACCTAAGCCTAAAAAGCGTGTTAGTGCTACCCACATACTGAACACCACACACAACACAGTCAAACAAATACACAACACCCGACGAATTGTGTAAAGTGTTCTATTGTCGTAAGTTAATTAGATATTGTTCCTATGTTTTTATCGTTATATATGCGCTGTATGTACCTGGAATGTTATAACTGATGAAGGCTTGTGCCGAAACGTTTTAAAAGTAGGAATTTTTTCTTGAGGGTCTATATATATATATATATATATATATATATATATATATATATATATATATATATATATATATATATATATATATATATAAACATATACAAACATAGCCCCCCAGGCCCCCCCTTGGCTACGGGCCTGTTGTGAATATCCCCAAGGTAACCCATTGTGTTTTCCCATGTTAACAGAGCTATTCTCCAAACTTTAGCCAAAGCAGTTTTCCGAGGGAATGCTTTCTTTTCAAAAATATCTGACACTGTATGGAAAATTCCTGCTGCTGAACAATCACTGATCAGAGTCATATTCCAAAATAAAGAACTGATCTGGCCTCTGTTAATGCCACTGTCAGGAAACATTTTCTTAAAGAGATGGCCAGCATATGAGGAGCATTCAAATGGTAAATTATGCTTTAGAACAAAACCAGTAAATAAATTAAAATCTCCATTTGTAACCTTTTCAACTTCTGTACTGCCATTTACAAAAAAGTATCAATGGATGTTGCTGCTACTACATCTTCAGCCACCTTCTGCTGTTGAGACCCACAAGTACTTCAATAAAGGGAGCTGTCATTCTTACACTGGGTACAGGGGTGGAAGAATTTTTTGAGGGGCATTGCATTTCTTGGTTTTGTTACATTAGGCTATCAAATATTATTGCTAATTCATGATGGGTTAACAAATTCTTTGAATACATCCCTATTGCAGCAAAAGAGCTTTTTCTTTGACATGCATACAACAAGTTCTTTGAAATAATCAGTAAATGTTCTTTATTTCTTTGATTCCTTATTTCTTTCAATTTCCTTTCCATCACATCTAGGTTGGATTTTTGTTGCTCTAAAGCTCTTCATCCATATTCATGATTAGCCATTCAATAATGTCCAAAGGTTTTCTCACCCCTCTAATAAGAACCATGGGAATCATAGCTGCAAAGTTTTTCTCATTAAAATCTTTCAACACCACAATGCCAAAATCTCCTTTTTCCACCATTTGAGATAACTCCTTACCATTGCAACAAATCATATGGAGGGTGGAACATTAACTATTAAGTATATGGGCTGCTATATCTGTTGCAGTTGTTGCTTTCTTTTCTCTTTTTCTCCTTCCAGTCCTGTAAAGAGAAACATGTTAAGCAGGACATGAGTAGCAATATCACTGGGGTATGGCATTTTTCCAATACTTCACAATGGAGTTTCAAATATTATTAAACTTGGCAAATTGGGTAGGGGAACTTTTTCATTTTTCTCAGATATTCTTCTTCTACCCCTGTACCCAGCATTAAAAATGGCAGCTCCCTAACATCCAACAATCCTTGGTGGTGAATATTGAGTGAACAATCACATATTGCAGACTTACTTGTTTTTTAAAGGAGTTTGGAATGGAAACATATAGTAAAAAATAAAAAACCCAACTATATGGAAACTATAAGTAAAGCTCAACTATTTAATCATAAACTTAAAATAGAAACTCAGAGATACCAGAGGCCAAAAGTAAGTACAGATCGGCAAATTTGTACCACATTACGGAGAAACAGAGGATGAGCTCCATTGTATTATGAAATACAAATTAAACAAACTTGAGGAAAAGACTTGCAAAAATATCACTACATAACAAATGCTTTGATAACCTTGATGAGAGGGCAAAGTTCATTTCTCTGCAACAAAATGACCAAATATGCAATCAGAATATATTTCACTTCATAACTAAGCATCTAGAAAATAGTTATTCACAAAATGAAATAACACGATCCTTAATACTTTAGTAAAATTTGAATTAATATATGCATTGGTCATTGTAACCATAGAATAAGATCTAGAGTAGATTTTGTTTGTTTTGTTAAATCTTTATTTATCTATTGTACTCATTCTTGTTCTTGGCTTTTAGCAGTTTTAGCTTTAACCGTGCTATTTTTATGTTTTATGTATATTTTTGAACAGCTATTTTACCTATGCAATGTAAATTGTGCTGAACATAGGCTATTGGTAGAAATGAAAGTCTGAAATCTGAATCTGCAATGTTGTTATTATTGTCAAATTACATATTCAGTTAGATCTATTGAAGATTGCACGTGCTGTGTCACTCATTCACTGAGAACTTACCCATTTACTAATAACACAGAAATTGTTCCATTATTTGAATCATATTAGGAGAGTTGCACTTCAGCACAAGCACTTCAGCACAAGCTTGTGCAAATATACAGAACTGAAGAACTTTCCTCCCTTTTATTCCTTCTATCAATTTGCTACTTAGCTATGAAGTGCTAAGTATGATAAAAATGAGAATACCTACAGCACATACAAAAAGCTTCACAGTTTGGGGGCTGCTCTCGGGTGTTGGGCCCAGGCTAAATTGCCTCCCTGTTCCCCACCCCACTTTCTTGGTGGGCCTGATTGATACTCATGATGCTTGAAATGCAATGCAGAATCCGTAACTATTTTGCATTGACTTCAAACATAAGTGAAGATAGCTCATAAGGCCACATACAAAAAAGTTTATCATCCCTATATGTGTCAGTTTTTCCTCCAGCATCAATTGTTTTGTTTTTTAAATTCTGCATGTGCATATTCATTTAGATAAATATTGGATCATTGAGAATCAATAATGTTGCATTTGCAATTAGACATTGTTTTTGTATCAGTTGAACCTTTCCCCACAGGAAATTGATTACATTATCATCCCAGCACTTCTGGTAAAAGCCTATAGATTCACAGCAATTTGAATGCACTTATGAGCTTCTCTTCTACAAAATACAATACTGCATATCCAGGCTGGCTAATAGAGAATAAAACAAAAATGCCCACCTAAGTCTAACATGGTTTGACAAAAGATGATAAACTAATGCTTTTAGTGGCATAAACAGATAGGCCATGATATGCTAATACTGTGCTCAATAGGACTAAAGGATATTGATATACAAGATTTACACAAAGCATACAATTGCAATTGCTACAGTGCTGAAAATTTAAAAACAGATAATAATACATACAACAAGAAAGCATACAAATTAATTAGATATATACATTGGCACGTGAAATAAATTCACTACTAATGAAAACATCAAAACAAGTCTTGTATATTATTGCTATCTTGGATAGGGGAAGTGACAGACCCTTTGCAACGCACCGCTACTAGCAGTAAAGTGTAGACTAACCATGTATGATTCAAATAAATTGATTTCCAGACAATCCATTGCTCATTAAGTAATGAATGAGTAGGCACCCCAGGCTGAGGCCCCAACAATGGAAATTTTTCATTTAGTAGTTCTAAGTACATTAGGCTACACTGAAGGATGCTGCCCAACCCTATTTAAGTTTAATTGCAACAAATTAGCTTTCTTAATGATCAAAAAGCCTTTACAAGTGAGCTTAAACTATTACAAATCAACCTACTCATAAGCAACTTTGTAGGCTAAAATTCAAAATATTTCCAATAGCTTTAAGACCTGGTCTTAACTGTAGCTTAATATTAAACAAATCTTACACACAATCTGAAGTATGGAATGATATATACTGAATACGTTAAGTACTGAATTATCTAACATCTCAAAAATCATCACAATTGATAGTGCTAATCAATTACAATGATTACAGTCAATGATTATTGCCATCAAATCAAAATTGAAAAGCAATTTTGACATGAAAATAATCACCATTCATATGTCCAAACATATGAACTCATTTTTGTAACAGCAAATTGGACGCCATTAGGAATTGTGTGTTTATGTGTACCATATTTAGTGTTGCAATACCGGGTGTTGCCTTCAATGTAGCAGCCACCCCCTGCTTTGTAGCAATCATTGTCAACTATTTCACCACATCGCCAAATGAGTTTGAATGATTTGTTGAAAATGACAGGGTCCTCTTCAAAGAATTTGTATGCACTCATTGTGCCAGGCTTTTGGAAAAATGTCAAACCAGCATGATCTGTATGAAAAATACCACCACTATAGTAGTATGCAGATAGGAAGAAATCTTCTGTTCCTGATGATAAGAATTGAAAATCTTTTGCATCGTCAATCAAAGCTCTGTAACATGCTTCAAGGTAGGTGAAATCAGAACTGGTTGCAGCCAAAGTGACTTTGTAGAGAAGACCAGTCTTATTTGTAGTTGCTGCAACAACTATATACTCTTTTGGCTGAATAACATAGTTTTCAACCTTGTACAGTTTCAACATGGCAGTCTTTGGTAAAATCAAATCCCCGATCTTAACTTGGTAATTTTCACTTCCACGTACAATATACCAATAGTACCCACTAGTAGGGCTCTCGAACGTAACCCTGATAGATTTTTGGAAAGGCAATCGTATGGTATTATACAGACCACCCCCTCTTGCTGTGTGACCAATTCTTTTCGTTCCCCATGGAATCCCTGGGTCATCAGGTCCATTGACCTTGCTCTTATGTCCAGCATCTTCCCAGTTAGGCACCGCCATAGTTGATTCATTGAAGTCACCCGAGCTTGAGACGAAGCCAATCCCATGAGCCATATACAGGTTCATCTCAATATATGGCTTGGCATCACCATCCATATAATATTTGATGATGGTATTTGGGCCCAAACACTCGTATCCTGTGTACCATTGCTCCGTTATAACACCGGGGCCAGCAGCGTAGTTGAATATTTCAATCTCCTGATTCGCATGGCAATACGCACCTTTGATTGCGTGTGAAAATGTTTTCAGGTTGGTCGGCCAAGTTGCACTGGCATAGAACTGCAAGCAGCATGCTACGAGAAACACAAGAACTAACCCCATCTTTTTCCTTCAATCTTCGTCAGCTCCCTAATTTAGTACTATTATGATGAGCATCACGGTAGTCATGTGATGTCCATCTAGGCCTCGCAACAGCCATCCCCTTTCGCATTTATCATCCAATCATGACATGGCTGGACATGGCTATATGAATTATGCATGGCAAATCATCCGCATTACGCAATGGTTTAATTTTAACTTCATTTATGGGAGGCCCCTTGAAAACCCGCGCGAGTGCTGAAGGGCTACCCTCCCTCTAAGTTTCTCTAAGTTTAAGGCTACTCTTAGGTCCAGAAGAGACGGGAGAGGTACTGGAATACATGTTTTTTGTAAAAGAACGCTTTTTTCGCCTAGTGCTGGAACTTTCTTAGCTTTTTCATGATTTCAGTACTGAACTATCTTTCTTTGCAAGAATGCTTTAGATGGCGTGACTTACACAAACAAAAAGGAGCCAGTTGTAAGACGCTCAGGAACAATCGTAAGGTGCTCTGATGCTATTGTGCCAATAGCTTCAGAGGGCCTTACTATTGTTTTCTAGTGCCTAACAAATCAAATCGTTTTGAAGCACAATAACTCGCTTCCAATGCATAGCCTTTTTAAGATATTTTACTGGGGGGGGACAAATCCTCAAAAAGGGACATGAAACTAGGACAAAAACCTTAATTTGAAATAAGGTTGATACATGTGATATATTGAAACAATGTTCATAAATGTCACGTTTTTATGTAAAAAAGTTTGGAGATGAAATCTCAAGTTTTGTAATAGTTACAATAACGTACTGTTCGTGTATTATACAGTTTCCTAATGTTGTGCAAAAATGTTATTGTGGTTTATTCTTTTGCCAATGAAACTCGAGGGGTACCATTAATTGCAGCATGATTACAGCAGTATTTATTTGACAACATAGCTGAGAACCTATACAAAGGGATATTTTTCTGGGGTTAAAAACCTCTTCACTCTGGGGGCAAAGTTGAGAATTGGGGGGGCATTTGCCCCCTAGTTTGTATGTTAGAAAAGGCCCTGTTCCAATGGCTACTCTAAACAGTCAGAGGTAGAAGTGATTGTAGAAGTGTAGTGTCAACTATTGTTCAAGTTTATTGTGTGGTACTCAGCAACAATGGTAAGGCACCAGAGAACAATATAGGCAGGGCTCTGGTTGCACAAAACTGACTGCTCACCTAACCGAGATGATCTCAGCGGTTTAATATACTTTCGAGCATAGAGAATCAGATTCCAAGATGGGACCAAACAAATTTTGCTTACATTAACATCAAAAACTTCGGCATTTAAAAGTTTCGGACAAAAAACTTCGGCAGAAAATCTTTCGGACAAAAATTACGCTGTTTCGGACAAAATTTCGTCCTATTTTGTCAAACTTTCGGCATGCATTGGAATGATACTTTTGATCACTTTTTCCGTTAGAAACTAATACATTGTCGTATAGAGAAGCGGAAAATAGAAGACAAATGTGTAGCTACAAAGCAATTAACAGAACAAGTATCACGATTATGGCGTATAAAGCATATGAGGCTGGGAGATTTTTCAAATTTAAAGTCATATTATTGCTAGATTAAGTCAATGAAGGGGTCTTCTTCAGGTAAGGGCATGGCTATAGCATCGTAAATGCCGGCCATGTAGAAGCTCTGCTTGATCAAATCGACTTGGTTCTACATATGATCATAGAAACTTATGAGCCAATGGGCGTGGATTGGCTTCATGACAGACAAATCTAAAGTGATATTTGCTGCATATACATCTGAGCCTTCACTTAACAGCATTGTGACCTTTTGGCTATACGAAGCTTCCGATTTTTCGTTTAAAAAGCGTTTTGCTTTTGCATTAATTGCCAAATCCAGAGGCTGAAAGATGTGGGTTAAATCTGGTGGGACAAACACTGACAGACAATTGTACTCATCAATGAGATCAATCACAGCTTGGGTTTTCTGTCCCTTGAAGACATCAAATAGCACCAGAGCCTTATGATTATCCTCCAGCTTCAATTGAGAATCATATCAGAGAAATTTCAGACTATTGAGGCTTAGCAAAGGCTAGGTATTCTCATGTGTGGCAAAAGCAACTTAGGCGACCAACAACAAAAAACTAGTAAAAAGACAGCACAAAAATCATAGGAAACTCAAAATGCTTCACGGCTGCTGACACACCCTGTTTGTAGGCATATTCTCCCACTTCTGCTCTTTCATTTCCTTTCCACTTTATATATTTCGAGCGCCTTGATGTCGAAGGCTTTTCGTTCTCAATGACGAGAAGATTTTTTGACACTTGTGTTTCCTCTGCAACTGTCAGAGTTGCAAAAGACTTCTTCAATACCTCTGAAGGTTTCGGTGCTTTTTTGAAGTAAAAATCTAATATCGTCATACTACGGATGGAATGTTCTCGTAGCTAGACTGAATGTGGATGGTTTTCTCTGAAGTTGTTGCAGAATCAAAAATTTAGTAGTGGCAAGTAGGTAGGGCTACGTTGAGTGGAAATGGAATGCTAACAGATGATTATTTAACAATCGGAAACGATAGAAAAGTAGAAGATTGGATGGCATTGTAAATGTATCAATAATTTTTTATTCCAAGTATTTGAAGCTTTGAGAGATAGGAAGGGTCACAGCATAAAGCAGAAATGGAGTTTGTTTTTCAACAATTATTGCAAGTCGTGGTTAGCATGTGTATGGCAAATCCAATTGGCAAGCACCAAAAGAAGGCCAGGAGTTGTCCGCAGAAAATGAAAGTAATAGCAATATCTTGAAATTTGATCCTTATGCTTGTAACGTCCTGGGTTGAAGTCGTGTACAGTACAAGTTGTGTGGATGTCATATGTGATTGTGAATTGTGTTTCCTGTCTCCATGTTGGTGTTACCGTACAGTCTCCTTGCAATGTCGTGCTATGTTTAATTACGAATGTGTTAAGTGATTTTTATCTGTATTGTGTCACCGAACGATTTATTATATTATCGAATGAATCCATGTGATTAGTTAGTTAGATTACATACTCGCATAGAAAGCAGTTGTGTTTTGTTGCGCTTGTCTGAGCTTAGGCCTCTGGGCCTAAGCGTGTCCCCTCAACGCTATCAAAAGAACCCCAAATCGTTACATGCTGTAGCTTGGAAAGTCAAATTTGTTTATAAAATCCCACCCTTTGTTGTTGGTCATATTCCCAAAGAAACTTCATGTTTTATTCATTTTTTCCTTATTCACGGTGGCACTGTGACTGCCATCACTTGTTCTGGGAAATATTACCCTTCCCCTATTCCAAAAGGAGGACTTGAAATCTTGTTGAAGTGCCAATTTAAGATAAAAGAACAAGTCAGTTGCTGAAGGGACTAAAAGAACTCATTGAAGCAAACTACAAAGATCCTTTGATGAACTTAGCTGGAAGCATTGATGTTCGTGGATATTGCAAAAATGACCAAAATGTAGCCGATGGATTTCAGGGTGTGATTATAATTAACGATGACGAGATAGATTCAGAGGAGAGAAGAGGGCAGTACATCATTTACAAGAAAACTTCAGTTAGAGGACAGTTTCCATAGATAGCACTTTAAAATCCCTTTCAACAAATTGTCTTTTTGCCAATCAATGGCTGTCTCATAAGTCTCAAGAGTGATTGAAACTGAATGACATTTTTATGTAGCTTGGTTTGCAGTATCGTGTTTATTCTTGTATTATATTTTTCTATGAATGTGATTGAGAATAATTATAAAACATGACAATTTTCATCATTTGGAGTAAATGTTCCTTAACCCAGCAAGGATCTAGATTTTGAGCCCTTGCTCCCCTATTACGAATCACAAAATTCTACAAAGTAAGAAACTGTGATTTGACTTCATAGTGAAAAGCTCAGTTAGAGGCAAACAAGAATTTCATGCTGGGAGGACCCCCAAGGAAAGCTGGAACAATCTCTTATAATCTGTGCACACCCTTCCTCCCCTTAACAGCGTAACGCGTCTTGTGAACATTCGGCAGCTTAAAACTTCGGCAAACGAAAAGTTTCGGACAAAAAAACTTTCGGACACAGTCTTCTGCCGAAACTTTCTTTGTCCGAAATTTTTCGATGTTAATGTAAGTTTCACGTGATTGTGGTGCAGTGTAGTGTGTTAGGAGTAGTACCTTTGTAAACCTGTCAGCCGCACATCTTCCAATGTGGATAGGAGCACTGGTCTCCAACTACTACATAACTCTCACTTATGGCTCCAAGAAGCCGGTAATGCACACCGGCGGCCACACCACGGTACCTCACCTCGGCTGGTGAGCAAAACTAAGTAGAGGGTAACAACAATCTTAAGGGTTGTTGTATAGGGGACGTCACCCCTTAAGTGCATGAAGACTGGAGTGGTGGAAGAGGCGGCATACTCTGTGTTATGGGAGATTTAAATGCTAAAAGTGGGTAAGGAAAGAACTACTGACATAACTGGTCAATATGGTTTGGGAACACGGAATGAACGTGGAGAAAGATTGATAGAATTTTGTCAGCAGAACGAATTACTTATAATCAACACATATTTCAAACAACACCCAAGAAAATTGTACACATGGAAGAGTCCAGATGGAGAAACCAGAAATCAGATAGATTATATATTAATAAATAAAAGATTCAGAAACTGTGTGAACCAAGCAAAAACTTATCCGGGATCAGACATAAATTCAGATCATAATCCAGTAATAGTAAAAATGAAGATTAAGCTAAAGAAACTAAACAAGACAAATAGAAAACAACATTTGGATGTCAGTTTACTTAAGAACAACTCATATGCAGCTAGATTCAATATTGAAGTAAGAAATAGATTTGATGCACTTCACATAGAAGAACTTGAACAGCAGTCTGACCAAGAGGAACATATTGAAGACATCTGGCGTAAAGTGAAAGAGAGCATTATAACAACAACAAAAGCACTTCTCCCTTTCAGAACAAAAAGAAAAAAACAAGCATGGATGACTGACGATATTCTAAACATGATGGATGAACGGAAAGCGTATAAAAATGCTGATAGAAACAAATATAATCAGTTAAACAAAGCAACCGGGTCGGATGAAATATCAACTGAAATGTTAAAAGCTCTAGATGACCGCAATATTAAAACAATAACAAAATTTTGTACTATAATATATAACACAAAGTATATACCAACTGAAGTAGAGAAATCAATATTTATAACAATCCCCAAGAAAGCAAAAGCACAGGTCTGTTCAGAGTTTAGAACTATAAGCCTTATGAGCCACGTCATCAAACTTCTACTGAAGATCATACAGCAACGCTTAGCAAGCAAAATCGATCAAGAATGTAGTAATCTGCAGAGTGGGTTTAGACCAGGAATAGGTACCAGAGAAGGAATATTTAATTTACGAACAATTCTTGAAAGAGCAATAGAGATGCAACAGGACGTATATATATGTTTTATTGACTATACGAAAGCTTTTGATCGAGTTAACCATACCAAGCTAATAGAATGTTTGAAAGAAATAGGAGAGAACGAAAAAGATCTACAAATTATCATCAAAATGTACTGGGAACAGACTGCAGTGGTAAGAACTAAAAATAGAGTTTCGTCAGGTTTTAAAATAAAGAAGGGTGTAAGACAAGGTTGTGTACTATCACCAAACCTCTACAATTTATATACTGAAAAGATTTTTAGAGAAATCGAAGGCATGTCGGGTGTAGTTATTGGAGGAGTAAATATGAATAATTTAAGATATGCGGATGATACTGGACTTTTAGCAACTGATTCTGTCAAATTACAAGACCTGATAAATACGGTAAATGAAAGGGGAAAGGATTATGGTATGAGCATTAATATAAAGAAAACAAAAGTGATGGTTGTAACTAAGAAACAAGTCACACCGAATGCTAAGATAACAATAGAAGGAAGAGCAAAAAAAACAAGTAAAGAAATTTATATACCTTGGACATTTAATAACAGACAATGGCAAATGTGATAGTGAAATAAAAAGAAGAATAGAAATAGCAAGGGGAGCATTTAACAACATCTCAAAAGTCATAACATCACAGAAAATAAGTATATCAACCAGATTGAGACTAATAAAATGTTATGTGTGGTCAACACTTACTTATGGTGCAGAAACCTGGACGATATCAAAAACGCTTGCTGAACGAATAAATGCCTTTGAAATTTGGACATATAGGAAAATGCTAAAACTTTCATACACAAAGCATAAAACAAATGAAGAAGTCCTAAACATGTTAAGTACAGAAAAGCAATTGTTGTCTAACATAGTCAAACGAAAATGCCAGTATTCTGGTCACCTAGTCAGACACAACGAGCTACAATGTCAGCTGCTTGAAGGAAAAATCAATGGCAAACGCAGCAGAGGAAGACCAAGAATTACATGGATGGACAACCTAAAGAAGTGGACTGGAAAGTCTTTTGGAAATCTGATACGAATAGCAGAAGACCGTGAAAAGTTTAGATGCATGACATTCAACGTGCTTAAAGCATTGGACACACTAAGATGATGATGATGTCACGTGATTGATGACGTCATTTTAATAAATCGAAAAAAAATAAATAAAAGTTATTTCTCACCTAACTGAGATGATCTCAGCGGTTTAATATACTTTCGAGCATGGAGATTCAGATTCCAAGACGGGATCAAGCAAATTTTGGTTCAGTGTCACGTGATCGATGATTACATCAAAAATTGAAAACTTTAAACTACCCGCTATATATCAAAGAATAGTGGTGTGATTTAAGAATGGGGTGTCTTATCTGAAAGCACATTTATAGAGCTGTCGATTTATGTTTCATTTTATCATATGCTAACATATGCATTTAGTAACGTCATCAATTTGCTTTTGTTTTTGATGGCTTTCTAACACTTTTAAACTACTATAACTAAATGAGTCGCAATTTATAGGAAAGTTGCTGAAAATGCAAGTACCTTTTACAGTATTAACAAAATTTAAACCAATAGTGGTTATAGAGCTCTCATGCCATTGTGCGATACATCAAACTTCAAGCAATATATGACGGTATCTTCTCATGTTCGAGCAGGGCTTTGCCGTGACTTACTGTCGTTGACTGTATGTGATTCTATAATACCTGGTTGTCCGCATTTTCTGCAAATGTAAAGCGGTGGATATTGGAACAGCTGCTCTGATCTTTTTCATTTGGAAGAATTTACAAATACCATTTAGAACAGACAACCTATTTCTATCTGGAAGTTGGATCCCTCGAGGTATATCAGTCATTCATTGTTGAGCACGTGTGTATATACATTGTTTTTGCAATCCTGTAAACAAATTTAACGTAATAAATAAATCATTCTGGTGCTTTTGCCAGCTCTTTCCGTACGTACAATTACAATTGCAATCAATCTGATTCCAGAGAGGTGGCATTTGCATGCCGCATGAAGTCAACAAGAAAGAAAAATACTTGCAAGGGAAAATGATATAGAGCACTGAAGTAGATAATTCCCTCATGCTCTTGTTAGCTTAAGGGAATGTATTCTAGGGCCTCATTATTGAGCACCCAGTGAGAAAAATTATAAGTGTATATTGAACACAATTGTTGAAACTATACTGAGCAAAACGTTGTCAAAATACTTATAGGAGGATTCCTATGCCATAATTGAACTGCAGTATTCCTTGGTCTTGGGATACGGAATCTGTCAGCACATTAAAACTGTACTACTAAATCAAAAGAAGCACCTTACAGCCACTGAATCACATCTTTTGTCTCCCTGGTGAGCAGTAACTAACATTGGAGACGAAAGAATTTCATTTATGTTTGTTACCTCTAGGTAGAGCAATGTAAAAGGTATAGGTAGTCAGTTCCCTCAGAGGAAAGAATTTAATTTTGCTTTTATATAGTTGATAAAATTCATGTATATCAAGAGTAGAGCAAAAATTTTATATAGGCTTATGCATGTTAATTTTTCATCAGTCATTTATGTCCCAGTACTGCAATGTTTATTTTCAGCATCGCTGTATTATATCTTTTGTATGAGTATTTATTGCATTAGGTGCTGATGATGCAGCCTGCTGTATTACAAAGAAAATGATCAGGGTTTCCTCTTGTTCATCCCTTCCAGTACCTCTTTTGGATTAAAATGACCTCACTTCCATTCCTTCTCCACTCCCTTTGATTATGCCCTATTTAAACCACGCCCTATTGTGCCGCGCCCTTGTGAGGCAGCCATATTTTCTGCTGGATCCGCCACTGGGGGCGTGCATTGGGATCTCAAGAGTAAAAAAGAGTAGAGTCAATAATTAATTAAATGACAATTGATCTGAGTTTGTAAAAAATGTTTCGATTGCTTCGACAATCATCTTCAGCTACGAATAAAGCATATTACATCGTTCAAAAGATATAAAGACAAATGACTGCTCCCTAGAGGTTTTAAAGCAAAAAGTAAAATAGAATGTGCCGGGTGCTTAGAATGAGGGCTATAATATAATACCAAAGGATGCCTAGTGCATAGAACGAGTACTGTAATGCAACAGCAGTGGGAATTACCTGTGGATATGAGACAATTAAAGTAGGAGCAAACAAATAGGCTACAGATTACATAGAGCAAGAAGAGAAGAACGAAGTGGCTTAAATTTGAAGTGGCTGTAGATTCAGTGGACGATTCGGTATTGAATGTAGCCAAAGGGGTTGAGGATAGAGAAGTGTTGTTTAGATACTGTTTAATGACTTGCTCATTAATTTTGCACGGGAACAGAAGTTTCTTCACAATAATAATGCGAGTTTCGATGTCTTTATGAAGTCCTTGGCATGTGTTATTAATTTTGTATGTTCTGCCTACTACAGTTCTAACTAAACCAATCTTATAAGAATGCGAAGTGAAACTAAAAAAGTTAGTGAGAAGTCCAGTATAAGTGGTTTTATGATAGATACATGTTGTAGGAGAGGATAAAGTATTGTCAACCAGGACATCTAAGAGAGCTAGTCTGTTGTCAGCTTCCTTTTTCATGGAAGATGTTATATTAGGGTGTTGCTTGTTGAGGAAATTAAAAAATGACACAGTGTAGTAAATGTAAACATTGTACATGCAAGCAATTTCTTACTCCATGCAAATATTTCTTCTTTCATTCATTCGCTTTCCTAATCGCACACCTTGGACATCATCATACGTTACTCCTATCGTCACATATCTGGTTATTCTTCTTCGGTTCTTCTACACGCAATCATCGCTCAACCACCTAACCCTTCCTGTACCTAATTCATGGTTATTTTGGGTTGTTCAATGTTTACGTATATATTCATGTTAATTGTAATGTAAAGTCAGTCAGAGTAGGGTCAGAGTACCGTGAGCAACAAAGTCTCCTCTCTCTCTGCCGCCGTGTTCTCTGCACATTAAATCAGACTGCAACATAATGAAGACCAACCCACCAACCAACAAGGGGCAATCACAGGACAAGCAATAATGATAGGAAAACCATAGTTCTTATAAAAGCATAATGTCAAGAATTGAAGAAGCAAAACATATCATCAACATATCCGCGACAGAAGAGAACCTTTAAATTCTTAAAGTTCTCTGACTAAATCTTTTTGTAATGACCCATGAAGAGGTTAGCTAGGACAGGTACAAGCGGTGATTCCATTGAGATGTTGTCTACCTGACCAAAAGTGTTACCGTTAAAGAGAAAATTGGTATGTGCTGTGGCGAAAGAGAATAGTTTAGTGGGGTCTTCTTTAAAGCTGGAATTGTTCTGAAAGAAATAGGAGACTGCAAGATCGATGGATTCATTTAGTAGTGGGCTTATGTTGATGAAAAGACTGTAAACATCAATAGATACCTTAAATTTGCTGCTGGTACCAATGTTCTTAAGCTCAGAGACGAAAGAAAATGTATCAGCAATAGTGTGCTCATTAGGTATGCATAGTTGTAAGATGCTGCAAAGAAATTTGCAAAGCTCATAGTTGTATGTGCGGATGGAAGAAACTATGGGTAGGGAAGCAGGCATAGTATTGGGTCAGTACTGATGAATGAAATGATTAGCTATCATGACGAACCCGAGGCTACATTTTTTTTGAAAATGTTTTCCTTATTTTTTCTATGATCAGCTGGGAATTGTTGGTAGCTGACTTTAATTCCATAGCAAACTTTGTAAAGATATAGGACTTGTCCCATAAATCCAAAAGTAAGTCAAACTGTGGTCAAATCCAAAAGAAATTTTCAAAGTCAAACGAGATCTCAATAAGCGATTGCGAGGCTGTATCAACTTTGGGGAAGAAGAAAAGGTATGGCGTCGTAAACAAAGTGTTGTTGTCCTACTTCGGAATGCGGCTTGGATGCACAAGAGTCCTGATGCCCAATCTACTAGATGAGTCATGGAGAGTCTTAGCTCACATATGTGCAATGTCTGCGGCTGTGAATCTATCTTTCGTTGTTCATCGTGCCGAGTAGCCTTCTACTGCAGTAGGGTTCATCAAATCGAGGATTGGAAGAAACACAGGTAAGAATCTGAAGTATACCATAGTTTCTGGTATATAAGAACATCATGTTAGAAATAATACCCCAGCTGCTTTATGAGGTTATCATTACTGTTGTGCTCCTTGTAGCAAAGTAATTACGTAGATTTCCAGTTAAACACGTCGTTGAAGTCCAGAATGCAGAGTCTGACAAGTGCGCTTTCGAGATCTACAGTAAATCCCCGCATATAAGAACCTAAATTTTTGAGGTTCCGGCTGAATTGGGTTCTTATTTAAATGGTGCTTAGATGACAATCAGGGTATAAAGGTTCTTATATGAAGGTTCATTTTAAACCTTGTGTAAGGCATCAACAAAAAAATTCAACCATTTCAATTGAACTTGGGAAGCTTTCTCATCTCTAATTCTAGAGTCAGGATCTTGAAAAAGTTTCCTTGGAAGTTCAAACTTAACAACCAACCAGGTTAAAAGTATTCTTCAATAACCTTCAAGCACAATGGCAAAATTAGTTTCTTAATTAATACTGAAAGTCAATATCAAAAATGAACTTTGTTATTTTGCAATAAGAACCCGTTATTCTATCAGGCTGGAAAAGGTTCTTATTTAGAAGGTGCTTAAATCAGGAAAAACAGGCTGTTGGTTCTAATTTTTGAAGGGTCTTATATACGGGGATTTACTGTATTGTATCAAATACTACTGCACACCCAGGAACTGGGTGTGGCAGGGTGTTGAATACCGTGATGCGACGGGATGTAATTGCTTGATTTGCCCATCTGAAATCAATGCAAACCATGCACCAGACGTAAGACCATTGGACTGCGAAACTGCACCAAGGTTTTATAGCTTAATGCACATCTGCCAAGGACAAAGGCAAACATATCATAATCATCATAAGACAACCTTTGATTATTTTTAGATAGCTTTAGTGCAACTTTACAAACTGATGGCTGCAAAAGCACAAGTAATGTCCATTGCTATTAAAATATGTTTCCTTGTGTTAATATACTGTTTCATCTTTGACTTGCAACAACAAACCAATATCTGATGTCAATAT
The DNA here is from genome assembly GCA_964019165.1 of Mastigias papua. Classification (NCBI taxonomy): domain Eukaryota; kingdom Metazoa; phylum Cnidaria; class Scyphozoa; order Rhizostomeae; family Mastigiidae; genus Mastigias; species Mastigias papua. The sequence continues at coordinate 172,807 of OZ025277.1, forward strand.
GGAGAGGAAGAAATTTGCACCAGATATGCCTGGTTGACATAGTAAGCAATTGGTGCTTGAAGTGGTACAAAAACTGGTGTTAGAACATTACTCATATCGACTATGATGTCCATAAAACATATGACCATAAAACGTTAGTGTATTGTTACATATATTTATATATAACAACTCAATGCATGTATGCATGTATATATATATATATATATATATATATATATATATATATATATATATATATATATATATATATATATATATATATATAGCTACTGATCGTATATATTAGAGCTGCTTGATAAAGGTGAAAGCCTAAAGTGACCATAAGGTGCTAAACACCAGGGGAGTTAAAACAAGCCACTGTGGTCTAGTGGTTACGACGCTTGCCTGGATTGCGAGAGACACTGGTCCGATCCCAGGTGGTGGCAAATTTTAATTTTCTCCTGGTTTTTCTGAGAATAATAATGTTTCTGTCTGCACTGAAAAAGGAGAAATCCTGGTTACTCACAAGCTACTGAGTTAATATATATATATATATATATATATATATATATATATATATATATATATATATATATATATATATATATATATATATATATATATATATATATATATATATATATATATATATATATATATATATATATATATATATATATAAATATATATATATATATATATATATATATATATATATATATATATATATAATATATATATATATATATATATATATATATATATATATATATATATATATATATATATATATACAAACTAAACCTAAGCCGCATCCACAACGTATATAAATTACATAAATAGAATAAACCACAAATATACTATCCTTTAAGTAAGGATAGTATATTTGTGGTTTATTCTATATATATATATATATATATATATATATATATATATATATATATATATATATATATATATATATATATATATATATATATATATATATATATATATATATATATATGTATGTATGTATGTATGTATGTATGTATGTATGTATGTATGTATGTATGTATGTATGTATGTATGTATGTATGTATGTATGTATGTATGTATGTATGTATGTATGTATGTATGTATGTATGTATGTATGTATGTATGTATGTATGTATGTATGTATGTATGTATATCTATAGATGCTCAAGAAATATATAAATAAACTCAATGCATGTATATATGTGTATATGTTTGTATATATAAGAAGCAAGTAACAATGGGAAAGTGCATAGGGAATTGCTTCTTTTGTCCGGTTTGTGTCTATCCAGCATCTATTCTTCTTTTCTTCATGCTTGTCACACTCTTTGCATCACCTTATATGCTCTGTGGTATCCTCCTTTGTTTCTTACTTCTCAGCTTCGGCCCTCCCCATATACTGGATTCTTAATATATCATGAGGTGTTAATAGGTAGGTCCCCCTTAGGTAATATCAATTGTTACCCCTTTGTTATGTAGGTAATTTAAGCAGGCCCAATGTCATTGTAAGTTTAGTATTAATGAGGATTTCAATTGAAACATCTGCTTACAGAAAAATATGTTTGTAGTTTTTTCTATATATATATATATATATATATATATATATATATATATATATATATATATATATATATATATATATATATATATATATATATATATATATATATATATATATATATATATATATATATATATATATATATATATATATATATATATATATATATATATATATATATATATATATATATATATATATATATATATATATATATATATATATATATATATATACATATATATTAATTCGGCTAAGGCTGACATAGGTAAATACTAAGTCATGAGTGGGCTACCACAATTGGAAAATTTATTTTGGCCCCAGTGCGGATTCGAACTCACGATGTTTAGATCAGAAGACTCCTGTGCTAATCAATTGCGCCATCCAGGCACAAAAGAATAGCGGTGGAATCTTAAGGTCATTCTACCGTCAGTCCCTCAACACATCTAGGGCCTTCTCTATGTTTCGGCTATAATGCCTTCTTCAGAGCCAAGCGTACTTTATAATATTAATTCGGCTAAGGCTGACATAGGTAAATACTAAGTCATGAGTGGGCTACCACAATTGGAAAATTTATTTTGGCCCCAGTGCGGATTCGAACTCACGATGTTTAGATTCCACCGCTATTCTTTTGTGCCTGGATGGCGCAATTGATTAGCACAGGAGTCTTCTGATCTAAACATCGTGAGTTCGAATCCGCACTGGGGCCAAAATAAATTTTCCAATTGTGGTAGCCCACTCATGACTTAGTATTTACCTATGTCAGCCTTAGCCGAATTAATATTATAAAGTACGCTTGGCTCTGAAGAAGGCATTATAGCCGAAACATAGAGAAGGCCCTAGATGTGTTGAGGGACTGACGGTAGAATGACCTTAAGATTCCACCGCTATTCTTTTGTGCCTGGATGGCGCAATTGATTAGCACAGGAGTCTTCTGATCTAAACATCGTGAGTTCGAATCCGCACTGGGGCCAAAATAAATTTTCCAATTGTGGTAGCCCACTCATGACTTAGTATTTACCTATGTCAGCCTTAGCCGAATTAATATTATAAAGTACGCTTGGCTCTGAAGAAGGCATTATAGCCGAAACATAGAGAAGGCCCTAGATGTGTTGAGGGACTGACGGTAGAATGACCTTAAGATTCCACCGCTATTCTTTTGTGCCTGGATGGCGCAATTGATTAGCACAGGAGTCTTCTGATCTAAACATCGTGAGTTCGAATCCGCACTGGGGCCAAAATAAATTTTCCAATTGTGGTAGCCCACTCATGACTTAGTATATACATATATATATATATATATATATACATATATATATATATATATATATATATATATATATATATATATATATATATATATATATATATATATATATATATATATATATATATATATTAACCAAAAATAAACTTGCCTGCATATAGACATTTTGATTAAAATCTTCATCAGTACTCAATCACCTTTGAGTACTGATGAAGATTTTAATCGAAACGTTTACATACAGACAAGTGTATTTTTGGTTTATTCTTTTTAATTCGTTTTATATACTTCGTGGATGCAGCTTAGAATCAGTTTGTTTATATATATAGAAATATATACATACATATAAATATATATATATATACACTTACGTTGCAAAAGTGTGGAAACGATGGCCTACATTGTGACTCACAAACAGTGACTATGTGCGGCCATAAAAAATTTTTTTGAGATTATTTAGGTGGGAACATTTTGAATTGCATCAGCAATGTTAAAAATGTAAACAACTATGTTTCTAGTTTATAACAAGCGTATATTCTCCCTTTACTATACTTTAGCGGATACCGAAGTAAGGGTTTATTTCAACATTGTAAAAATCCGAAAATTCACTGAAAACGAGCGAGTAGCTATCAAATTTTTACCAGCAGCAGGCCATTCCTTTGCAGAAATTGCAAGACAAGTTGATTGCAGCAAGTTTAGAGCTTTTAAGGTTTTCAAAAGCATTGAAAAGAGTGACTATTTTGCAAAACTTCCAAGAACTGGTCGTCCAAACAAATTTTTGGAAAGGGGGAAGAGAGCCCCTAGTCGTATTGCTCATAAGTTGCGGTTTTCAACTTTGGGGGAAATGAAATCAGCTGCATGCGCTCAATTTCCTGAGGAAGACCCCTCAAAATATTCGGTAAGAAGGATTTTAAGGTATAATGGGCTTAAAAGTTGCAAGAGAATGCAAAAACCTTTCATTAAAAAAAAAACTGGCCGTACCGTGTGAAATGGGCAAAGCCAATGCTTTGAGTGGCCGTTGATCCATTGGAATGATGTTATTTTTTCACATGAAAGCCGTATCTGCTTGCAATATGATTCAGGAGCGTCCTGAGTGTCGAGACCGACTGGTGAGACTGAAAACCCTAAGTTTTTCCTCCAGAGATTTGCCAACACAGTCTCTGTAATGGTCTGGGGCTGCATTGGGCCTAATGGCGTTGGGAAGCTTACTGTTGCGAACGTTCATTAAACTCCACATATTATTAAGAGATTTTGCAACAAAATCTTAAAGAAAGTATCGAAATAATATATGGGATGCAAAACCATCCTTTTAATTCTAGCAAGACAATACTCCGGGCCATACTGACATTGCTACCAAGAATTATTTAAAGCGAATGGGCATCTTGGTACTTCCATGGTTATCTCAAAGTTCGTACTTGAATATAATTGAAAACGACTGGTGATACATGAAAATCGTTCTTAACAATGATCCTCCAAAGAATAAACAACAATTAATTGAAAAGATCTTCCAAATCTGCCGCGAGGTGCCAAAGAAATTCATTAGCAATTTGCACGCCTCCATTTCCAAAAGATTATTCGCAGTGAAAAGTCACAAGGCTATCCAGCAAAATATTGAAAAATGAAGACAAAATGTGTTACATTCGAATTAATTTAATATTGAAAAAGTTAATTTATGTTTCTTCATTTGATTGATGGGTCTATTGTTTAAAAATTAAAGCGATGAGTAATGATATGGTCTGCTGCTTTTTGTGCCTCATACACAGCCCGTTGCTGCCATTGCAGGCTGCGAAGGCCATCGTTTCCACACTTTTGCAACGTAAGTGTATATATATATATATATATATATATATATATATATATATATATATATATATATATATATATATATATATATATATATATATATATATATATATACATATATATATATATATATATATATATATATATATATATATATATATATATATATATATATATATATATATATATATATATATATATATATATATATATATATATAATCAGGAATAATACTCTTGATGTCCGCTGAGCAATGTCTGTGAAATATATATATATATATATATATATATATATATATATATATATATATATATATATATATATATATATATATATATATATATATATATATATATATATATATATATATATATATATATATATATATATATATATATATATTTCGCGGACATTGCTCAGTGGTAATCAATTATTCCTGATCCCCTGAATCATGTTCGACCCACCAGAAGCTTTACTCAATCCGTGTTATTCTATAGCTTATGATAGTTTTGTTTAGGAACTTTGTTGTGAATGAAAGATATGGAATCTAGTTTTATCTACGTTCAATGTATGCTGTTTTGCATCAAACCACTCTTTAGCTTCAATTTGTCATTTACAACCTTTCAGACTCATAGCTACTGTTGTATCAAGTATCATAAGAGAGATAACTTGCATGAAGCCTTAGGAATATCATTGATATCATTGAGAAAAAGAGTCTACCAAGAACAGATCATGGATATGGGAGCCAAGATTTAACATTTGATTACAGAAATAATTGCCAGTAACAAAAAAAATACTTTTCCCTTTTTCTAAAATAAGAACTAAACCAAGACATTGCTGTAATACCGTAGTGATCATGTTTTTTGGTGGCATTTAATGATTAACTGTGGTAAAATCCTTTTGTAAATCAATAAAAATTCTACTCCCAAAATGTTTGTTGTATAAGGTATTTTTAAGTGATTCTATTAAACTTGTAAGTACATGATGTATTGTGGGACAGGCACAGAAAACACACTGGAGTTTGTAAAGGATACTATATAGTTTCATGAAGTTATAAAGAGGTTTTTATGTAATTATCTCTGCAGTATTACTGAATAGAGGTGAAGGAGATGTTTGTCAGTTTTTGGGAGAATTCAGGGGTAGATAGTTTTTGCGAACTGGAGCAGCTGGAGTGACAATAACTTCCAGAATGCCCTCTAGGAATATGGTTGACCTATAGTATAGAGAAAGAGTGGTAACATTATTTTTATATTTATATAGGCTTTTCAATGAGTAAATTAGACGCGCGCTGCCAATCGCACGCTTGGGACCGTTTTCGCGCGATAAACAGTCAATTGTGAGAGCTGCTCTTAGTATTTGGATATATATTTTTCATAAAGCTGGCGCGAGCGACAAATCGAGCGCGTGAACTGAGCTGGGCGCGTGCCTGCGCGCTCGTGCACGATCGCGCGCGTCTTATTGAAAGGCCTGTTGATATGTTTTTATTTATATTCCCGCTTTTCGAGCAATAGTGAAATTCTGTAGTACCAACAGGCTTTTCAGCTATCTGATGGTATACAATTTATGAAGGAGAACCATAGATTTCATAGGGAAGTGCACTTGCAAAAGTTATGATAGTAATTAATCATAGTAGATAATAATTATAGTTTGGCAACTCTACAGGCAAATGTGCATTATCAACCAAAAATTGAAGGAAATTAATGCCGCTCAGATGGAAATTGAAAGTTCATGCACTAATATTGATACTGAAGTCCCAACTCCACCACCTTCAATACATGATCTTCAGAAATCATTGTCATTTTCAATAATCAACAGAATGGATTTTGTTTCTTTACATGATGTGTCTGAGAGGATTATTGTTGATCTTAACACACGCAACTTTGCAGTGGTGGACAAATTTCTTGATGATGCCTTGCTTTGTCAAGTCTTAGATGAAGTGCATCAGTTATATTATGGAGCGAGAGAATTCCAACCTGGTCAATTAAGTCATATATCAGGCTTAGCGATGGAAGCTGACAGGGACGTTCGAGGAGATCTAGTTACTTGGATAGATGGCTCATCACATCCCCAGATGAAACATCTGCTAATGGCGGTTCAGCAAACTGATGAAATGGTTGCACTTATGAGTAGTGATGAAAGACTTATCACTTGTAACATTAAAAGCAGGTCAAGTGTAATGGTTGCATGTTATCCAGGTAAAGGTACACGCTATAAGCGCCACATTGATAACCCCTGCGGTGATGGACGAAAGCTAACTACCATTTTGTACCTCAATAAAAATTATGCTGCTTCAAGAGATGGAGGTGCCCTTAGAATTTACAAACCAGATGGTTCAGGTTACTATGAAGTACAGCCAATTTTCGGGCGGTTCATAATATTTTGGTCAGATTGCAGAACCCCTCATGAAGTATTACCATGTTTCCGTGAGAGATTTGCCATTTCTGTTTGGTATTTTGATGCAAAAGAACGAAATGAATCATTAAGAAGTTCAAATGTAACTATACCATTAAATACATGAATGAAAATTTGGTTCAATTATTGCAGTTATCCAGCATACCACTACGTATAATTGTTGATTCAATTTAGTGTTCTGTGGTGATACCTTACTCTTAGGTTCCTAATAAACGTCCCGGGACGCTTATTAATTTTGCGATTTTTTCCCGACCCCCCGGACTTTATTAGGACCCCCCATTTATTAATTTTATGATATTTGACAGATGAGGTTGTCCTTTATTCTTTAACTTTTGCAAATTGTTTGTCTTTATTTGCTCCGTTAATATATCAGAGATATTTTTTATGCTTACAGCATATACATAGATTTTCATGCTGTATTTGGCTTATATTTCTTATTCTTGGGTTATCTTAAAAACTGTTCTTATTAGTTTCTCTTGTTTTTGAAAAGATATCCTCTATGGAATTGTGTTTTTAGAGATTTTGATATTTTTCGAAATCCTGATCACCCCCCGTTTATTAAATATTCGAAAATTTTCCAACCCCCCCTACTATTATGACCCCCCGTTTATTAGGAACCTAAGAGTAAGCATATCATAATGAGAGTTTTAGTGATAGATTCCCATTACCGCCTTTTATGTGTCAGTATGCAGTCATTTTGGTTGTTAATTTTCACAAATTAAATTATGTGATATCACAGGTTTTTTATGGGATCATTCAAAATTAATTTTAAAATGGGGCTTGGGGTATGACCTACTTTGTGATGAAATGTTACAAAATGTTCTGGGGTGTTATGTATCAAACTACATTACTTCCTTCCTGCCAGAAACTCGCAATTTGGTGCCATTTTTTCTATTCGTTAATCTTCTGAGTAGAATAAGTAAAATGAATGATGCCCATTCAGAATAGCAATACGATTGTTGTGTAGCATTCTTGCAAGATAATTGAGGGAAATCCAATAGTTTCTAATCACATGTTCTAAAGTAAATGTACAGAATGAACCTAGTGAAATATTATGGGGTGAAAATTGAAATAGGGCAATTAGATACTTTTATGAATGCTACATATCAAAGATGGGGTATCAACCGCAAGTGTGACAATAACATGGGGATGGAGTGAGAATAAAAATGGAAATATTTCCATTATACACTTTTTGGATTATCCCTATCACCAAAAATCTTTGGATTTGTGCTAAGCAAAGGTAGAAATGTGTAATTTATGGACGCCATGCCAGATCTACTAGTCTTCCCCGTTTCACCATGAGTTTCCCACTCTGGTGTATCTTCTCCCGGCCTTCCGGTATCTTGTCTATTTCTCCCTACTTCATATCGTTCTCTCAGTTTTCTCTTGTTTACTCCTGATGTTTCAACAAGTGCTGTGGAAGTGACAAACTGTATTCAGTCTTGCAAAAATTAGTGCATTGCTTTGTTCTTGGGAAATGTATAATGGACAATTGTTCTGCTTGGCAGCGTATTCCTACTAATTATTAGTGAATAGGTTTGGGAACAGCAAAGATTTAGCATAAATGCGTATGAAACTGACGACTTGGACAATTTGCGATGGCAAAGAGGATGAAACATTCTTTTTTCGTTCATAAATAAAATAAGTACTTGTCAAATCTAACATCTACAAACGTCCCTTCTAAAATTGAGGGAAGGGTCATATTGCGTTATAAGGAAGAATAAAACTAACAACTGTTGTAACCTTCAGATACATATTTCACTTTAAAGTATTTTGGCAACGAAACCACGATACCCAGAGTCCCAAATTCCTTGCCGCGGGTGGGTACCTAAGGAAAATATTGTTAAAGCAGAAAAACTGGTACTTCTAGACAGCTGAAAAAACACTGAGTTAATTTTTGTTGAGGAGCTATATTATCGCCTATTTAGAGTTTGCTTCAATTGATTGCTCAAAGTGCAACAGTGGTGAACTTTTGTTCTCCCTATTTCTGTATATTTTTCCCCGTTGCTTTTAACGAATCGTGTTATCTCCCTATTTTATCTGTGTTCAGGTTCGCATGTCTGGCATTGCCCTATATAGATGAGAAAATATCCAATTAAGAGATTGATTGGACTCTTTTGCACAAAATCTCAGATTTTGCAGGAATTTTGTTCAAATTTATTATTCAATATTCATACGTTGTTTTGTGTCTTAACTCTACGAAATAAATACATGTTTTACTTCCCTTATTTGCGCAATTCTTGTAGTATAATTATAATTCTTCACTGAGTTGTTCATTTATCATAAAATCACATTTTAGCTGGCCACTTTTAATCTATTTTATTCCAATATTTTGAATGTAGTAATGTAAGCTGTTAGACAACCAGGTTGATAGGCTTTTATGAATTGTATTTTGGTTTCTAATTCTATTTCTAGCATTACACGTGCAGTTTGTCTATGACAGGTGTATGCTGCGTTTACTCTATTTCGGAAAGGTGGTCTTTAAATAGGGAAGTACATTAACTAAATTCACTAATAGTTTTGTTTTTGCTGTTTGGAGAGAGAGGCGGGCAGGCAGACAGGCAGACGGCAGGCAGACAGGCAGGCCGGAAGATTTCGTGCGCTAGATAGCTGGAAAGATCAGCCAATATTCCACAACATCTTTTTCGAAAAGTGATTGGGTAACATTGGGCTAAAACATTTCTGGGAGTCATGCCCCTCATGGCCCCCCTCGGAAATGCCCTGCCTCAAACTGACCATAGACTCAATTGGCGTGGAAATATAACGGTCCAGGACAAGAGCCCTGTGGAACTCTACATTTGATATTATCAAGCCTCGAGGACACTCAATTCACTCTGCAAAACTGTATTCTGTTAGATAGATAAGATGCGAACCATTTATTCTCAAGACCGATTACACCATACTTCTTCAATTTTTTAGGATGAATTTCATGGTCTACAATGTCGAATACTTTTTGAGATCAGCGAATATCATTGCTGTATACTGACCCTTTTCCAGGTTAAGATACCAGTCACTTGTACAATTAAGCAGACAAGTAGCGACAGAGTGCAAAGATTTAAACCCAGGCTGCCTAGAAAAAGAAGTTTATTTCTGCCAAGGTAGTCATAACGCTGATTGTAAATCAACTTTACGAAATCCCTAAAAAACAAACGGAAGTACTGGAATCGGTCTATAATTAGATCCATTGTTGGTTTGACCACTTTTGAAAATGGGAGCCACTCTAGCAATTTTCCAGCTATCTGTTGCAATTGAAAGATCAAATATATCACAAAGTGATTCAATAATTACAGGCAAGCCTATCATTAACAAATGGTTAGCAATGCCATGAGCACCAGAACCTTTAGATTTTTTAAATGTGCCAAGAATTTTCTTTAACTGACACATATTGATTACCATGAATACAAAGCGTAGATTTTGTGGGTTAACCGAGTACTCATTCTGCAGAAGTGGATTAGACAATTCCTATAAGGGTATTGCCAATGCTACAAGAAAATGTATTCATTGATCCTGCAATTCTCTTACTATGATTAATTAGACTCCAGTTAACATCACGTGCGGCAATTTGCGCGGTTTTCGATTTCTTATTAAGAACCGTATTGATAGTTTTCCATGCACTCTTAAGGTCACCATTTTTCATGGCAATTTATGTTAGTTGAAAACTCTCGCTTTTATTCTATATTCAACTTATTGACTTTGTAACCAGTCTACTGACAGGCTTCCATTAGGATGCTAGATTTAGAACGCACAGCTTGCTTTTTTAATCTGTCTCGTGCAACAGACAATTGTTTTAGCTCTTTAGTCAACCAGGGACAGAAATGTCCTGAAACACGCCTGTTACGGACTGGAGCATGTTTTTCAAGTATCAATGAAAGCATTTTGGTCCACTGATCAAAAATTATGTTAATGTCATCGCTACTTAAGGCAATGGCCTTCCAATCAACTAGGAGGCAATCATTAATAAATTCAGCTTGATCAAAGTGTTTTAATTGCCTTTTAGTAGTATATTTATGCTGTTTTTTGGAAGCTCCATGGAATTTTCTTACACGGTGTATCAAGCAGTGATCACTGATGCTTGTTTCATACATCCAGATGTTACTATGTTTGACTTGTTAGTTGTTCATATGAAGGAATATTAAAGTGACAATTATACGCCTCACTATTCTAAGGTAGTGTACAATTTGAATAAACAACGGAAAACTAAACAGCCGTGCTGTTAGGATAGCTACAAATAGTCCTTACGATGTGCCATCCAAACCTCTTCTAGATAAATTAGGATGGCAAACTATAAGGGAAGTTATTGATATGGAAACTGCCAGGATGATGCCAGGAAAGCTAGTAATGCATGCTGTCCATAAGGCATGCCTGAAATCTAAGGTCCAGCAAACCACTTACGTTTGAAATGATGGTGCTGGTGTGACTTCCTTGGAGTAGATGAGCCACCACCATGGTTAGCAACGAATAGGGAATTTTTGACTGTTTCGTTTGACGTTTAGTCAGAAAATGCACTTCACGGGGTTAATTTTCATTTGATACCTTTGGAATTCAGAGTGATTATCTAAAGAAAATGAAGTTATACGCAAAATAGTATGTTCAAGTTAGGTTCGTCGATGGCCAGCTTGGGCCACGGGGTTTGGGCCCTTGTGGTTTCCAGTTTGTTAGCTCACGTTTTTCCAAATACTGAAGTTTTGTTCAGTGGTGTAGCGTGCCCTTAGGGGAGTGCAAGGTATTAACTTACTCTTAGGTTCCTAATAAACGGGACATCTTAATAAACAAAGGGATCAGAATTATTTCTAAAACCTAATAAACGGGGTTTCTTAATAAACGGGGAGTTGGATGTATTTCTAACATCTTATACACTAATAGATATAGAAATGATAGTTTAATCTTTCGAGGCAGCATATTATGGAACTACCTTCAGAATGATATTAAAAGCAAAACTTCCGTATACTCTTTTGAAAAGAGCATAAAAAGCTGGAGTGGAAAGGACTGAAACTGTAAAATTTTTCCATATGACAAAAAACACTACTTTTTAACATTTCGTTGTAGCTGAGTTTCTTTGAGTATCGTTAGTATTGTAAATAGTTGGTCTTAATTAGTTTTCTCACACACCATGTAAAAGCCAACTTTAACGTATTATATCATTATTCTATATACAATGACAATTTAACTGTCTATTACGCTCCTGACAAACATCACAAGACACATTCAATTCGTGAAGGAAACAGTACCACTTATTGGAAGAATAACTTTCTTTTCTTAAGGAAAAACTTCCAAACCATTTCTCATTCCTTGAAATTTAATAAACGGGGAGTCCTAATGAACTCACGGGAGGTTCGGAAAAAAGATGAAAAATAGTAATGGTCCTGCTAGTTTATTAGGGACCCAATGGTACGGACAAAAATTCTGATGTAATTGCGAAAATGAGTGACTTTCTCTTTCCTTTTCAATGTATTTTAGATATTGGCTACTGTCAATCACACGAATTTTGTTATGAAACTAGGCATTTGAGTCAGTTCAGTACAGAATGCTTCTTAAAATTATGAGATTTTCAGTTCTCAAAGTTTCTTACGAGTTTCTCAAGGGTTCAGGAGGGGGTCATTCAATTAGTACGTACGCTCTAAATTGGCTAAAATTTGACCCTCCCTCCCCCTCGTACGCACACGTACGCTTGATATTCACCCCCCCCCTTTTTGCGTACGTACTCTTGGTTGTTTGACCCCCCTCCCATCTCTAACAGAATGTTTCTAGGCGTCTAAAACCACGGAGAAAGACTTTTTAAGCTTTCACGAGACAGTAAAATGATCACTTCAAATGTATTTCATGAAAAATCCACAGTACTGTTGAAAAAAATGGCCACATAGGGTATAATATGGCGCCACAATGGCCTGGTAGTTCGAGTGAACCCGAGAGGGCTAGGTAATATGGGGCTTTCAAATATACATAACTCATCGCATGTTTCCTATCTGGCACGCTAGGCAACGGCGAAAAATTGGGTGTTCAGCCTTGTAAATGCCACTAGTAAATGCCGCTATTACAATGGGAAAAATATCGCTAGGTTTCAGTTTATTCAAAATTCCTAGGGGCCACATTGTCGGATTCGGCCTGAGGGCCGTCAGCTTGACACCCTTGTACTAGAAGTAATTTCACCTGAATACGTACTTCATTAATTAATTGTTGCAGGATGTATTCAAAAAGCTGATAATTTTTTGCTTTGCGTACGTACTTCATGTGCCAACCCCCTCCCCCCCTTGTACGCATTTGCTTGGCCCCCCTCCCCCCTTCGTGCGTACATACTAAATGAATGATCCCGAGCAATCTTGGAATCAATAACCTGACGTGTTTAGGCTTATCACTGAAAAACTTGGGGAACATTTGTCCGAGAATTTATTTATCCGAAATATCTAAAATGTGATCGATCGAAAATATTTTCTTTTTGCCCGAAATTTTATTCTATGAAGCTTTTTGCTCTTAATGTAGCAAGTCTCTGTCGCTCTATAGTTCTCTCGTCCTTTACCTAGAGGCTGATTTCCATTTTGAGCCTTGCTTAGGCCCCGTTCACACGAGGACGGAACGGGACGGGACGGAACTGAACGGAACCTTTTAAGAGGTGTTCACACGACACTAGAACGTTTCTGCTCCTTCGCATATACCGGTGAATCTCCTTCGAATATACAATGCCTATGACACAGACACGCCGAAGGCGCGCATACGTTATTGACAAAAGCCCGCCAAAAAAGTGCACAAGAGCAAGAGAACACGAAATCAATGGCTACGATGACGAACAAGATGTCAGATGGCAAAGAAAACAATGCAGATGAAAGTTTTAGATGGTCAGATATCGATGTGCAGTTGTTGTTGCATACCAACGGACTTTCAATTAGATTTAAGAGCATTTGTCTTCTTCGACGATATTGTATCCCATTTACCATTAACAAGATAGCACTTTGCTACCACAGAGCTGCCAGGGATGATATAAGTGACAAGAGCGCTAAAATAGTCGTCTTGTTTACTGGAGCCATTTTTGTTTTTCTGCCTCTGCGTAACTTCATGTAAAATTACACGAAATAGGTCCACAAAATGGAACGGAACGATCCAAAAAAGTGTTCACACGAGAGCTAAAATCCTTCCGCTCCGTTTTACGGTTCACTTTTTAAAGAGGTCCGCTTTTCGGAGCGGAACGGAACTCTTTTTTTCGTTCTCGTGTGAACACCTGCAAAAAATGCTTTGTTTTCTGGGCCAGTCCAAATCGTTCCGTTTTACGGTTCAATTTTTAAAGAGGTCCGCTTTTCGGAGCGGAACGGAACTCTTTTTTTCGTTCTCGTGTGAACACCTGCAGAAATGCTTTGTTTTCTGGGCCAGTCCAAATCGTTCCGTTCCGTCCTCTTGTGAACGGGGCCTTAGACTTAAAAATCAATCTATTAGGTAAACTTGACGGGAAGTAGCATGTTATGCACGTGTGACTTGAACTGACTTCGCAGATTTTTCCAAGGGGCAAATAATCGATTCTTCTCGTAGATCTTGCTCAAAATCACGAAAAAATCACAGAAAACTCGCAGAAAATCACAGAAGAATAAAAAATCACTTGAAAATGGTATAGTTTATTTTTAAATCAAAACTCTCATGCACCTTTTCAGGTTGTTATCTACAAATTGCTATTTGTAGCAAATTTGGCAACAAAATATCCATACTTTCAGTGCTGGCTCGTCAGATGCATGTTGTTTATGCTTATATGAATCAAGGGCTATTCCACAAATGTGCAATTCTAAATTCACGAACACTTATTGGACGTCCCTGCCAAAGCCAATAGGAATCGATATACAAAGCAATTGTATTGCCTAAAATGCTGTATTGTTCTACTCCGACTCTAAAGATCTCGGACACAATGGGTAAGAAATTCGAAAACCTACAAGCAAGAGCCATTAAAATCATTCATCATCACTCAGAGTTTGACCAAGAACATGGGTATATGACGATATTTAACCAGAAAAGGTTTAAAGCGGGTATTTTGATCTTCAAGTGTTTACAAGGAACTACCATTCCTAACTTTGCGTCATATGCTGAAAGAGTCAGCCACAATTATGGTACAAGAGGCAATAAAGCTACTTTACGTGTTCCAAGGGTCAGAACAGAAGCAGCAAAAAAGTCCTTCTGGTTGCAAGGCCCATCTTGTTACAACGAGCTGCCTGTTGAAATTCGAAGCTTGGAATCCTTTGTTGTTTTCAAGCATCGACTAAAAGAACATCTGCAACTTTTTTAGTCATTTTATTTCTTAACAATAAGTATTGAAGGACATCTTAGATTTTTACATTGTAAATTGGTGGATTACTTTTCGTTCTTTTTAATTTTCAGACAGGGCCCTTATTGATAACAATGCTCATAGTACTGACGAGGTTACCCTGTATAAATATTGCTCTTATTATTATTATTATTAAGTACTGCATGTCCATATTCTATAAGACGGATACCTCGTTACGACGAACAGCGGACCTATATCTCTGTCCCAAACGTACAAAACACTCCAACAACCAAGCCGTACAGTAACTGTTTTACAATAAATGGCATGCCTTACATCGGTTGCTATATTCATTTTCTACACTTCAGGCACGTCGCTGCCAAATAAGCAGTGGGGACTACACACTTGTTTTACAAGGAACCATTTTATAAGAAACCTACACATGGAACCCCATAATATAGAACTTATGCTACAAGAGGAAAATTCCATAAGGAACTTTTCAGCTTGAAAAAAGTTTACAACATCAAACAATCAAGAAGTAGGAAGCCGATTCCATTCATTTGCAGCAAAAATGCGTATGGGTTGCACCAACCATCTGATTAATGATAGAAAGACAGTAGTAATGTTAGTCGGTACGCCACAGCAGCTCGCAGAAATAACTTTAGATGGAATTAAAGTTGGAGGTGAGAGCATTGTACCAGTGACTGCAAGTAGAAACTTGGGCGTAAATCAAGATAGTCACCTAAAGATGGACAAACATGTTTTATCACTATGTTCCAAGTAGTTTTGCCAGCTATATAGACTGCGTAGAATTCGTAAGTTTCTTACGCCGCAAGCTACTCAGAGACTTCCGCATGCATTCATTACAAGCAATTTAGATTATTACAACTCTTTATTTTATGGCATGCCTCAGTATCTTTTGGATAAATTACCACGAACTCAGAATGCTTCTGCAAGTGTGGTTATGCAGCATAGCGGACAAATCTTGATTGGCTGTTGGCGAGCTCCCCATTTGGGGAATCGTCTGCGTTATTGACCAATCAAATGGCCAGAATCGTCGATTTTACTGTCCCTTATTTAAAAATCCCGGTGTAAAATCTGTCAAAACGTATCTGAATATTTTTTCGATATATATTATCACGAGATATTTCTCTACAAATCTACCGCTGACTTTTTCGCGGTCGCTCCCTGTTCAAGAAATATCAAGCTTTGATCATGAAGCAACGTTTACGTACCTGCCAGTCGATGTTTATTGGTATGTTAATCCATATAATTCGTCTTCATGAATAAAATGTAAGTTAGATAGTATTGATCTAATGTTTATTCGTTCTCTCAACTGTAAATAAAGTTGATAAATGGCGACAGCAGGTGAATTTTGATTGAAAAGTCGCGGGGAAATGTCGCGTGGAGAACGACAGGAAACCTTCCATGCTTCCATTCATGCTTCACTACTGCACACGCTATTTATTCCGTAAAACATAGAAATTGTCAAAAATACCTTCAAATCACCTACATTATAACTGGTATCGTATCCAATAATCTTACATCAATAAATCTTTGAGATAATTATAGTGTGTGTACTGTCTTAATCAGCATTGTAAAAGACGTCCTCAACATTGCCATTTGACTTTTGCAGGCTGATATTGGAAATCTTCGCTAGTGTAAGAAGACACCACACTCGCATTCTAGGTTCCTATGCTTATGCTAAGCAACGCAAATTGCCATTTTCTGCCAGACGTTGGTAAGGAAAGTTTCGATGATTTATGTAGGCTACTTTCATTCATGCTTTACAAACTCACTGTCTGCCTCCACCATACTGATAGGAATGGCATTTAATAAATGCTAATATTCATATATAACTGTTAAGATCATTGTCATAATAATCAATCCCATCCTAAGGAATTAATACTTAATTACAAAGCTCAACTCGTACTTTCACTAATAGCTACAAAGGAACTCAAACCTCTGAATTAAATTCAAGGATAAAATGGGGACTCTCCATTTCCTTTAAGTTCCCAAGAAATTATATTTGGCTTGTAAGACTGATGTTGAGAATATCATTTGACTGCATGTTAAAGAAAGTTAGGAAATTCGCAACTACTTATCAAGTAAATCGATAGGATTTCTGAAAGTTTGCAAAATATCTGTTGTGGATAATTATATGAAGGCAGATATTCTTGCTGAAAAGGCAAATTTTTATGTTATCAGCTAGAATATTTGCCTGCATATTGCACCATTATTATTAGAAAGGATTAGAAATGCTTGAGATGACTAGTCTAATATGTAAAATGATGGCTTAAGACAAGTTTAAACTTGTTTAATGATTATTTTCATATTTCCAGTGAGTTACAGTCATATTAATTTTCCTCATTTTGTAATTTTTTAAACATTTGATAACTACAAACCTAAGAACCACTTCATGTTGGGTTTGAAGGAATTGTTGGATCTTATTTTGCAAAATCTTTCTTGAGCCATGTAGTAGGTCTGAGTTATAATAACACTTAAAAACATTATAGTCGTTTCATAATCTGCAAATGTGATGCATTTGTTAGCACTAGAATTAATGGAAAATCAGTAGCAAACATGGTATCTACATAAAGGCCAACTTAAATGGCTAACATTTCCTTTCTAAAGTTAGTAAACACCAGTCAAAATTTCAGCTCAATGACATAAAAGGCATCACATACAGTTTGCTAGAGAAATAGAGCAGATGCAATTCAAGTATTTCCATTATGGTATATAACGGAAATGGAAATGGTTTACACTTACTTGCTACTTCAATTTAATGATGCTTTCTAAAATTTTTGACTAGGTGGTTTCGTCATTAAGGGGTTTGGATGTTCTACAACTATGCGAATTTCTCAGAGATAGTATTCTGATAGTTTAAAGTAATAAGTATAAACTGTGCAATCTGGAATTTTACAGCCATTGAGAAAACAGTTACAGGTACCTACACTTCCTTCAATACGTTGTGAGAATCAATGCATTCACTCATGAGGGATAACGAAAACAGGACTTATCACAAGTAATACCACTACCCAGAAGAGATCTGAGAAATATGAAAGATAACCAGTGACGTGCAGTGTACATCAAGATCTTCTAAACTAACATGTTCTGCACTTGTAAAGGACAATGGGGAAATTTGGGAATCAAGATCAATGCGAACTATACTCAGCCTTAGGGGGTACACCATTATTTCTAAAAACAAATTATTTCTACCCTTGTTTCAGAGTAAGTAAGCAACTTCTATAACTATTATCTTTTGAAATATAAAGAGATTCTGGAAATTCTTTAAGTGCACAAGTGAGTCTTGAACGCTCAAGATGGCAATAACATAAAATCTACTTTAGCATAAATCACTGAACTAACACTAATTTTTCCACACCCCCTTACCATCTCTTAACTGAAAGATCAATGTTGTTATCGATGAAGAATCTAATGCTTACAACGAAGAGAAGACTACAGCAAGAAATATTACTAGGTGGGAGGGGGGAATGATAGATAGAGGAGGAGGCCTAAGTGTCAAAATCTTGAACAGAAGGCCAAAATATATCTAGTAGACAACTGTACGCCATCTAGGTACTAGCAGATTGGCTTTGCTCTTACCTGGCAACTTAACACATCTTAAAGTTCTTATAATCAGTCTTACAAGCCAAATATAATTTCTTGGGAACTTAAAGGAAATGGAGAGTCCCCAATTTATCCTTGAATTTAATTCAGAGGTTTGAGTTCCTTTGTAGCTATTAGTGAAAGTACGAGTTGAGCTTTGTAATTAAGTATTAATTCCTTAGGATGGGATTGATTATTATGACAATGATCTTAACAGTTATATATGAATATTAGCATTTATTAAATGCCATTCCTATCAGTATGGTGGAGGCAGACAGTGAGTTTGTAAAGCATGAATGAAAGTAGCCTACATAAATCATCGAAACTTTCCTTACCAACGTCTGGCAGAAAATGGCAATTTGCGTTGCTTAGCATAAGCATAGGAACCTAGAATGCGAGTGTGGTGTCTTCTTACACTAGCGAAGATTTCCAATATCAGCCTGCAAAAGTCAAATGGCAATGTTGAGGACGTCTTTTACAATGCTGATTAAGACAGTACACACACTATAATTATCTCAAAGATTTATTGATGTAAGATTATTGGATACGATACCAGTTATAATGTAGGTGATTTGAAGGTATTTTTGACAATTTCTATGTTTTACGGAATAAATAGCGTGTGCAGTAGTGAAGCATGAATGGAAGCATGGAAGGTTTCCTGTCGTTCTCCACGCGACATTTCCCCGCGACTTTTCAATCAAAATTCACCTGCTGTCGCCATTTATCAACTTTATTTACAGTTGAGAGAACGAATAAACATTAGATCAATACTATCTAACTTACATTTTATTCATGAAGACGAATTATATGGATTAACATACCAATAAACATCGACTGGCAGGTACGTAAACGTTGCTTCATGATCAAAGCTTGATATTTCTTGAACGGGGAGCGACCGCGAAAAAGTCAGCGGTAGATTTGTAGAGAAATATCTCGTGATAATATATATCGAAAAAATATTCAGATACGTTTTGACAGATTTTACACCGGGATTTTTAAATAAGGGACAGTAAAATCGACGATTCTGGCCATTTGATTGGTCAATAATGCAGACGATTCCCCAAATGGGGAGCTCGCCAACGGCCAATCAAGATTTGTCCGCTATGCTTGGTTATGCTTGTTCCTAAATTTTAACATATTGTGCCCATTATGATAGAATTACATTGGTTGCCTATGAGGTATCGAATAATATACAAAATTCTTTTACTAACATTCAAGTGTATATCAGGAGAGGCACTAACCTATTTATTTGCAAGAGATGATTAGCTGGCATATACCTAGGAGGATACTGAGGTCTAGTAGTGCATTGCTGCTAGAAGTTCGTCGTTGCAAATGTAAGACTCTTGGTACCCGGTCTTTTGGATATGCAGGACCCACTTTATGAAATGACTTACCGCTGGAAATAAGAAGTGCAAAGGATATAAACTGTTTCAAATCATTGATGAAAACACACTTTTTTAGATTAGCTTATAATTTATAATTTGTAAATTTTCCTACTATTGTACAGTCCCTAGAATATAGCATATACCGTAATGCTTCGATTAAACGCACCCTTCTTTTTAACGCATTCCCTCGAATAAAATCCCCCTATTTTAAGTTTCTGTTTCGATAAGCGCCCCCTTCTACTAAATGCCCCCTAGAATTGACGCCCCTATATAATTGCCAGTTGATAGTAGCAAAGATGAGCTGATTCCCTGCTAAGAAGGCAACAAGTGTTCTGGTGGAAGAGCTTTGCAGCAAGCACAAATGCAATATCTTAAAGGGAAGCTTACATTACAGCCCATTCGAAGTAATGGACGAAGATGTAACCGAAGCTGCTCCTCCTTTTAACATCATCGAGGAAGACGATATTGATGATGACTTTGAACTAGATGTAGATATTTTTGTAAACTCTATTCATACATATATATACATATATACATCATATATATATATATATATATATATATATATATATATATATATATATATATATATATATATATATATATATATATATATATATATATATATATATATATATATATATATATATATATATATATATATATAATATATAGGAATCCCGCTCGGGTCGGTTATTTTCTCGCACTTTCACTTTTCATATATATATATATATATATATATATATATATATATATATATATATATATATATATATATATATACACTATGGAACATAGTGATAAAACATGTTTGTCCATCTTTAGCTGATTATCTTGATTTACGCCCAAGTTTCTACCTG
Source organism: Mastigias papua (assembly GCA_964019165.1). Classification (NCBI taxonomy): domain Eukaryota; kingdom Metazoa; phylum Cnidaria; class Scyphozoa; order Rhizostomeae; family Mastigiidae; genus Mastigias; species Mastigias papua. The sequence goes on from OZ025277.1 coordinate 193,928, forward strand.
CAGTCACTGGTACAATGAACCGGCTTCCTACCTCTTGATTGTTTGATGTTGTAAACATTTTTCAAGCTGGAAAGTTCCTTATGGAATTTTCCTCTTGCAGCATAAGTTCTTTAAATATTATGGGGCTCCATGTGTAGGTTTCTTATAAAATTGTTCCTTGTAAAAAAATCGTGTAGTCCCCCACTGCTTATTTGGCAGCGCTGTGCCTGAAGTGTAGAAAATGAATATAACAACCGATGTAAGGCATGCCATTTATTAAATTATATATATATATATATAACTTAAACTTAAATAAATAAATATAACTATAAGTATAGATTGTGTCAGTGCCCGTGTTAGGTCTCTGATTTTTCAATGGTCTTACTTTATAGCCAAAATTAAAGGCAAACTTCAGGATATCAATGGTCTACTTGTGTCTCTTTGCCATTTTTATGGCATTAATTGTGCGCTGAAAATTATGGAACTGTTAAGGAACTTTTAGTAGTGCAATTTGATCATTGGAGTTCCAAAAATAAGGAGCTTTTGAAACTTGGCCCTGAGCTAGGTTCTTTGTAAAAAGAGAGCGTGTACAAGCAATAAACTGCTCGGGAAAAGCTAGAAGAATCACTAGCAAAAAAGTGGGGGGGGGGACCAAACTCCCAGGCTTCCTATCAACGCCGTGCCTGCACATTCGTTCAGAGTTGATGGTAAGAGTCACATTTAAAGTGCAAACAAAATTTGTGTTGTGGTGGCAGCCAGCAATGACGATGGGCCAGAAGAGAGACTGTCAAGTTCCTCACAGTTCATGCGATTTTGTATGGGGCGCCGAATAGGTTAATATTGTAAAATATAAAGTATCTACTGCATATCTCAGTTATTTCTTTTCAACTCCTTTTATTTACTGTGGACTCTGTTAGTTTTGCTTAACTCTGTTTATGTCTTCTTAACTCTATTTAACACTGCCCAAGTTTTTCACCATGCTCAACTTTTTCAACAAGCTCAGCTTTTTCAACATGCTCAACTTTCTCACCATCCTCAACATTATCAATATGCTCAGCTTTCTCACCAGCTGAACATTTTCAACATGCTCAACTTTCTCACCATGCTCAACATTTTCAACATGCTCAACTTTTTCAACGTGTTTAATTTTTTTGAGTTAAATAGAGTTAAGAAGACATAAATAGAGTTCAGGTAAAACTTACGGACCTTAGTCCCTTCAAATTTCGCCTGCTTTCAATTTTCGCCTCCTAAGGGGTGAAAATTAAAGGGAGCTACTTGGGACTATTTTTTGCAAGGAGCGACAACTAACAGGAGCTAATTATGATTATTTTTGGAAGGGGGTGGAAGGACTTAAAAAGCAGAGTGAGCAAAGATAAAGTGTTGCGTTTGAATTATATATCGAATTTTACTGGTTAAAATGGCACTATAAACGATATTAACTCCAAAAATCCTTTCCATGAAAATCTGTGATAACAGATGTACCCGTGGGATTTTAGGCCGTAGAGAGGCATTTAATTTAAGCCCAGACACACTACTTCGTGACTCTCAGTGTAGAGTGCAATAGCATTTCGGATGTCCTTTCGCCCTCATTTCCTGTGCAAATAAGAAATGACAGGAAAATTGTGATAATTGTTAGATTGTTGATCTTTCATGACAAGTCTATTGTTTACATGTCCCTTTCATCACACAAAGAGCCTTCTATGCTTGGTGAGCGGATTTACGAAACAGTGTACCTTGTGGAAACTGCGGGAATGGAAAATGCCAGAAGAACTTGCGGATTGTTAGTGGTTAAAGTTGAGTTGACAGGTCCATAGATTGGGTAGCATCCAACAATGTAGGGTACATCGCAGTCCATGAAGAGGGATGAAATTATGAGCGTTCTGCGAATACTTGCATCATATTGATAGGAGGCAGTGTTACGCAGTTGAAACAGTAGGATTTGAGTGCAAAGCAACGGCTCGTCGAGTTGTAACAGCGGGAAATTTCACCAATTGGACGTTGATCTTTGAGGGAAAAAGGATTACAGGTCTAATTTCACAAGATCGTTTAACGAATTTCGTACTGGTAGCTATGACTTTTCCATATACTGGATTGTGATGGGAGACTCGACGAGAAAGAGTAGATCAACGAAAAAAACGAAAAATTCAATAGGATGTCTTCTTTTACGTCGTTCTCGTCGAAGAGCAAATAGCGAACCTCCGAAAGGAAAGCGGTTTGACAGAGAGAAAACATGCAGTCCTAGGACATTGAAGCCACGTAAAATACCAAGAGATGAAGCTTATTCTCAGGCAAGACACTCTGAATCAGATAGCGGATTTCTATCGTTTGAAAGTATTGGATCAAAGCGAAGCAATGTATTTTATCCGTCAGTGAATCATATAACTAGAACTAATGAAAACAAGAAAGATAGGGACATTGCGACATACGAAGCACCAGTTTTGTTTGAGGATCACGGTTATGAGAATCAAGCAGAAATTGTCGATGTAAACGATAATAGTTTTCGTGAATTCTATCAACAAGGTAGACAGTTTGACTTGGACAGGCTTTCTCTTGCCTCATCTACTGTTTGTGTACGGTGCTCTTGTTTACCCAGATTTTTCAAATCACGGCATGCAAATAATTCAACTGGGGAGAATAGCGATAATTCAACTGGATCATACTCACATAAATTTGAAGACAGTCTATTTGATTTGAGGGGTAGCAGTTTATTACGAACAATTTCGGATTTGCGCAGTTCTATGACTGAAGGATCAAACAGGGACAAAGAAAGATGTTTTCTTAAGCTTGTTTATAGTGAGCATTGTTGTGTTGACCCCCGTATTTGTAATAAAGAGAAATTTGCAGCTTTGAATTCACATTTACGGACTCTTGTAGACTGTATGCCTCAAAGTTTCTGTGAATATGAAAGTAAGACGAGTTGGACCAATTGTATACTAAATGAAAGTGGGTACGTATCGCAGCGGCGAAATGCGGTGTGTGAAACAACGGATCGAAGTAGGGAAACTGTATGCAAGGCCTTTTGCAGTTTTATGACATTGAAAGCACTTCTAAGATATGACTTGCTGTGAAATTTGATCCTGGAATATGATGCAGTTGGATTTTCCTCGGTGGTACAACAGGAATGCGTAGGTTATTAACACAACCTGTCATGGCTGTCGGTACTGATAATAGTCTTCACGCTGTATGATCACTTAGCAGTACCTAAGCAACATGTAAGCAAGGTAACCTGGCAATAATGAAGTCCAAGGTAACGTTCCGAAGATTTGTATCTGGTAATGAAAAAGTTGTGAGTGCCAACGAAATAAAATTTAGAGTCTGGACTCTAGTATTTGGATAATAAAACAGGAAGGACAGTCACGCGTAATGTGAACACTTCAATAGGCACTGGCGAACCGAAGCACTGAAATGGAAACACGCGGGGCAGGGAGCATATTTCTAAACTTGGGAAAGGGACTGGAGGTCCACTTACAGGTACGGAACTAGAGAGTTTTGAGGGAGGGGTCTAATCATCAAAAAGGTCACACTATACACCTAGAAAAGGATGTATCTTGAAATGGTGTTTTTAGATTTGGAAACAAAAGAAATCGTACCAAAGTTTCATGATTTTGTTACTTTCATGTGAAGCAGAGATTATAAGCAGGTCTATGTAACAAACATGCAACAGACAGTCAAGATTCTCCAAGAAAAAGGGCACTTTCTCGTTTGAGGAAAATTCAGTGACTAGACCTCCAGGACCTACCCTGTAGTTGTGTGCCTGACTCCAGAGTGCTTACTACATGGGAGTCTTGCTGATGTAGGGGCCTAGTTTTTGACCAATATCATATAAGAGAACTTTGTAGACAGAGGTTTAGAAAATCTAGTACTATCTATAAAACCATCCAATTAGGTTAAGGAGCAAGGACAGTTATAGTGTGGGGCAGAGGGGGAGATTGGCCCCCTGCCCTTAGACAATAGGGGGAAGAGGTGTTGCCCTTTTGAGTAATGATAGCACATTCTTTATATATGACATCTTGTCAAGAACATTTCATTATGCTTATAATATAACACTAGAAAGTAACATGTTTGGTGCACTGTATGACAGAGTTTACCCCTTTGCCCTTTTCTTGTGGAGGCATCTCTGTGCAGGAAGGAATGGTTTTGGTACCCAAAAATCTGCCTCTTTCATTGAGCTCTTGATAGTAGCATCAGTTACTAGTAGCAAGGAAACATGAAAGACGTATCATCCCCTGTTTTAGGGGTCATTCACAAATGATGTCTGAGCTAAGGGGAAGGGAAGGGGGTTTGATGAATTAGGATAAGTTCAGACATGTAGGTGTTTACATGCTCTTGATGTCCAGGTTTTCAGAATGTTGGAAAAAGCATTCTATTCAAGTTTCAGTTTAGATTGATCTCATCACCAAGTGCATAACTATGACAGAGGATAAGGCAACAAAAGCAAGAGGATGAAGTAGTGTCAAGTTTCATAGCATCTATAGTGGATATTGCGACTGTTATTTGTTTTTGTAATGCAGCTTCAAATGCTAGACTAGTCCAAAAATGGTATAAGAACTATAAAAGTTTCTCACATGAATATCAATGATTTCCTCCATAGCATCATATTACCCCCTTTGCAGAATAGGCATATCACTATATTCAGAAAGGGAGCTGTCGTAGGATCTACAGGGTGTGATCCTATAAATTTTCCTCATTCTTCCTTCCCCCTGTTTCATAATGACCTGTGTTGCCACTGGACGAGACTCATGATTTTTTTCAATATTATTGGGAGGCATTGAAATGATGCCTCTGAACTGTAAATAAAGATTTGCTTGTTGATAGGGCATGGTCTAGGCACCAGATTAGAGGGCTTATATTTCCATCTAAACCCACAAAGAAATTTTGCTAGATTTGCACCTGCTTGTGACAACCAGAAGTGGCTGAAACAAAGAAAGACTCATTGCATTTTATCTACATTTACTTGCTAGAATAGTGTTTGGCATGAAATAAGTAGATGCCCTAGAAGGGGGGGGGGGAGTCTCTGAATATGGACAATATCTGATGCAGGAAAAGGGGTTCTAAAAAACCATCTTCTGCAGGACATCTTTTGTGAGTGATCCTATTTGTGTTAAGTTAGCAAAATGAATCTGCAAAGTTGGTACAGGTACAGAAGAACAGAGACAATGAAATCTTAGAAAGATGGTATAAAAAAGATAATACAACTAAAGTAAAAAGTCAGTATTTTGTCAGAAGCCAGTCATTTCTGTGAGCAGGTGACCACCAGACTACACAAGGTTGGGATGAAGTTTTGAGGAAAGTTGTTAGCAACCACCTCTGTAGATATTTCCCTTCTTAATAAGTATTGGGACCCTCAAGAACCAGAATTCTTTCACTACTGATAGAGTATCTTACATCAAATTATAATTAAGGAAGCACTTTTATTGTCAAATGATGTGCTCAGGCTAGAATCAATATTGCGATAAAGTCCTACTTTTACTCTTTGTTCAATCTTAGAAGAAAATTGTAATCTTTTTGTTGCAGTTGATCCTAAATATATAAAAATATACTATTCATCTCTATGGGCTCAGCATGGTGTTTTCACATGCTGTATGCATGAAAAATTTGTACAAAACCATCATGTGTGGATTCTTTGAAAGTTTATAGATTGATCAATCTATTGTAGACAAAGTGTATAGGAATGCAAATGCACTCAATATAATTGGCATATTTTCTAAGCAGCAGGTTATCTGATAGCCATAGTTAAAAATTTTGCTTTTATTGAGATTAAGAATGTTAACTTATTATTATTAAAAGCTACCAGCAGGCATGTATTTTTGAGTTGCATTTTTCATAGTCACACTTTGGTAGTTCATCGTTCAACAATAATACAAAATTTAGTGCTTTAGAATTATTTATGCAAAACTGTATATTCCAGAGGATCACATGGCTAATTGCTTTCATGTGACTGTATATTGTCATTTGAATTTAATGAAATATTGCATCATTAGATATCAAAATATGAACACTACTTGCAACATTTTTGTAAATACCAATAATCTATACAGTGTATGAATTGTGCTGGTATCATAATCTTTAGTGGAATTTTGCTGCATTACATCTTTCAATTTCTTGTCACTCTCTTTTGAGAGCATTTTCATCTACCAAAGATGAAAGAAGCATCCCAATCATTCATCAGTATCATCATGTACAGTATTCTCATACAAACCTACTCTCCAGTCCGGAATAGAAAGAGGGTGACAATAAGCAGGGGGTTGGAAAAGCCTGAAAGTAAGTAAGTGGGGGCTTGCAATAATTGGGGGGAGTGGAAAAGCTCCAAGGTGAATGTCTATGGGGTGGCTGTTATAGTTGGAGGTGGAGAGAAGGCCAACATATGTATTGGATAAAATTTTAGCTTTTTGAAAAAGAACTTGTTACGTTTATTACATATTTCTAGCATACTAAAAATGTGTCTATCATTGTCGTTCATAATTTCATCATCATTGGCACAACTGTCAGCTGCGTTTTAAGTGCTTCTTACAGCAATTACTCATTTCACCCTAGCATTTTGTCAGCACAACAAACATTCATAGCGATTTACTTTCGCTTGACAGTTCTCAGCCTGGTTGGGAAAATTTCCTCTTGGCTCAAAATTAATAAGCGGGGGGTTGCAATAAGAATGTCCTGGTATGCATTTTTTGAAAAATAAATAGTGGAGGGGGGATGTCTATTCCGGACTGAAGAGTACTTAATTGCTATGTCATAATTTGATGTTTATTGACCAAATCTCAAAAATAGAGTATCATCATTCAATAGCAATATTTAAAGTTGGTATTTACAGCAGTATATATAAAATACTAATTAAAACCAACTAATTATAAACCAGAAGCTACAAACTTTATGACAAAGATTATATATAGTGATGTATGAGTTAGCGACAGATTTTACAGGTATATCTATCTCCAGTCCAGTCAATTATTCCCTTTTTGAAACATGCTAGTGTTCGTTCATGTTTGATACTATCATCAAGGGTGTTCCACAGGAAGATACATCCAAAAGATAGCGATTCGTGTCCATAATTTGTTGGCTTAACTGATCGTAACCTGTGTACGTTTTGTATTCCCAGGTTGTATGCTACATGTTTCTTTTCATGAAATTCCCATACAATTGAGGATTTAAATTATTCTTGGGTTTGAAAATTTCTATCATGAATTTCTGCAAGTTTTGAACATATATACTCTTGCTGCTATTTCGAGCGAGCAGTGCTTTAAACGTCGATTCATAAACTTTGTATACGATATAGAGGGCGCGTTTATTAGCATGGTCAAGTTCTCTGTCACCACCTTTATTACAGACAAGCCATATCAAAGGATAATATTAAGTTCAACAAAATTACCGTATTATACATAGATAGATGTAGATAGCTAATATAATTAATATAATATAAATATAACTAGGTAACCTGAAAATGCACATATCTTTTTATTTACTCTTGAACATATTGTTTCAACATGTTTGCTGAACGGTATTTGCTGTCAAGTTCAACCCAAGGGGGTTTAACTTGACCATTTGCAGGTGCTTTATTCTCTTCAATGTTAAGACGTAGCCAGTTGGTCTCAAGATAATCTAACCATGTCTTTGCTTTTAAACCATACAAGTAGTTTGCTGGAGTTATTCTTTGAATTAGTAACAATTTCTTGTAGATCATGACCACATGAGTATAAGGTGTTGTCATCTGGAAAATTGCATACTTTCCAAACTAGGTTGTTGAGGAAGAGATCATTAATAAAGGTAGTAAAAAGCAAGGGACCTAGCACCAATCCTTGTGGGATGCCAATGTTGATTTTCTTAGTGGTACTTTTATGTGAACCAATGTTTACCCTTTGTTATCGGCATTAGGCAAAGGCTATCTAAATCTAATCAATAAGCCACCAGTTTTGCAATAAGGAGATCATTAGGCAGATATTCATGCTTTGGATAGATTCATTAGTATTTTTCGTACCATATCAGATGAATCCAGACATCTGCTCCATTTTTCTAACAATCTTATCACAACATGTTGCTTGCTGTACCCAACCCTAAAACCACATAAGATATTTGAAAGTATCTCATGAAAGTAAGGGCTAATTTGATCTTTTATGACTTTCTCATAGATTTTAATCACTGCAGGTAAGACACTTATAGGTCTAAAATTTCCGTTACAGTTTGGGCCATCAATTTTGTATATGGGATAAGACTAGCCATCTTCAGTTCTTCTGGAAACCTGTAATCATGGATCGCAGAATTGATGCAGTCTGTTAGGTAGGGACAAAGTATTTCTTTCGCAGCTTTTAGGATACCAGTTGGAATATTTCCACTACTGGATTTATTATTGTCAAGAAAATCTATTTATGGGCTATATTGAGGTTGTTGAAGCAGGCCAGGGACGGGCAGCATTACTGCTGATGATGTAGTTCTTATAGTCTCGATCGGTAACTGTCTTCCGAGGGAGTTTAACGAACGTTGTCAATAGCATAGTATAAATCATGTGATAATGATCACTAAATCCAGTTTCAAATGACGTGGAATTTATCAATGGGCGCTATTGATGCAACGACCCTTAGGAGACTTGAAACAAGTCGGATGTTTGATCATGTTATATACGTCATGATCTTGAAGTAGGGATGAGAATCCTATGTCTTCTGGTTCCAGATGGAAGTCTCCAAGGACCATTACATTTTCATATTTCGAATATTGGTTGTTTGCTTTCTAGCATTAATTTCAAATAGTACAACCTGGATTTCAGGTTGGCTATAGATGGCATAATGCTATGCTGATAAGAGACTATCCCTCACATAAACCAGAATTCCACCAGCATTCCCAGAATTCCACAAGCATTCCCAGAAATGTCTAGTCTATAAGGACTTTTAGAGTCTTCTGTCAAGAACTGGTTAATGGGGAAAGATAAATCAATCTTTGTTTCGGCTATAAATAAAACAACATACTCGGCCACCATACCTGTGTACTTACTAAATTTGTTTCGCATAGAGTTAATATTGAAGTAACTAATCGTGACGTTCCTTGGGTATTTAGGTGGAGGAGTCTCAGTGCATCAAAACAATTAGCCTCGTTCTCAATGAAGCTCGGTGCTTCGCAATACCTCACTAGGGTACCCTTATTCTGGATTTCATTAGCAAAAATGGTGCCTTCACCGTCATACCTAACATGTTTACTTGTTAGATTGCCCCATGATGTTCAACAAGCACCATTAGTTCAGAATTCTTTTAAAGATTGAATAAATTTATAGATTCTTACGGCTGAGACAAGAAACATCCAAGCTAAAGTTATCAATCACTGGAATATTTTTAGGCTACGAAATTATCTTGATTGTCTACATAATTCCTGCACGCCTACGGTCTTATCCATGACTTTTTATCCTTTCTTATAATGACAGTCGATAGGACAATGGCTGTTTCCGGGGAATCACGTTTTATGACCCGAATCATTGTGTTAAAATTTCGTGCTGATGTAGCTCCATAATGAGACTTTATTTTGACATTGTGATCTTACTGTACAAAACCTAGCAGTTAGGTATTACGAACAACTTGGGATAGTGGTTAGTGAAGCAAATAAATCAATAAATAAATAAATGAATAAATAAAAAAGGAACATAGAATTAATTAAGTATACCTAAATTTTTTTGCTAAATCAGTGTAAGCGGACATAGTAGGCAAGGACCTTTTAATCTAGGTAAGGTATTCTACAATAACTGAGGCATAAGCTGGAGCGAAGCTAGCGTAAAATTTAGGTTTCGTGGATTTCTGTAATGAAAACACTGTTGAGATATGAGTAGACCACGAGTAGTTTGAAGAAGAATTGAGAAATGTAGCATGCCCATATGCCACCCACTTACAGTGATTAGACTACGTGTTAACATCATATGTCAATTGTTTCAAATTTAGTCAGTAAAAAGATCTTGTTTGAATGTCTGCCAATGATAACTTAAAGAGCTGTAGATTATTAGAGTCTCTCACACAGCCATTGAGAGATTATTCCATATCTTTACTGTGGCAGGTACACAAGAATATTTCCAACAGTGTACTCTGCAGGATGGAATGCTAAAGACTGCTTTGCTACGACGAAAATGGATATTTGATGGTAGAATTTTTTTGGGGTACCAATCAAGTCATTTTCGATTCTATACACGAGGATTTCCTTTGATTTGGCCCTTCTTTCTGCTAGTGTTTCCCAGCCTAGTTCATTTAGCAAGACTGGTGGACTTGCATTCCTTCTATATTTCTGGAATACAAATCTAGCAGCTCTTCTTTGCACCATTTCTAGTTTGTAGATATTTAATAATAATAAGTAGTAATAATATATCATATTTATACAGGATAACCTTTTCAGTAAATATGGTACTGCTATCAACAAGGATCCATGTTGAGACTAAAAAAATATAAGTAAAAGAATGAAACTTACAAGAGATTGAGTACAAACTGTAAAAAAAACTTACTAACAATCAGGTTCTGAATTTAAAAACAAAGTGTGTTTATTTTCCTTTTAAAATTGACAAAGTACTTTTCATTTCTGACGTCACTTGGTAGGTTATTGTATATTGACGCTCCTTGAAAAGCGAAAGTTTTTCTTCCTGACTCATATCTCACTTTTGGCAGTACAAGGAGAGATCCATTTCCACGTGTGTTTTTCCCGTGATCAAATTTTGTGAAGATGTTCCTCTGCGATTCTGTGCAAATACCATTGACTGACTTGAAAACATCAATTGAAATGCGTTTCTTTCGCGTTTGTTCTAGGCTGTCCCATTTCAAGGTTATGCTGCTATCTCTGGCCACAATTCTTTGGGCCCTGTCTTGTATTGATTGCAATTTAGATTTGGCGGTATCACCCAAGCTTATGTACACCGGATAGCAGTATAAAACGACAGGCCTTATCATTACGTTGTATATCTTCTCTGCTGCCTGTGGGCTAATATTAGGTCGAATCCGCTGCTGCAGTTTAAGGCGACTGGAGGCTTTCTTGTAGATTTTATTAATTTGATCTTGCAATATCAGATGATGGTCAAGGGTGACACCAAGATATTCATAACTACTACTTTGGTTGATTTCAGCACCTCCACTTTCAATATGGCTTGATGGTTGCCTTGACAATTTTTGATTTGTTCCATACACGACGAATTCAGTTTTGCCTTTCTTTAGATTCATTATCAAATTGTAGTCCGTGAACCATTTCCCAGCGAGGTTTACTTCATGGTTTATGACATCCTCAACAGCTTTTGCTGATTTATCAGAATAGAAAATTACTGTATCGTCGGCGTACATCAGGATTTTGCATTTATTCATTACAAGGTGTAGATCATTGATCAAGATTACGAACAAGAGTGGGCCAAGTATTGATCCCTGGGGGACTCCATACGTAATGTGTTCGGTATGTGACCTTACACCATCATAGCAAACATATTCAGTCCTGTTAAAAAGGTAATCTTCAGGCCAAGCAAGCTCTAAGTTTTTTATGCCATAATGAGGTAATTTTGACAGCAAATTACCGTGGTGGACAGTGTCAAAGGCTTTGCGTAGATCCGTGTACAACGGTCCTGTGCAGCGACTTGCATGCATGTTACTTCGAATGTGATCAAGGAACAGGATAACAGCGTCTTGCATTGATCTGCCTGTTCGAAAGCCATATTGGGCATCAGATAGCAGTTTGTTGGTTTCGAGGTATTTGCTTGGGTATAAGGGTCCAAGACTGCACATGCGTATTCCATTATAGGTCTTACAAGAGTTTTGTAACACCGTTTCTTTACTGGTCGAGGACATCCTCCTATGTTTTTACGTATGCGGTTTAAGGTATTGTTTGCTTTCATTGTTAAATTTTGTACCTGTTTATTTCAGTTCAGATTTTTTTACAGTGTCACCCTAAAGTATTTCTTGTCCTCCACAGTTTTTAGCACGTGTTCAGCCATTTTGCACACAGAATTTAGAGGCTTCTTTTTGTTTGTTACTCTAATCACTTCACACTTTTCTGGATGAAAAAACATACTCCATTCCTCCGTCCAGCTCATCAAGCTATTTATATCAGCTTGGAGGTACTCAGCATCCTCACTTTTTGTTACAGGTCTATAGAAAATTCAACCGTCAGCAAAGAGTTGTACTTGAGAGTCAACAACTCTGGGCAGATCGTTGATAAAATTTATAAAGAGAGCCCGGAGGTGACTTTGATTTTTTTATTTTTAAATTCATGTTTCTTGTATATATGCCCTGGAGGTTTTCACATCTTTTGGATCACATTTGAGACCAAGTGGAATCGTAATATAATAGTCAGCTTTGCAGGAGAAAGGAAGGGGACTAAACTCATAGCAGATAATAACTCTGAAACGAAAGATATCTGTTAAAAATTAACCAAACGAAGTACATTTTCAACCCATCTGGTGAACCAAAATATCAAAAATTTCCCGCGCCACTAGAGATGATGGCACTTCAAGTAGATACCACTCTGATTTAGTCTCCTGGTCACAATCACAGCAAACTCAAGAGATCTACCGGACATGCTTAGGTGGAAGATGGTTAGGCCTACTGTCGATCGCAATGCTCTTAGGGGCCATTCACAAAGGATGTCCGAGCACAAGGGGGGGAGGGGGGTCTGGTGAAATAGGACAAACTCGGACATAGGGGGAGGGGGTATTTGCGCATTGCGGACGTCCAGGTGTTCAGAATGTTGCAACAAGACATTTTTACTACAGTCCTATTTTGGATTGATCCTATCATCCAAGTACATGTTATTGCATTGGCGATTTATTGCGTCCTGGATAGCCAAACTTCATTCCAAGCGATGGCCAATGATTTATGAAGCAGTCATTCACAGAGACTGACGTCCTAGACGACGAATGAAGTATCGCACGACTTGTTCCGTTCTTTGCATGTTCTGCTTAGCTAGACATTGCCATATGACAAAAATTTATATGTTTACATATATATATATATATATATATATATATATATATATATATATATATATATATATATATATATATATATATATATATATATATATATATATATATATATATATATATATATATATATATATATATATATATATATATTTATTTAAATATATTTAAATGGTGTGTGGGATGAAATAGATGGACGTCCAAGGGGGGAGGGGGGTCGTTGGAAACGGACAATATCGGACAATAGGGGGAGGGGGGGTCTAAAAATTCAACTTGTTAACGGACGTCCTTTGTGAATGACCCCTTACACGTTGCTCTGCACTTTACTACGTCACAATGCCTTCCAACATTATATTTTCTTCTCATCAGGTGCAATAGCATCCCTATGGGTATGCGTTAGGGGCTGGTGATTTCTAAGGGAGGGGAGTCTAAAAATTAATCTTTTTGAAGGGCGTCCTTTGTAGAATGGCCCCTAAACAGCTGGTATTTAAATTACTGAGTAGCAACAACAACAGGAACAACAGCAACAACAAACAACTATTCGTCAAGGTGCTTAATTATAGATGAAGGAAGGCCGTAATTGGCGGCTAATTTAGCAGTAGTCGCAATGGCGAGCAATTTTAGAATCTTAAAGTTAACAGCCGGTGGATCACTTCAGGTCTTTGTATTTTCCCTTACTCCTGTATGATTTCTCATGCCTATGATGGATGGAGGAATTGACGAAGGTTAGAGGTGTCATTGTTAAGTTACTAGTATATTATAAGTATCACTCGCCTTCCGAATGATAAATGATGATGACGCCATCACAGGAAATATCAGCCCATAAGCAACGTGTCAAAAATGATTGGGAATTGATAGAAGTAATTGGTAAAGGAACTTATGGAGAGGTATTCAAAGGCAAAAGAAAGATGGATGATACAATAGTTGCCATAAAAGTCACTGATATTAATCAAAACAAAACTGAAGAAATGAAAACAGAACTTGCTGTATTTGAGAAATTTTCAAATCACGAGAACATTGTTAGATTTATCAATGCCCAGTTTGTTGTTACAATGTCTGGAACAGAGCAACTTTGGATAATAACTGAGGTAAAATACTTCTGTTACTGCTCATAAAGTACGGTATCAAACGAGTTATCGTTTTCAATATACCTAGTAGAATACTGCTCTTCAGGGACACAGCAGTTTAAAGACAGGGGTCTGAGCAGTGAGCATCAACAAAATGGGTTTCTGGGGCTGCCTCCAAAACAAGTTCTGTAAAACCACATTCTACAGAATGTTGGGACACGCCCATGTCAAGAAATATCTGCTTCTTTGTGCCTATATTTATATAATCGGGTCTTGAAGAGAGTTCAACTCCTATCAGAACAGGCACATCAAAATTGTTAGGTTTTATAGACACTTCCAATAATGATATTAGTGTGAACCAAACCAAGCAAATTACAAAAGAATAACAGCCTTTTCTGACCAAGACAAACTGCCAAAAAAGTTAGTGTTCCTTTTCTCGTTGCGCAGCATTGTTAAATCTATTAATAAGGAGTCTTTGAAGCAGATTTTCTAACTTAGAGATAGTATCTGCTCCTTTTTTTGGATTTTTTAATGGTTGACACGCCAAATTTGTGTGTGGTTTGTTTTCAATGTTTTATTTAGATGAGAAAAACTGAAGAAACCTCATTTATGTGATTTTCTTTAACCATATTTTAAAAAGTGCAAGGGCTATGTCGCCTGCTAGCCCATTGGCTACACAGCTGATGTTACTCTTCAAAATTTAGCATTAGGGCCATTCAAAAAGTATTTATGCTCTGAAGGGGTAGGGAGTACCCAAAAAGCATACAAAAAATGCTTAAGGGGAGAGGGGCCCAAAATCATTTAATTTTAAGCATACATACTTCTAACACATATTCTAATATATTACAAATGAGTCTATCATCCTCTTTCATTATTCCTTCATGATTGGCACAACTTTCAGCTGCATTTTTCAGTGCCTCTGACAGGAATTACTAATTTCATGCAAGCATTTTATCAGAACAACAAACCATGACCATCAGTTACTTTTTTCAAGCAATTCTGGGCATGGTTGGAAAAGTGTCCTCTTGGCTCAAAATTGATAAGTGGGGGGGGGGGGGCACAGTGGGCCTAGATTGCCAATTTATGGAAATAGGGGTATTAGTTTAGTTGAGGTCAAATCTATGAAATAAAATGGTTAAGTAGTGCCATGGAATACTATTTGCTGATAAAAATATTTAATTCTGGGTATATGACCTTCCTAGGAGGATCTTTGCCATTTTATGAAATCTCAGTGCTAGGCCCAAATTGCCAGTTTTTGCTGTTTGTAGAAAGACTCCCTTTAGACTGTAGTGCTATAGTACAATTTCAAATGAAATCAAGCAATGGAAGAACACCTTATGGGAATGAAGGTCATTTCCTTTTACTTATCAATATCAATAATATATATTATAATATATATATTAAAATATCAATCAAGTAAAATATCTTCAACAAAGCTATCATAAAATTTTTTTTGTGGATTGAGAAGCTTTGCATAAGACCATATTTTATCGTCATTTGCACCACATTCAGTATAGTTCTTTTTAGAATGACATTGATGGGTTGTCTTCACAACACCAGGATCAGAAATTTCCAGTAATCTTCACATGACATCAGTCAGTTGCTCAATCAATGAAGTGTTCCTTAAAAGCAATTGTTGGTAATTATGGATCCCTTTGTTACTAGACTCCATACATTCTTCTGACAAGCTGCCTAATCCACAGCAATCATTCATACCCATCAACTCTACTGAGTGATGAATTGCCACATGAAGAGTGTGGTTTTGTTTCACCCATCCAAAGTTGTCACATATGTTTATCATTGTAGTTTGTACAAGTTCTTTCATCTTATTGAGGTTAACTTTTTGATGAAGATACAGCAGTAAGAATTGTTGATAGCTGCTGATGCAAAAGCACCAAACTCTTCCTGTGTCTCACTGGAGTCAAGTCATATATGCACTTGACAGCCTCAGAAAAGAGCCTCATCTGTGGACCATTTGTTGATGTTTCATCTTTCCCAACAGCAGTATTGCATATATCTAGATAGAGATCAATCTTCTCATAAATTGTCCCAGACTCTTTCTTTGGAAGCACAAATTAGATTGCCCAGTGGCCCTGACTTCTAAATCCACTATTAATAGTTGATGTAAAACTGTACATGCCTTTGAGGATCCATGTTGTACCATTGATGTAGCCATTTGTTAATTTGATACCCTTCTGATTTTAATCAGAAATTGGTTTTGCTGCAACACATTGCCTGGTCTCAAAGTCCCCATTTTTTGCAGGAACCACACCATCAGCATCAACAAGACTTTTATACAGTTTTAGACCTCAGCACATCCATTCATCTGTAGCCCATCAGAAATGAATTCACGATTTATCCAGTCTGCTTGCTGGCAAATGCAAACAATACGATCAGTTCCACCAAGCCCTGGCAAATGTTTCTTGAACGTTAAATCTTTCGTGGTATTATATTATCTACGTTATTGTCTACTTGTGTGTACAGACCATCAGCTTCTAACTCTGCATGACTCTTGTCAGTTTTTGGGATGAGAACACTGAGAAGATCCTCATTCATCTATTTTTCTCTCACAAGAAATAGAGGACGCAATGTTCTGCATGAGTTGTGAGTGTGATTTTCCCACAATGAAAATGTTGATCCATCTTGGTATCTTTTCAGTAGCCTGAGTGGTGTGATACCCCACTGAAACATTTTCTCTTCAGCATCAATCATGCTCTTCAACTTCTGTGCTACTTGTTGTCCTGTGCCATCACCACCATCCTTGAAAACCATTTCTTGCTCTCATGTCTGTGCCTCTAAATCACCATTTGATGTCAGTTACATCAAGATAGATTCTACAGTCATTTTGACAATGTCCTTGTATTGTACAGTCACTCCCCTGTTATCAAGAACTGCTGTCACAGTTGGGCACAGCTTTTTGCAACCTTTTAGGAGTTCATTCCTTGTCAGAAATGAGATCTCTTTCATAGATAGTATTGACATCAGCCTTCTCATCTGCTCTTTGCTTATGACTTGTCCATGCATTATTGCAATGGCCTAGTCTACCTCAAATGTATGTACTGCATCAACTGTCTCTGTGAACAGATAATGACCAACCTTGCCAATCATATTCTCTGATTTCAAGTTAATCCTATGGATTAGGGTTGCCCAGAAGTTGAGTTGTTGATGGCTCAGGACACTCTTTCTGCGCAAAATTGTCTATATGAGAAGGGAGACAACCAGTTCTCTCTATTATCATTTGAACTCCAAGATTAGTGAAGCTCTTTGTTATTTTCTTTTTTGATACAATATTTTCAGTCTCCACACCAACTGCATCAAAGAACACTTTTTCTAGAAGCAAGATCAGGCACAACAGAATTACTTTTCTCCTTCTTCTCTCTCGTAAAATGTTGGAATTGTTTCCAAGATGAATTGAATAAACTTAGCCAATCAGCAGAATCACCAATAACATTAAATTCTTCAACACATTATTTGATGCTAGCATCAAAGTCAGGGAGTTTTGTTGGTGGAAACTGTGTCCTAAATGCATTGATGACCTGGAAGATGTGTTTTTGTATAATTGCAACTTTGTTCCTTCCATCTTGTACTACCTATAACCAAGGTAGCACTACCAAGGAAGTGCCCAACAGACCAGAACAGACACATAGAATTCTGTATCGAGAAGCACCAATAAAGTGTTACCTTGGCATACTAACAACAGTAGTAGTTTGCACTGGCATCAGTCATTGTATATTGTGTGTCACATTTAAATCACAGCAGTATACTGTTATTTGTTATTGCTGAGAATTCAAATTTCACCATAAATTATGCCAAAACTGCCTATTTTGCCTAATACTTTGGCAACTCTCTAGAAAACATGTAAAGAGACTGCAAGTAAAGACGTTTTGGCACTTTGGAGGTTTTTTCAGGGTTGACACAATTTTGCTTATGAAAAACACACTTTGACCAAGGCTGTGGCAGGCACCTTGCTTTCCACAACTTTGAAATGTCATAAAATCACTTAAAATTATGCTACAGGCTTAATTGTATTTTTGTATTTTCAGAATTTCCAGCTATTTCTAGTTTACTATAATGGTAGAATTAACTGAACACATCATTGTTTGGCCTATTTCCACATCAGGTCCACTGTACAGTACTGTGGGGGGGGGGGTTGCAATAAGACTATCCTGTCATAGATTCTGCTTGATAGTATTGCAGTTAAGAAGAATATCATCTCCATTTGAGAAAATTGGCATGTATTATTTGATCCCATTAGAAAATGTATGAGCAAAGCTACATTGAGGAGATTAGGGTCCCTGTGTTTTGCCCAGACTATAGAATGTTTGCTTTTTGCATCTTAGGTATGCACTTGTAGTCTTACACCTCTATTTCAGTATTGTCTTTATGGAGCTGTCTGTGATCTGTCAAAGAAACTCATACATGAAGGAAGTCACCTTGATGAGAGCTTCATTTGCCTCATTGTTTTTGATACTCTGAAGGTAGGGCTGCTTTATAGTATCAATGTGTATGCTATGGGACATATGTTTAGTAGCACAACAGTTTTGATTCAGAATGTGACTCATGATTGATTTCCATGGTCTTTGATGTGTACATCAATTTGTATTCCTTTAATTTTTGACTGCTTGACATAGACCACATTAAGACAGAATAAAATAACTGTGGATTAGACAATGTTACATACTGTGTATTGTAGATTGTCAGCTGTCATTTTGTATAGTATAATGTATTGTGTTAATGGGGTTTTGAATATTATGAAAATGAAATGAACATGACATGAAATGAAATGAAATGTAGACCTTTCCTCTTCTTGTTCATTGATACCTTCAGTGTCATATATTAACTTTGTACTTTATTGATAAAACAAAACCTTTAGAGATCCTTAAGAGACACAATTCTTTCTGCTACTAAAAGTACTGGTTATAAACAGAGATTCTTCATCAAGATTTCAGTCAATACAAATGGGAGGGGTTGGAATTGTTTTTCAGAGTTATGTCATTAAGAGCTGGCAGTTGATAGAAGCGATGGTTTTCTAGAAGATGAAACTGTTATGCAGTTCCTTGTTTTCAGGGGGGGGGGCATGGTGAGGATTGTGCCATTCTACTCATATAGGTGTGGCATGAAAGCTACCATATTCTCATATGAAGACACCAAAAGTGTGTAGACTAAGCTATTCATGAACAAAGAGAACTCTCTTGAGCTGTCCAAGTAAGTATTAGAATATGAAATAGAACGGTTCCAATGGAACGATTCCAAACAGTTCCAGAGCGTTCGCGTTTACACCGGGATTTAGGAATGGTTCCAAACAGCTACAGAAGTTGCTACAGTGAAGGAGGAATGTGCTCAGTAATTTGCTTCTGTTATAATTGGCGACAAAATCAACCAAGTGCATCATTTCATGACACTTCATTTCGTCATGGCAGCAAATGACACTAAGGATCTTTTCATCTGGATGGAGGAGGAGACTGCAATACTATTAAATTTGTCTTGGAAGCAAAGGAATAACCTATCATTAGCCTCTTCCCAGATTAGCACAGCCTCATTTCCTATCCGTTCTCTTTTGGTTTCTTTCCATTTGGTTCTGAACGTTTACACGGGAGCCATACGGACCGGTTCCAAATGGAACCGCTTCTGTAGTGAAGCCAAAAGAGCACGGATAGCAGTTCCAAACTGGAACGGTTCCAACAGTTCTCGTGTAACGCAATGTCAAGGTCTATCCGTACCAGTTGCAGAACGGTTCCATTTGGAACGGTTCCGTTTGGCTCCCGTCTAAGCAGGGTCCTAATCTGTATAAACTCAATCAAGACAGGATACGCTGAGTTAAACAAAAATACTTTTCTAACATTCGTCAACGAGGGCACTCGCCTAAAATCCCGCTGATGGTCTGGTTTTATAATTAAAGTTCAAAATTCGACGGTGTTTATATAACATAAAATGTGTGCTGTGCCGTGACTCATAAAAATAAACTGTAACTTACAGTGTAGGAAGTCCACATTGGGACCTGAGCGGTCTATGCTTTTCCCGTAAATCAAAGTTTACGCACCACACTCAGTTCTGCGCGCAACAGCTCTTGTGGCTTGCGTTGCATCGCACGTGAACCATTTTCTTCACGGAGAAGGTTACATTTGTCCATTCATAAGCCTCCAGATCAGTACATAGCCTATCATTACCTTCTGAATTTGCAACTGCTTTTTGCTGCTCCTCTGTATTTTTTGCAAGAATCATTGTTTTGATCTTTTCTAAATTCATTTCATTTCAGATATTTTAGGAGGGATACCGTTCCGCCTCAAAGCTGATTTTCAAGGGCCCTCTATCTACATACAAATAAAAATACATGCATTTAAAAAACATGCTTATTAGTTAAAAACTAAGTCTTATTTATATACAAGTATTGTTTACATATTTGCTAAAAATAGATTGTAGATAAAAGTAGCAATAAAAGGTAAGAAATAAAGAGTAAGTACAATAGAAATTTGCTCAAATCAAATCAGTTGTTTAAAACTATATACAGGGAACGTGCCTGTTTAGATTCTTTTGTAAGATCATTCCATAGTTTAGTAACGCATTATGAAAAGCATTTTTGTCCACTCTGGGAGGAGCTCATTGGCACCTTAGGGTCTGTTGCCGTATTTCTCATGTTCAATGAGGTACGCTCAGAGTTTCGTGTGAAAAGTATAGTGGAGTCTAATTATTTAAAGACTTGAAGACTGTGAGTTTTGAACCCAATGAGATAAGATCATCATTGGTCTTCTAGCCTAAACTCTTTATGAGAAAGCTACTTGGAATATCAGAGCCACTTTCTCGAATTCATGACAGTTTTCTTTTTTTCATCTGAGGTTCTTTTACTTCTCTGTTCTGTTACCACACTTCTTTCCCCCTGTTCTCATGATATTTCCTTCAAGACCTTTCTTCATGATTTAGCCACTGCATTTTTCAAAATGTTACAATTTGATAGTACAGCATTGCTTCTTTTGCAGGTTTTTTTTCCATATGTTCTTAATGTTTGATTCTTTGATTAATTCAAGCTAGAATTCATTTGCTTAGTAATCTATAATACTTAATAGCATTTGATAAAGATAAATCAAAATATAACATATGTCAGATAAACCAGTGAATAAATCTCAGTAAGTGGCATTTTATGTACCAGAGCCAAAGACATTGTGGTGTCATTTGTAGTACCTCACGATCCTTTGCAGGGACAGGTGCACAAATACAGGGTGGGCCCTTGGGATCCAGACCGTCCCCACGCGCTTATCAGTTTGAGAATTAGCCATACCCAGGTATATATGACCGTGACTGTATATGTCTACTGTTCGTACTTAACGATATGTTTTGCTGCATATTCAGGTATTTTTTTGACAAAGGTTGGTTTGATTTCAAGTCGTAAGTAGAGAGTTTCCTGTACTTTGTGCACATACTGCACTATAGAAGAAAAAACCTACTTGCCCTCATTAAAAATATGGACCATACCTAAAAGTGAAAGCACCAATATTTCCTTTTGCCTCCTTAGTACCTATATCACAGTGGGCAACTAGTGTTGTATAGCAATAGTTTGGCTAAATAACTGGTTTTTTCTAGGGTCTCAAATATCTCCATGATAACAGAATTGTCCATAGAGATGTGAAGGGTTCCAACATACTACTTAACTCCCGTGGAAATATTAAAATAACTGACTTTGGTGAGTTACGTCATAGTTCTGTATAGGGCCATGTTGAGTTAGTTTTTTAGAGGATAAAGCAAGTTTTTACAACAAGTGTTTCTTAAAAATAGTTAATCAAAACTAGACAAGTGATTATGGAATTTGGTTTAATTTTGGTGCATGCAGTATTTTCTGTTTGTTACTAATGTAGTTTATCATATCTTGATTTTTATTCTTTGTTTGCTAAGGTTTGGTTGAATGAGGCCGCACATATATTGTCAATTTTATTTTTTTTCTGTTTCTCTACATCTCTTTGTTGTGGTTATTGCTATAGAGACAGGTATTACGGAGACTGTATTATCATTTGCGTCGAATATAGGTAGAAAGAACCACAATCAAACATCTTAGTTTGATAGGGAAATAAATTGACGTGTATAAAAGATTTAACTCAGTTACTCTTGGTTCTAAGCGTCTAGAAAGCTTCATGAGATATGTCGGTATACCAAAAATGTTGCTAGTTTCCGTTAAGAAGAGATCTTGGCCCCTGTTGCTATATGTTGCTTTTGTTGGTATCTTCTGTGCATTTTATTGTACTTACAATTGTATAGCTTTATCAGAATGATATCATCTCCTCGCTGTGCAAACATTTTGCGAAATGGCGAGCATGACTATCTTGAGAGGACGGTTTGAATCTTGAGAGTGACCCTGGGCTCATTTTTTATTCACGTTAGAGGTGAATTTCTGATTAAAAAATGTTCTTTGAGTGTTATTGATTCTATTACTACAGAATGTTATCTCGTCATTAATTCGATTGTATAGTATTTAACGTGTGTGATTGCTACAACTCTACATTTTTGACATGATTGAGTGTTGTTAAACTATCTTAGATTATGAAGACTCATTCATGCCAATGACTTATATAGGTGTGTCTAAACAATTGAAGGACGAAATGGCAAAGTGTTTTTCTTCTGTTGGTACACCGTTTTGGATGGCACCTGAGGTGATAGCTTGCGAACAACAGCTTGATTATTGCTATGACAATAGATGTGACATTTGGTCATTAGGTATAACTACCATTGAACTTGGTGACGGTGATCCACCTCTAGCAGATGAACACCCATTGCGTGCATTGTTCAAAATCCCAAGGTACTCAGCCCATATCTATTCTGTCTTATAGCTGCATTTATTAGACAATGTAGAGATATAAATAAAACACTACGTCTATGACACCATTACGTAATCTTGATTATGATTTGCTAATTATGTCTGGTGAGCAAAACTCGCTGCAACGAAGCAAAATCTGAACTGCAAAGTAGTTCGATTTAGACAGCTGAACTGCTGATATCATTCACCGTTAATTTATTAAATCTTCTGTAATTCTGTAATTCTGTAATTCTGTAATCATTCATACTGTTGCAGCATTTTCCTACACAAACAGCAGGACTTTGCTTGCGTCATAAGTTCCACTTGGATCTGAACCAATTTGAAGAGTCAAAAGTGGAACTCGTGATGCAAATAAAGTCCTGCTGTGAATGAACTATTACGTGAACTGAGATATTTGTAAATTACTGAAGATTTAATAAATTACCGGTGAATTGTATCAGCAGTTCAATCATCGAACTACTTGCTGTTCAGATATTGCCTTCGTTGCATTGAGTTGTTTTGCCCACCAGACAGAATTGGCCAATCAACACTACGTAATGGTCATGTGACATGTTATAGTGTCATGTCCCTCCATCAATATCATAATACTGTTAGATAAGAAGACCATAAGTTGTACCACAGAACTAGGATTTCACGTATACAAATTTTTTTTGGAGTTACGCAAGAGTCACACTAATCCCATTATCTTACTCTTAGTAGCTCAATGTTTTTCTTGAAAGCTAGATACACCATAAGTATCTTATCAGGTATTTTGAGTATCCTAGTCTGTAGGTGTCTTCTAGTTCTATATTTTATCATTTGAATGGAAATAACCATTTATGATAAATGATCTACATAAGCAAAGAAAGCAGCAAATTCTCAGAACAAGAAGAGCGTTGGGAAGTTAGATTGAACTACTGATCTCAGGGTCCTTCAATAACTCGTCGTGGTATTTTCCAAAAGAAAATTGTTGGATCACTGTAGTGACATTTTTGCTTTAATTGAAGTTTTATAAGATTTGCTAATTTAATGAAAGTTCTAAGTTTCTCTGAATGCATAAATAACCTCCAGATTTTGCTCGGTCAGAGTTGAGCTTAGATGAAAAGAAACGAAGGCATGTTTGCATTAGTGATGCTTTCATTTTGCCTGTATTGAAAAATCGTAAGGAAACTTTCTCACACTCAGTTTATTTGTAAACTTCAGTTATCTGTTCATACCTGAATATTTATGAAAACTGAACTGGTTCCATTGTTTATTTATTAGTATAGTTAGATAGATCCAAATGAATTTCATCATGTTGATAAAGATCTAGATGACAAAACAGCAGCAATTCTGGCCAGTTGTGTTTGGTTTTATCATAAATAAGCTGATTCTTCCGTATTTTGTGAATCATTAATGATAACCGTATGTTGTTTGCCTTAAATCAATTTATGAATATAAGATATTGAACAAAAGCACCTGCAAGGCGTCACTCATTCATTCGTCATATTTTATTTAAATAGTTACCAGCCAAAGTTTGCATGTAAAGTAATATAATCCAACTAGAATTAAACTTTTTTCTTTTGCATCGTGGACACAAAAAATTATGTATCAATTTCTAGAATTTCGAATATTTGCCAGCTCTTTAGTTAATACATCTGTTCTATACCTGATGCAAATTGTTAGGCACAATGCTAATTTGAAGTGCAAAAGTAAGCATAGGAATGCTGTGTAGTATATGAATGATAAAGATAAATAATATATGAAGAACAAATCTTTAATAATGATATTAATACCAAATCGAGGTATTAATATTAATGATGATATGTTTCCTTTGCGTGAATCATACGCACTTTAAACTTCATGTGCAGCATAGGAACAGCCCAACTATAATGCTTTTAATTGGCTTTTCATGACCCCAAAAGCCTTTGTCCTATGTTATTTGTTCAAATACAGACCAAGTCAAGGTATCATTATCTTTCCAACACCTGCATTTACGACTTAAGGAATGAATGCGATTTCAGGAGCCCATCGCCTACTGTAAAGAGACCGGACAAATGGACTAAGATATTTCTTGACTTCATCAATTGGTAAGTTACCAGACAATAATATTGTTGCATCATCATCATGTACTGCTCCTCTATTCAAAGTGGCATATAATCATTTGCTTATCAAAGTGAATACGTCAATTTTACCATCAGCGCAGTAATATGGAACTGATTTCTAGTAATTAACTCGCTGGCAATATATAAGTCGAGATGCGTTTTGATTTATCCACTCTTTTTTTATTTTTCCATACTCATATGACATTTGTTAATACTTTATTCAAAACGTAGCGGATGCTTTTGGATGTTCATGTTATTGTATGTTATTTCAGTTGTTTAATAAAGGATTATGAAAAGAGACCGTTCGCAGACCAGTTGTTGGAGCATGAATTTTGTACCAAAATCAAAGCCATTGCCAATACTGTACGTAATAGTTTGATGTTTTTACGGTAGTTCTTCCCTGTCTTGCAGAGTTATGTTTACTCTACTGAAAAGGCTTGTTTTGTAGATTTGACTCGGTAGCTATAGGTTGTAAACTGTTGCAAGGTGTAAGATCGAAGTCTAAGAAACTCAGTAGAAGGTATGATTTATAGCATTAATGCACACATGCCCTGTCGAACTTTTTGTCATGGAATTAAAGAAGAAGTTGCTCGCTATGACCTGTGTTTCACTCGCTATCTTTTCAGTGTTATTGTCAAGTGAAAATACGTGTTTTGATTTAGAGTTTTTGTTTTAGTTTTGTATTGTTACTATTAAAAGATGTTTTTGCAAGAAACAGTGTTAAATTCTGAAGCAAGGTATTTTCTCATGATTATGCACTGTGTTCTTTTTGTTCAAATTATAAATAGCAATTTAAACCAGAGTTCTCAAAAGCATTGGTATCCATACTGTATACCATTATTGTCTCCTTTTTCTATACTTTGAACCGTGTCTAAAACAATGCATTTTTGTAGTTGTTTAGAATAAATTGGTCTCATAACTTACATCATGTTCACAATTTCTTTCAGTTGCGAGGTAGACTGCTGATGCTACTAAATTTCAAATTCAAAAAGTTTGATAAAAGTGATGAGCATAAAATTGGCAGAAAGTAGGTGCATCAATCCAGCTTCCTTTATGTTATGGCACGGTTTGTTATGGCCAATACACAATTATATATTGAAGATGATATATTATCCAAATCAACTTGAATGGAAATATCGAAGTGAATTTGACTTTTGATTGTGCTTATGTCTGATGTTTAGATTGGTTGTGATTTTGCGTATTCAGATCTTGATTGAAATCCGTTTATTGGAGCTCTGATTGGAAAAACTGATGCTTGTTAGAGTTCTGACTGGAATGATTGATTGTTGTTAGAGCTCTGATTGGAATGCTTCTGCAAGTCAGAGTCTTGACAGGAATGACGTAGAAATTAGTCCATTTGATTCATTGTTATTTAGAATGATTGATTGTTGTTGGAGCTCTGATTGGAATGTTTCTTCAATTCAGAGTCTTGATTAGAATGACGTAGAAATTAATCCATTTGATCCATTGTTATTTAGATCTGAAAATTTTGAATACTCAATGGAAAGCTTAAAGACATCTGAAGTTCAGAATTTAGCTCAATTAGAGAATTTAAGTGAGGTTAGACGTACGTCCTGGTTATTAAAAATCTGGAACTTACTTTTATTTCTACTTATTAGTAGGATGAATTACTAATTTATTTATTTATAACACGAGTTAGATATGATTGTAGTTGACAGTATTGTGTATATAACGGTAAGCTCTTATGGTAGATGGATATGTGTACTAGTACGTTTCTGGATTGCTATCATGCACTTAATAGTATGCTGTCATTATGCACTTATAAGTATGCTGTCATTATGCACTTATAAGTATGCAGCCATTATGCACTTATGAACATGCTCTGTTGTCTCCTTAAGTAGTTTGGTGTTCAGGATGTCTTAGGTACTTCTCAGTCTGTAAATTGTTTTATGGACCTTTTCTGGTTTCTTCTTTATTTTCTATTTTCTAAAAGTTAAATAATTATTAGCATATCAAAATTTATCAAAGTGATATGAAGATATTTACTAAAATATTTTCATCAAGATTACACGATTCATCAAGAAACTTGGATCAGCACTTAATACTAAAGGTTTCTTAATTTGGAATGGAAACTTCGACCTGTCTGCACTAAAAGTTTCTTAATTTGTTTCTTATTTTCGGAACTCAAGCATACCCTCGTGTTTTTAAGTCGTGCATGTCTGTATGGATATAAACGCTGACCATCACAAATAAAGCCCATGCAGATCAAAATCAAAAGTTACAGTGTTTTCCAATCAAACAAATTAAGACTTACAAGAACCGTGGACAAAGTATTGAGCATCTGTAGTTTGTAGTTTAGTTTCTTAATTTTTGTGAGCATAGTATTAGAGTTTGTTAGATTTTTGGCTGGTCTAATTCTGGTTTCTTGTAAACCTATTTCTTATGCAATAAGAAATGTATAATGCTCGTTAATTTTAGGAGACTATACTGGAACATCTTCATGAGCGTTACCTTAGAGATAGGATATACACTAATATTGGTGATATACTGATAGCTATCAACCCATTCAAGTGGCTTGGAATTTATAATGAGAATGAGGTTTGTATTGTGTAAGAGTGACTAAATGACGCTAGAATGCGGTAATGTGTAAGTAGAAGTCATTAGACGAGGAAGTTCTAGGTAGTTTTTCTTACGCTCCATCGTATTTACGTCAAGTTATCGAATATCCACTGTATCTAGTTATTGCTGTTCTGCTAGACTGGCTACCTGTATATTTAAAGACCGCAAGTAGTGACTGTCGACAAGATAGCAGCACTATTACAGTATCAGGCCTCATTAGTGTGTGCGAGCACAAAATGACACACTGTGAATTACTGCGGGTACTGTTGAATCAGATCTACTACATATGTAAGTGTAACAGTATTTACGGCAGCTGGCAACTCAGGAAAAGAAATGTTTGCAAGTTATCTACATCTAGTCATACGTAACATCCCTTTTAGTCTGCAGGGACATTTTGTGCTCGCTGTCATATAGCAGAATTAATGAGCCCGAAACGGGATATTGCCACTCCCGTGTATACCGAATTTCTACTATTCCTTGAAAGAATAGTTTCACATGGATTCCAATTCTAATTTTTATGTCTCATTTTGTTCCTTTGCCTTTGGTTATTTGGTCTTTAAAGTTCTTTTGATATCTTCTTCATTTAAAGTTTGACAAGCAGTATCAGAATATCAAAAACGGAAATCCTCCTCCTCACGTTTATTCAGTTGCCCGTGCCGCACATCTCGCTGTTTTGCATAAGAGGAAGAATCAGGTAGGATTTGGTCAGTTGCTAGCCTTCTCCTTAATCTTCCGATATCAGGACGGCATACTTATCTATACTTGCTTATGAACATTACTTTTTAAAAGTTTAAACGTCAAAGCGTTGTAGTTCCCAGTACTTCAGTAAGTGGATTAAGAAGAATTTTCATAAAAATTTCTTATGTATCATCCATATTTGATTCAAGCAGCAAATAATTTTTGTCTTTTTCACGTAATATTTGGTGCGATTATTATTGTTTTTATTCAATATAAAATTTTATAATTACAAACTACTTACTACAATACGTCCAATCTACTGTAATACACTACAAGGATTACACCACGGAGTACAAGATGCCATGACAACTCCACAGCCATTAACATGAACAACACGAAAAAAGACCAAATTAAAAATGCAGCTACAAAAATACGTATGAATGCACATGAATGATTTTTACTAATAAATAATTAGGTTCTTTTCATATGGTATGTTGTGCTATCCTAGGGTAATCAGGTCGTTAAATTATTTCTATAGTGCTGTGTCATAAGTGGTGAAAGTGGTGCGGGAAAAACAGTAACATCAAACTACCTTGTTGAGGAATTAGCTGCTCTTGGTAAACACGGAAACCCAACACTTGTCAAGAAAATTTTGCAAGTTTGTATCTTTCTTCCCATAACGAAATATTGATTTTCGAGAAGGTATTTTCGTTATATCAAACCCAAGGAAATGGAATTAACATGCAACTGAGTTTTTAGCACTTAGTGACCAATGTTGCCAATTGTTTAGTAATTTGCAGTGATATGCAGTAATTTCCAGTGGTGTTCAATGAATTTCAGGTTTCTTTATAGGTTCTTTGGTAGTATTTTACCACAGGGACAGTGGACTGAATAGATTTTGAGCTTGTTCTACAACATTGCTTAGAAAGAAACAAATATCTGAGCAATAATTTTTTTTCTTGATTTTGTCATTTCTATCACTTTTCATCTTTATATTGACGCTTCATCATCTTTAAGTATGGTATTAGAAAGGAATGTATTTCTATTTTAGAATAGAATTATTGGTTTTGATGTAAAAGATACGTTTTAGTCTGTATTATTAAACCTATGCATATTACTATTGAGCACGTTCAGGACAGCTGCAAGCACTGATTTAATATTGTTTTTGATCATGTGTTTTCATCAATAATTATCTGTGGCAATATTCACAAATATCATACATATGATTTTTCAATAATAAAATATTTTGTGACTGACATTGATCATTGATTAGATATACGAATAGGACTTTGATTTTTTGTTCTTAAGGTTAACCCTTTAATGGAAGCATTTGGAAATGCAGCCACTAATATCAATGATAATTCCAGCAGATTTGGCAAATTTCTAGAGTTGAGTTTTAATGATAGTGGTGATCTTATTGAAGGTTTGTACATCTTGTCTTGATCCTTATCTTTTTGCCCCATTGAATCACCTGTATATGGCACGATGCAGTTGTTTCTTGCATTTGTAAAAATCTGCATTTTTAGCAGATTGTGCTTTTGTGGCCCATTGCTCTGGCAATATTTGAGGAATGCGGCGACATACTGGAAAAAGCATTTTCAGCTTCTTGCTTTCTTTTTAGCTCAGCTAAGCGAGTTTCTACTTGAGAAATCAAGAGTTGTTTACCAGTCAAGGTAATTGTAGTCAGATGGCATATCCTGTTCACCTCGGAGTTTTCTCCATCGTTGAAACGTACTTTAGTGCTGTCGGATATTTGCTGCATTATATTGTGATCATTTTTCCTGCATCATACCGTCTTAATCTAGTACGATATATGTAGCTTATCGTAGTAGCAATCAATTTGTAAAGATAATAGGATTTAGGAGACGTTAAAGTAATAATGTGAGAAAGTAATTGATCCCACTCGAGTTGGTTATTTTGTCGCGTTTTCACAGTAGTAAATATTTAGTAACGCATAATAGGAAAGAGAAGCTAGTAAAGTATAGTATGATTTAGTTTGCTATGCAACTAGTTTCAGTTTAATCATAATATATCTTTCGTAGGGGTGAACGCAATTATCACATTTTATATTATTTAATTGCTGGCTTAGATTATCATCGGAAGCTTGGAAATTTCGACCTAAGCTCTAGTGATAAGCACAGGTAATTTCAAGTTTCCTTAAGTTTCATGTTTTGGTATTGGCCATGCCATCTGTCTGAAAATTCTTATAAACAATTTCAGTAGCTTCCCAGCATATAATTGTATTTTTTTAGCTGGAAAGCAGCAGCAGCAGCATTGAATGATAACAAATTGAAAGCAAATATGAACAATAATATGAAATCATGTAGCCTGGAATCATACCTGAAGGAAGACCTTGGGGTTTCTTTATCAGAATGTTTGTAGATTGCATTTCAACTGTCGAAGTTCAAAGGCTGATTCTTTATTCTTACAGCCTCGTTTATTTTGAAGCAAACATGGGGTTTTTGTAGCATTTTGAAATATAAGTATACACAGAGTTAGGTTTGTTATTTCCATATCATGAACAACTATTGCAACAATTCTTGAAGTTTCACAATAACTGTCCTATTTTATAAGTACATTTTTACTGCATCATTTTTTAGTACAGTTACCGTGTATTCCAAATATTTAGAAGGGAGGGATTTTTGATAAATTTCCCAGCTGTTGTAGAATATTTGGTACAGAGTTGTACCATATCTGTAATTTGTATTATAATTCTTGGCGTATGGTGTTTGGAATGCCCTAAAATTTCTATGCACTTTTGGCTCATTTCATTTCACTGTATATTTAAGTTCTTGGAATCTTCCGAATATGTGCCAAATTCCGACCTATCTACTTCAGGAGACCCCCCTGACCAGCCTAAAAGTGCCACTATATTACTATCATTGTACAGTCCCACTTTTAGATTGTGCGTGCTTGATTGCCTTCGTTGACTACTAAAATCCATTGTTTTGTTGATACACAGTAGCTTGCCCAACTCCTTTAGAGTCTTTCTTTTGTTGTAGATATTTGAATACTGACAGCCAAACTTTAGATCAATTTGCTTGTACAAAACAAATGCAAGAGAAGTTTTTAACTGTTCAAAAGTGTTTCGATATTATTGGCTTTACACAAGAGGTGCTTGGCCTACTTTTTTTCTTCATGCTGCCAAACTCTGCACAATATTGTTTAGTAAGAGTGTGCAAGAGGAGATCATATTGTATAATTGTTCTGTATGCAGGGATATCTGCATATATTTCTCTTGACCATTACCATTTGCTTCCGATTCTCAGTTCTATGAACTCTACTGATATTGAAAATCCGATTTACTGTAATATAATTCACATGGACTTTTTCGAAATACGATCGTATTCATGGAAATAAAATTGTGATGGATTGGATTATTTGTGAACTGCAGTTTGTGCTTCATTTTTTGTTGTCCTTTAGCTAATAGTTAGTATTGAAGAATTTCAAAATTTACATCAAATTATGTCATTAATCTTCTTAGTAATTCATAAAGCCATTTGTTTCTTTGTGCCCCAATTTTAGGAGGTACAAAGCCTATATTGCATTCTAGCTGCGGTCATTCATCTTGGTGACGTAGAAATTGTAATTGATGATTCATTAACACACCATGGTGAAAGAGGATGTATCAAAAGTTCTGATACCTTAAACACTGGTTAGTATATTGATTTATTGTTACTCTTAAAACCTTAATAATTCTATCACCGTTAATTAATTTGGTCTTTGATTTGAAAATCATAATTTTCCTTATTTCAGTGGCATCTTTACTATGCATAGAAGCTGGTGATCTAGCAGATGCTTTGACGTCAACAAGCTCAGTAACCAGAGGTGCAGATTGAATCACAATTTCATTCAAGTTATTTGAAATACGTATATGTCCAAAGGAATTCTTGCAGTTAAGAATGACAACAAACCCAATGGCTTTTTGCATTTCGTGCTGTTGAATTTACTTTTGTTGCTTAGTACCTCTCCTAAGTAAACAGATTGGATGGATGTCTTGCTATTATGCTTAAATTTGGTTTATTCGGAAGTAACATTACCACTCGATCATATTTTAGGAGAAACAATTCTTCGTTACAATACAGTGGAACAGAGTTGTGATTGTCGTGATGCTACTGCCAAAGTGAGTTTGGCCAAAGTTTCATCCTTGCCCGTGTTATTGTCAAGGGCAGTTGAGAGGGGGCTAGAAAGAGGCCATGGACCCCTCCTGTCTTTCATTTAATGGAGCAGAGGGAGCAGAAATGCTTTTTGATTATGACCTTAGTATTGACCTGAGTGTCCCAGTAGGTGCAACAAACCCTTGGTACCTCCAGAGTTCACGAAAACTAGCATTTCTATATTCTTCGATGCCTCTTTTAACAATAATTCTCAATAGATCTGTTCTGATTTAAAAAGTGAGCTCTATATACGATTCTGTACATAGGGAGTGCCTGTAAGCGATGCCCCTTATGCAAGACGATAGGTGGACAATGAACGAGTTTCGTACTGGAAAGAGCAACCTATATCCCAAAGACGTTCTTCAAAATGTATGGAGGCAGCGAAAGGCCCAGAAAGATTTCTACGGGGTCATGGCTTCTTTTGATACCCCTTTGAAATTTCCCTCGAGCTAGCAGTAAGAAAAGTCTAAAATTGAGCAATATTTGCTGTTGGTATGAATTACCATTGATTTTGTTATGGCTCCAAATGTTTATGCTGTTTTGTTACGCTTCGGTTCCATAACGAATCACGATTACATTTTCATGGCAATATACACAGTAGAAATGAATGACACTGCAAAATCTGAACACGTAGGAATTTCAATTCAATATTGTGTTGCTAGAGATAAAGAAACCTGTTACGATTAGTTTTTTTCAAGTAAATCAAACATAACTTCTTAGAAAAGATTTCAACTCAATGGAATTTTTCTAAGTACCTCGATTGCAATGCCAAATTAGAGCATGTGTCTGAATATTCATAGGATAATTTTCGGATCATTGAGCAAACAAGATCATCCTTTCAATTAAGTGTTTTGGAATCAGTTTACATAAAGACTCAAAACCCAGTTTTGTGTAAACAAAAAGAGTTCATTTTTTCACTTGGAATCTTCAAGTAAACAAAGGTGCATAGGTGCTAATTGGCCAATCATAGGACCAAATAGACGCATTATTCATCATATTACGTGTATCTGCATCTGGCTATATATTTCGGTTCACCTTTCGGTCGTTATCCAACGTTTCATACTCTGACGAGTGTCGGACGAAAAAGGCTTTTCAGTATGTCAAAAAGTGTTGCCTCTTTTTCGTGATGTAAATGCGTTTCTATACTATTCCAGGCATTGTACAGTAGACTGTTCAGCTGGATTGTTAAAAGAATAAATATACTTCTGAAACCAAACAGCGTCACAAGGTAATGTGGCTTTTATGTTCTTTTCAATTTCAGTTTTAAATGGCTTTTAAACTTTTTCATTGTTTACTCTTTTATTGTTTGATGATGATTATTATTATTATGATTATAATGATGATGGTGATGATTATGATGATGATGATGATGATGATGATGATGAATATGATGATTATGATGATGATGATGATTATGATGAATATGATGATGATGAATATGATGATGATGATGATGAATATGATGATTATGATGATTATGATTATGATGATGATGACGACTAGCCCATGGTTGGAGACTTCCTCGTGGTGGTGAGCGGACACAGAGAGACACTGCCCTTAAGTTGATAGGGATTTATTTCGCAGAGCTAGCGACATATCCATAAAAAGTTACTAAATTGCCTGTAAAATGTGACCATTTCATGAGTGGAAGAATTTGTTTTTGTCCTATAGTTCTATGTATATATGCATCAACTGTTTGAACTAAGTTGATCACGATATCCTCATGTACCTTCAGTCAGCCGTGTTGTTTTGGGGGTAATTTATATAGTACTTCTTAAGATCATGAGGAAGATATGAAACAAGTATGTACCTTTGACAAAAATCCAGCCTGATGTCAGCCAAAGTCAAAAAACTCCTGAGCAATTATTTCATTTGTTTTTTTGTTAGTTTTGTTATGGAAACAACTTGCATCATCTTCCTGTCATCACTTTTTATCTCAGACGTAAATAATACAGGGTTATCTGTGGAAAATATTAACATTTTATTCTTTAGCAAAAATCCACGAAAGGTCTTAAATCTTATCCAAAATTTGACCATTTTATGAGTCAAAAGGGTGATATCAATGCTATTCGTGAACCTCTGTTATTGTAGTAGCTTCCTTGCGGTGCTTACAGTCATCCGCCTTCTATTTTGGAAGCAATCGATATAGTAATTCTTAAGATTTGGGGAAGATATGAAAAGTTTGTTTACCTTTGCTGAAAATCCTGCTTGCGAGCAGCCACAATCAAAAACTGACTTGGAATTTCTTTTTAAATCAATATTTTCGAAAATTTATTGGTTTTGCAATCACTATGTCAAATATGAATGAACAAAGCAGTGCAGTAGAAAATCTGAGATTTTACCCCATATAGCTAACTCCTAATGCTAGCTGATGTTTAATTTCATTGTTTGTTTATTTCGCATTTATTTAGTCCAAGAAATAGTTACAAGAGAATTGGAATATTAGATATATTTGGATTTGAAAACCTCTCAACAAATTCATTTGAACAACTATGCATCAATATTGCAAATGAGCAACTGCAGTTTTACTTCAATCAACATGTGTTTGAATGGGAGTTTGAGGAATATGCAATTGAAGGGATTCCATTGGACGCAATCACATTCCAAAACAACAGGCCAGTTCTGGAGATGTTCCTACAGGTATATTTCTTATTCGTAACTTGCACTATCTCTGCCACAGAATATTCTTGATATTGATGGTTCGACTACCATATAATATTGTTATGTGAAAAAAAATATCAGTCTTGCATTTTCACAAGACTCTATTATATTAATAGTCCGGATCGGCTATTAGTTTTCATCACGACAACGCATTGCATTAAGAAATAATGGGTTTTCAAATTTTGTAGATGAAGAGATGAATTAAATCACCCGAGAGTGTAAAAATATTTTGCTAAACTTATAAAACTTGTTAAATATATATATATATATATATATATATATATATATATATATATATATATATATATATATATATATATATATATATATATATATATATATATATATATATATATATATATATATATATATATATATATATATATATATATATATATATATATATATATATATATATATATATATATATATATATATATCTTTGTGTTGATGTGTATAGTTGTAGAGCGAAGGTACGATAGGGTAACGTCTACCGTTTCATTCAGTCCCCAGAATAGAGAGATTTCCGTGACAGCTTTTATCTCATAAGAGAAGTGCAAGTGACTTAAAAACTTTAGCACAAAAATATCAACTAA
Source organism: Mastigias papua (assembly GCA_964019165.1). Taxonomy (NCBI): domain Eukaryota; kingdom Metazoa; phylum Cnidaria; class Scyphozoa; order Rhizostomeae; family Mastigiidae; genus Mastigias; species Mastigias papua. The sequence continues at coordinate 229,422 of OZ025277.1, forward strand.
AATTATTTTAAATGTTTCCTATCTAGATCATACATAAACTTTTCACTTCGCATTTCATATAATTTGATCAGAAATTTTTTGTTAAAAACATGTTCAATGTGAATATTTTGTAACTTTCAAATTAGAGACCTATGGGGATCCTTGCTCTACTCGATGAAGAAAGCCGATTTCCACGTGCAACGGTCTTTTCTCTTGTAGGTAAGTGTTGTTGCACCCGAGTTCAATGCATGATCATTTGCAACTGTAGATTTATCGGTTATTGCTTTGTCAAACTGTAGTGACTATTCTTAATTCAGATATGATAAGCTGTCTGTTTCTGTCTTTCTGTCTGTGTCTGTCTGTATCTGCCTGTGTCTGTCTGCATCTATCTGCACCTATCCGTATCTGCCTGTGTCTGTGTCTCTGCCTAACTCATCAACTGCGGGAAGGTTAGCAACTATTGTTCAACCGAGCAACACTTTGATAGTTCAGTGAAATACTGTTAAATCTAGTTGTCTATTCAACAGAAAATGCATCGGTTTTATTGTTTTGATAAGGCCTGAAACATTTGATAAGTACCGTTATCGAAAGCAACAGTTC
>OZ025277.1:235000-247500 GCA_964019165.1 Mastigias papua
TGAATCGTTTGTTTTAGGGTTATTCTGAAAGGATACAGTTCTCTGACTTTGTGACCCGGTAAACCTCATTATCATTGCCTTGTTATCTTACGGATTCATTATTTAATCAGTTTTGACTAAGTGGATGACGTAGAGCCACAGTTGGTCCCTTCTTAAAATGCGAGATATACTTTGTACAGTGCAGGGTTTTTCCTCTCTAGCTCTAACGAAATATGATTTAAAGTAGATCTATCAATTAATTAATCAGTGAATGAATCAGTGAACGAATGAATGAATAAACGAATGAATGAATAGATGAAGGAAGGTATCTTTAAAGTATTGAATCTCTCCTTTTAGATACAAATGTTTAGTGTACTATCTCAGCGATGAGCCTCCTCATGATGCAAATACTTGTCGTAATATACTTAAAAAGGTTGGCATGGAAACGTACTGGAAAATAGGAAAAACAAAGGTATCATCTTCGTCATTTTCAAACTGCTGGTATCTATATCGTAAATGATTGTTATAATACTAGTTTTATTTTTATCTTTGATTTCGTCATGTTAAGTAACGTTGGTTCTCTGTTCCTATGTGTTCCGTTTTTGTTGCCCCGTCATCATAATTCTAAGTGTTGCATCATCATCATCTCCCACAGTTACTGTCATCATGTTGCTTTACTTGTCTGTGACGTATCGTCTAATCTTAGTATACTGTCGTTTGTTGTGTTGTGTTACCATGCCTTTGCATTACCCCCTTAGTCCGTCATATGTTGTAATTATTTTGTTACGTCATGTGTGTTAATATAAATAAAGCATGTAATGTTCTGTGTAGTCAGTCGTTATGTGAAATCGTCGTTAACAGTTGTCGTGAGTTTCAGTCAAAGTCGTCGGTTGTGTTTAGAGTTGTCGCGTTGCTGTTTCTTGGAATTTTATCGTTAGCTTATCAAGTTTGTCAGTGAAAGTTATTACCGTAGCAAGAGTTCAAATAAAAGGAGTAAAGATAAGACTGTTTTTGTGACTGACTAATCCTGTAAAATAGTGTTATTTTACATGATGTTCAAATACCTATTTAGAGCCGATAGACGGACCTCATTCCTTCATTTATTGTACAGATTTTCTGTACAATCATGAATATCAAAGAGCACTTCAAATAGATAAAAGCTTGGTCTTATGTTATTTATCAAACTTTATTTTCTTGAATTCTTGATTTTAAATCAGCATAAGATAAGATTTCATTATTTGAAATATCTCTTGATTGATTTTGGCATTATTTTGTGCCTCTGGGTTTCTTAATTTCTCTCGTTTTTTTGTATTTTAGTTTTTCTCGTTTTTTTGTATTTTAGTTTTTCTCGTTTTTTTGTAGGTATTTTTGAAGTATTTCCAAGTCGCAAGGCTTACATTCTTATTAGAAGAACACAGGAAAAATGCAATCAGATTGCAAAGATGTATGATCATGTTGCATTTTTACTTATATAGCTATTATAATTTTTTTACGACCAATCTGAAAAGATGAACTAAACCAAAGTTTGTTTTAGACTCTAGTCTTATCATCGGAGTTGTTTACATCAACCTATTATCCAATCTCATACTTCCATCTAAACTTGTTTCTCTGTGACACTATCGTCAACAAAAAAAGAGGTGTGGAATATAAAGTGACTCATGACTTTTGCCCAGGAAACAACTCCAGTTAAAATCTGTTTTCCACATAACGCTTCTTAGTCGGTGACGCATCGGCCACGAGTAAACTTTTAATGGAAACACTCACAGGACCTCCGGGGTTAGAGAGAGCCTGGTTTCCATAGAACTCCTCCTAACCGGCGACGCATCGGCGATACATCTCGACACATCAACGACGAGCAATCTTTTGTGTAAGCACCAATAGATAAATATGCGAAATCAACTCACAGCATGAAGCTGCCACCGACATGCCAGCGATGCAAACTAAAAGGTTGAACTTGATTTAACTTTTACCATGCATCAGTGATATGTATGTGACAGCCAACTGTGAGTGTTTCCATTAAAAGTTTACTTGATTTTTGATTTGCTCCATATTCAAAGTTGGTGATTACAATATTAGTAAAAGATACTAATTTAAACCAACTGTTTACAAAAAAGTTCTATACTATGTATAAAAAGAAAGTTAATTGGCGGCATAATCTGCAGGTGCAGTCTTTTCCAGCCCATTGTTTTTTCTTCTTTTTGAAAGCTAACTGTGTTAGCTCATCCTTGATATTTGCATCCAGGGTGTTCCGGAGGAAACTCCCCCTAAAAGGCAGTGAAGTTTGCCCAAAGCTCGCTGTATTTATTTTTGGTAGCTTGCAAAGATTTTTTGTTCTTAGCTTATAATTTGCTTGCTTGCAAAGATTTTTTGTTCTTAGCTTATAATTTGCTTGCTTGCAAAGATTTTTTGTTCTTAGCTTATAATTTACTTGCTTCTTTTCATGAAATCCCCATACTAGCGGTTAGTCTCTATCAGTAGTTTCTGCAAGTTTCTAACATGTATGCAAAACTACCCTTTCGAGTTTGTTTTGTTGCGTAGAGTTTGTTTTTGCTTCGCCACCATTCCATTCTTTGTAAACAACTCTAACGATCTGCTGAGATCGCCTTCTACATTGGTGGCTATTGTGTCATTTAAGTCTTGTCTACATGAGCAGAGTGTTATCATCATAGAGTTACAATATGCAAACTTACAGTTCTCAGAGTCTATTCTTACTTGTCGCCGATGTGTTAGCAATGCTTCGCCGACTAGAAAAACTGTATGGAAGCCAGACTTATGTAGTAAGTTTCTCCAAATGCACAATATCTTTTCCATCCAAGGCTGAAAGGTAGTCTTCGACCTGGCAAAGATCACGAGTTATACTTTCCTTCACATAAACTCCATTTGAAGATGGCCTACCAAAGAATAAACTAAAACGGACACTTATGATTAACTACTGACTTACTTGTACATATCCACGGATTGATTCAGAAAAGTTGCAACTTATTAAAAGAATGTACCTTTATATAGCTGGGGAAAGACGTTTCGACAGTATTGTGAATGGAGATTTTCTGGTTATAGCAATTTGAATCTGAAGCTCTTTAGAAAATGAATGGTTCCTAGAAAGTCACTAGAGTTAGTTACCTATGTTATAGTCAATCTTGGTCGATTCTGAGCGTAGGCACTTTTGAATACCCTTATATATCCCGGCAGAGATTAAAAGAGAATGTCCTTTTTTGAAAAGAAAGCTCTTTGTCGCCTACTTGATGGAGAAATATTGTTAGAACTTCTCAGTCTCACTTTCCCTCCTTTTCTTCATCTGCTTTGTATATATGCTTATGAAATGAACTTCTAGCATTAATTAGTAATTTTAATTTTTTAGGTTCTAAAGCATGGTTATACAAAGTAAGGTTTAAGAAAGAGAAGGCATTACTGGTTAAAGCTGCTATTGTCATACAAAGAAGTACGTTTATCACGTATAAGTAAACAAATAAGCATTACCTGACAAATGCCTTTACAATACTAGTTGTTGAATTTCTTGATTTATGGCTTTCTTTTCTGATAACGTACGTTATGTTTGGATTTAGAATAAGCAAATCTCAAAACTATGTTGATTTGACGATGCTTCTTGGATAAAAGTTCCACACAGTCAATCTTCCATTTAATCTTTCCAATAATTAAAGAGTTTAAAAGATGCATTTTCATTCTATATTCCATTAAATCAGACCTGCGTGGATGGTTGGCACGCAAGCGATGTGATTACATGAAAAGAGACAATCAGGAAGGATTGCAAATGAAGATAGAAAGTAATCCTACACGGGTTCAATCAGGTTTCGATTGTTTTTCTCTCTGGTTAAAGCATAAAATAAGATAAGATCAATAAATTTGAATGATTTTAAGCAGTTTTGTGCGATAGCCTATACCCATTCATATGATACCATTGAAAGAAATTAGTGGAGCACAATTTCAAATGTCATACAGTGTAAGAAGTATATAAGGTGTGTAAATTGCGATATTTTTCTAATCAGTCCAGTACTACTTCATATCAAGTGCTGGTAACTTCAAAATGATTTTTCATGTGCTTTTAGTCATTACAACTGCATAGCTTGTTCTGTTCCAGTTGTTTAAACTTACTCAGAATTTTGAAAAAGTTTGTCAATTTTTAACAAATTAGGATAAATGACAAGGAAATATAAAAAAGTTGATTTTCTCAATAGTTTTATTGCTCACAGGCCATGTTGAAGAAAAGAGAGCTAATGAAGAAGGTTTGTAAAATTAACATAGTATCATTTAGCAGTTTCTGACGAGACAGCTAACTCTAATGTAATTTTGAATTAAGCCTTTAGTACCTTTCTCTGCTTCAGAGAAGTTTTCAGTATTTTCAGAACAAGCTGTTCAAGTTCTGCCAAGAAAAATTCATCTAGTATTCTCTGCTGTTAGCATTATGAGTAATACTTTATATGACCGCTTCGCTTTTCTGTTTTGTTTTTGGATATTATTAATTGGTATTATTATAATTATGTTATTGCACGTTATTATTATTATTATTATTGTAGTAATAATAATAATAATAAAAATCGACTGCCTTCCATGTCACCCTAAAAATAAACTCCTTCTGTATCACCGCTTTGTTCTATCCGAACTATCTTGGCATATGACTATTACAGATCTTAGTAAGACATGGGTTGTTGAAAATTTGGACAACATCGTTTCAAGTTTTGTGAGAAAATGGCTCGAACTGCCTATAAGTGCAACATTCAGTTCTCTCATATTAAATAAATCCAAATATGGCATCAGTCTTGTCCTTCCATCTACCAAATTTATTGAATGTCAAACAACTATGCGTAATGCTTTAAAATCCTCACCAAACCAAGATATAAAATGCCTCTGGGCAGAGACTAGTTACGGTACAAATCTTCAGTACGATCAATTTAAAAACACCAAGCAAGTTCTAAAAACGATTCAACATGACCATGAAGAACGTATCAATAATACTCTCTTATCTCAAGGTTTAGTTCTATCATCCATTCTTAAGTTTGCATGTAATAAAACTAACAGCCTCTGGTCAACCGTTCAGCAAAGTTTGCCAAGAAACATATTCAACTTTTCTATAAAATACTTAAATAACACTTTCCCCACTCGTAAAAATCTCTGCAAATGGTCAATTTCTCAATCGTCTTCATGCTCTTTCTGCCTTCAGTCAGAGACTCTACAGCACGTGATATCTAGTTGTTCTTCATATCTCGATGAGGGTAGATATACCTGGTGCCACAACCCTGCTCTTCTCTTTCTCGCTAACACATTCTCCTCGCTCAAACAATGCACAGTTTACGCTGATTTACCTTCCTTTTTGTCCCCAAGCCTGATTACTGGTGAATCTCTTCGTCCTGATCTTCTATTACTTACAAAAGACAAATTGCTGTACATTCTTGAACTCACAATAGGGTTTGAAACTAATATACAAAATAATAGTAATCATAAGGCTGCCAAATATAGCTCGCTGCTTAGTGAACTCTCTCCTTCTTATAGTAAAGTTACATTTGTCAATCTATCTATGGGTGCTATTGGAACTATGGGTTCTTCTTGTACTTCTTTCTTCTCCTTACTCAATGAACTGAGTTTTGATAAGACCATCCAAAAACGTGTCATTATGAAAGCTATGACCATCTCAATAAGATCAAGCTACTTCATCTTTTGCCAAAGAAATAAACCTTGGACTAATCCAGACCTCTTAACCATCTAATTTTGATCTTTTCTGGAACATCTAACAGGTTTTTGCTGTTATTTACTTGTTGTTTTTTTGTTTTTTGTTATACATGTTAATTTCATAAATGTACTATGTATTCTCTACAAGCAAGCCACTTATACACTGCCAAAATTTTTTGAGAGGTGTATTATTGTAAGTAGTTTTATGTATTCAATATGAAGTTTCAAAAACAAAAATTATTAATGACAAATATAACGCTATGAAGAAGTCTCTACTAAATCCTTCAAATTCGCTCCAAACACTTTAATTGACTTGATAATGAGTGAATTTCTCCTCTTGAAAATAGTAAATCTTGCAAATATGTTTGGTAAGTTGGTAGATGCTTCAACTTCCAAATGTCGAATCAGAGGTACCAGTTGGAATGAAAGAAGCTATTAAGCACTTATTACCAGGGATTGACAAGCTTCACTTCTATACTGAGAATGGTATTTTTGTGTATCAAAGAAGTGTACCTTACAAGTCATCTTGTAATTCTCGTCACTTCTTACTCACATCTATGGCCTGAGCCTCAAATTGGTCCCAGTTTGAGTCATCTGAAGCTTCTTAAATCAATGTTTTGGTGGGATTTACATCTTCCATCAGATAATTTCAGGCAGTGCCAACCAGTATCTTAAACCGCCTAGAAATCTTCACATAACACTCATATAAAATCTGTTTTAATGAATAACTCTCATGGTCATGTGAATCGTGATAATTTCAGATACGAGTTTGCTGAAAAAGACTCAAAGTTTGAATCTAAATTAATATTGTTAATTTTTTGTCGCTAATTCTTCCAAATTGTATATACTTTATCTTTTGTCACTCTATTTACTGTCCAAGTGGGTTTATATTGGGTTCATATCTCTGTTTTAATTATAGTTGGTCGTGGTTACTTGGCAAGAAAACGTTTTGAAAAATTGACAAATGAGCATGAAAAAGAGGAAGGAGAAATGAAGTTACAAATGAGTAAAATGAATTTTTTTATTTCCTTTGAATAATTTGCATGGTAGCATCTATTCATATCTGCACTCATAAAACGAGTACAGTGTACTTCATAACTAAAAAGTCTGTCATACATTGTAGAGACCAGTTGAAAGAAAAAACATTCCCTTCAATATTATTTTCATCATCTGAGCTGAAAATGTTCTCTTGACACTATTATAAACATCTATTTCTTTTTATTTTACTGGAAAAATCGGTGAAGCGAACCATTATTACCTTCATTTGACATTTGTTACTGACTTTTGGTATATGTAGTAAGCTTCCTTTAATTATATATTTTAGCCAGTTGTCCATTCAGTAGGACTTACCTGCTTTTTGTGAGATTCTGTTTTAAATATGAGGAGATTTAATGCTATCACCATTATGGAAGAGCCCTTATCTTGTTCTAATGATGACACTAGATATTTTACTCGAAATAAAAATATCAATTGACAGCTGATTCCAATCAACAACCGTACAGAAATGTCTAAACATTGCATTTATTTTTGTGCCTAGTGCATACTATACTCGGACTTTTGAGCTTACTTAGCACATCCATCGTCATATCCGCGGATAGTATCTGTTGGAGGAGATTGCTTTCTTGTATTGCTTTAAATTCTCCCATTATTGTTTCAGTTGAGATGCAGAAGGCAGATGATGGTAATTCTGAGGAAGATGAAGGAGAAACAGCATTGCAGGATACAAAATTGTTTTTTTTCTTGGCTCAGGTTTCAACTCTCTGAATACTGTTTCTACATGATCCTTTCGTCAGACCTGTTTGTATAGTACTTATGAGGCTAGAGGATGTACTAGGAACATATCTAGTTGATCAAACAGTTGACTTATCATCCTTAGAAATGCTTCAAAAATTTATCTAAGTGCTTTTTGTCATCAATTTGTTTGTCTCCTTTAAGATCTGTGATGAAAACTTGGACCAGTTAATTATTTCCCATCGATGAATTCTGAAATGTTCTCTTTTCAAAGGGATTTGTTTTTGTACTATTCATATTAGGTAATGTTCAATTTTTCAAAGGTTCAAATGTCAACATCTGATTACGTTTCATTGCTTCATCGGACAAGCTATCCAGTAAGTCTAAGGTTTATTTGCTTGAATTCTTTGTTATTTTCCTTTTATTATTTTTTGTTATTTTGTTATTTTATTAGTGAGCCTTGTCTTGCATCACCAATGCTCATATGGAAGTAGTCAACAATGTGTGTTTAAGAAAATGCAAAATACTTTGGTGCAATGAATTTCAGGGGAAAGACTTTCGGTGAAGTTTCGACCAATTAGGTGATAAATTTCGTTGGAATTCATCAAAATTTCGGTGCCTCTAGGACATTTCGTTACTGTCCACTTAGACATAAAAATTTTCGAATTTCGCTCATTCTAACAGAAACAGAACACAATAGGAGTATTTGTAGCATATAGTATACATTCAGTGGATGATAGCTACAGTAATTTGTAAATTTGCGAATGAATTCTTTAGTTCAAGTTCCTCTAGTAGACTGTCATCGATTCTTACCATGCGAAAAAACGGAACCATCTCATCACCGAAATTGGACCCAACTGACGAAAACGCTATTGGTCTATTTGCGTTTGTTGCAGCAAATGATAGAAAAAATTGTAGTACAAGGCAAGTTTTTCTGCGAATTTGCCTTGTTTCTCAGAAACCGGGGGATTTTATGGACGTAGGATGCTGATGACGAAGTTAATGATTATAATGCTAGTACCTAATACCGATGCGCAAATATGGTAGTTAATCAACAATAGCATGATCAAACTTGGGGGCGCAGCTTTCCTGCTCGTAAATGGCATTAACATGAAACAAGTATTATTAGGCAACAGTATTATAGCTGTGTAACAAATGTTATAGTTTTCCTCGCCAGACCACTCTCTCAGTTTCGTATATGACTATTTGGACAAAGTTCTTAGTTTCGTATAAAAGCTCGGGTACGCAGAGAGCCCCCCTTGCTATCAATTTATTTCTACATCACTGCTTAGCATCAACAGCATCATCAACACCGTCATCAACACCGTCATCAACACCGTCATCAACACCGTCATCAACACCGTCATCAACACCGTCATCAACACCGTCATCAACACCGTCATCAACACCGTCATCAACAGCATCATCAACAGCATCATCAACACCGTCAACTTTCTCTGACCTTCTCCGACCCTGCTTGCTTCTTCAAAGTTATTCCCCACGCGCGAGTTTTGAAAACACTAGGCCTGTGATTTTCATTCCAAATATGAGTTGACTTTTTAACATTTTCCATGACTTTCCAGCAGTAAACAAGAGTAATAGTGATACATGCCAAAGCTATACCAATGATTTCGTACTGAGAACCACGCACACGTGACAACAACTTAATTGATGCATTGCGCGCCGCGGTGCAAATAACGTCATTAAGTATACGCTCTATTCATTGCCCTTCATATTTTCTTGTTCTTTCACTGAAAATCAGGGAGTTTGCCATGCTCTTAAATAGCGCAATATAGTTGCCTTTTATTGTTAACATCTATTATTATCTTTATTATTTATTGAAGTAATCATTAGGTAATTTTTATATTTTCTATTTGCAGGTCCTATTCTCTTTACGACAAGCAGCCACGGAGAAAGCAAGGTATAGCTCTATGTCTACGGAATCTCTAGAAACTTAGCCACAGAAACTTAATTGCTCTAGAGATTTTAAGTGCAATTTCTTTTTCTCTATTAACACATCAACATGTTTTATTTACCTACTCTTGAGTCCCGAATAAACGTTCCCCCCCCACTTATTAAATTTTTTGATAAATTTTCACCCAGGTCATCCTTATTCCAGACTCCCCATTTATTATTTTGGTGCCTGTATTTCGGCCGAGTATTATGTAACGCGAGAAATCGTGCTTTTCATATTGTTTATAGTTGAAACGAGCTGTGAAACTCATCCATAATTATCATGATTTTGAAATTTTCTACCCAACCCGGTTATTCCAACTCCCCCGTTTATTAGGTTTTTAGGAAATTTCCAAACCCCTTACTATTCCACCCTCCGTCTATTTGGGACTTAAAAGTAGATGTATAGCCACCCTATTTGCATCCATCCTATTTGAAGTTTCTTTTCGCAAATTTTTTGCCTCCTTCTCATCTGAATTTCTGTCCTTTCAGGAAGGAGGCTTCGAACCAAAAGCGTAAGTTTGAGACCACTTAATTTTTTAGAAGAAAATATTGTTTCTTATTGTAAGATTTGTAACTTAGATTCATAACTTAAGGTTTTTATGTCCTTGAATACAGCTTATCCTGCAAATAATGTTTTTTGACACTCCATTCACATTTCGATCTATTCATCCGTTTATTCTAAGATCATTTGATCGCTCGAATTACTTGGATATATTAAAACTAAAACCAAGATATAAAGTCTTTGTCAATCTCTTTCAACTCAAGTTCAGTTAGCATCCTTTCCAAATACTTCTGAATACTACAGATCATATATATATATATATATATATATATATATATATATATATATATATATATATATATATATATATATATATATATATATATATATATATATAAGATCTTGCATGCCCTATGATCCGAAAATTATCGTCTGAATAAAAACTCTAATTCTGAAATGAAAATTGATTCGGCCATAGTACAACATCTCATCAAAACTCCAGAATGCCCCAGAACATATTCAGACGATAATTTTCGGATCATAGGGCAAGCAAGATCTTCCTTTCTTTTAAGTGTTTTGAAATCAGTTTACATAAAGACTCAAAGCCCAGTCTTTAGTAAACAAAAAGGGTTCATTTTTTCATTTGGACTCTTGCACACAAGCGCAAACACACACACGCACACAAACACACACGCACACAAACACACAACATACATACATACACACACACACACACGCCCACACACACACACACACACACACATACACACACACACACACACACACACACACACACACACACACACACACACACACACACACACACGCCCGCACACACATTTATACAATATATAGCCTTTTGCGTTTTGTAGTTGGTTCTCGTGAGCGAGTTTTAGCTGTTCTTGATGGAACGGATGATATCCTTCAAAGCAAGTACCACTGGGCCAGGTATAAGGATTTGTTCGCTGTCACTTTCATAAGTTTGTATGCCCCGTTGTATTATTTCAAATTTGAGAAGCATTTTTCTTATCATATTCAAGAAGAGAAATCTTTCCTCTCATAAATTATCTTAGGCAACTTTGAAGACAACTGAAGTATAATTTGTTTCTCTCATTTGTCGGATTCCTTGCTTCACTCTCCTACACTTGTACAGTAGAACTCGGTACCTCATTTGGATAAGAAAAATATGCTATTTTTTAGGGAGCAATTTGAATCAAAAATATTTCGAGCAAGGACTGCAAGTGAGAGAGATAGGACTAGTTATGAAAAAGATAGAAGATTTCCTTTGAATGATGAGCACGATTATGATATGAAGTCAAGATCAAGCAGCTTGAAGTTGAATGAAAGCAGAGATGTAGAGAAAAAGACTGACAAGCTATTCAGTAACTTAAATGATGATCAGCAGCTAAGAAAAGACATAGAGAACGACGAAGAGTTTCATGTGGAGATTAGAAAAAATTTTAGGAGAAATGACAGGAGCAAGGAATACCCACTGAGATCAGTAATGGAAGGAAACAAGACTATGCACAGTGACAAATCGCATTCTCCACAGTTTCAATGGGTATGTGAAATTGGAACCAACTCTGTCCATTATTCTATTATTATTTTAAATATTCTCTTTTGGGATTGTGGATTGGAGATCTGAATCAACATTTGAAATCAAAATTATACTGTTGACCAAACTTAATCTACTTACACTGGTGCCTTCTTTTAGAGAAGGAGCTGTCAGGCCATGTCACCCTGACATGACCCTACTCTAACCTTTTTGTCTTTTCAGTTTACTTCCAGCTCTGCGGAAGCTGATCAACTCTCATACCTTGCAAGAGAGACGTCTATTCCAACTGAAGAGGAGGTCCATCATCAATTGCATGCGTGGAGAAAATCTTCCAAACAAACTCACTTACCATTAGCTCCTCTTCATCAACCGTACAGTTATCTTCAAGGCGCACACATACAAGTTAATAAAGGAGATAAAGAAAAGGTTCATCAATCTTTGCAACCTCATGCCCCTGTGCGTTTACAACACTCATATGCCCAATTAGCACGAGGAAGAAGGTCCGAAAGAGCTGAAGTTCTAGTTAAAGAGTTAGAAAATGACCGCAATATTAACCTGCGCAATGGTCATCACAAAGGCTCGTATTTGAAGGAAAAAGGGCTGCGTGACTCTTTGACTAGAATATTGCCTAGAACTGATGTTGATATACATAGTGGTAATGGAACTGATATATCTTTGGCTCATGAACCAGTAAAAGACCCAAGGAGCAGTCTTGCTTATCAAATAGAAAGTCATCTTTTAGCAAAGAAGTCAAAGAAAAATCAGAGAAATGACTCGTTTTCTCGAAATCCAGTGATCGAAGCCAAAGCTAAGCGGGAAAACAGGCAAGATCGAAATTTAACATCAATAGAGAATTCTAATAGGTTATCACAACTGAATGGCTTTTCATATGGGATCCAAGAAGATCAGGTTAGTGGCTATTAACTCCATCTACCGTCTTGGAGACTGATCATTTTCCGTTTATGTAATACGAGAGAGGGAGAGGTGGAACGAGAAAATAAGTAAATTTCACTTTGCCTAGTGGTTGAATGAGCCTTACCTCACTATGTGATTTATACGATTTATTGGTGGCCTTTCTTGGTGCAGTGCTATTGA
>OZ025277.1:250000-299683 GCA_964019165.1 Mastigias papua
TTTTGGAGCAGGGGGACAGCAGGAGCATCATAAGGGCTATTTGTAGTAGTTATTCTAGCCACTCTATTTTGGATCTTTTGGAGAGAATTAAGTTTGGTCTCAGTACAACAACCCCAAACCGAGCAGCAGTAACTAAAATCCACCCTATCCTTTCTTGTAATTCCTCTCATCCACCATAGCTTCCTCATCTCTGCTGTATCAGCTTTCTTCTAATGACAATTGGTTATTGGTAGTGCTTCTGTGCCGTAAAGCAAGACTGGTCTAACTACCACTTTATATATATGTCCCTTAATATATAGAGGCACTCTCTTATCGCATAGGATTCCTGACATATTGCTCCACGCATGCCATCCCGCTGTTATCCTCCTCTCTACTTCCCTTGATGCTCCTCTATCTTCCTGTAGTGTGGACCCCAAGTACTAGAATTCTGTCTCCCTTTTTAGCTTGATTCCTCTTAATTCTATCTCTCCGTCATCTCTGTGACCTGCCTGCATCCTCAGATACTCAGCTTTCTCTCTACTAACTTTCTGTCCATAGTCTTCCAATGATCTCCACCCCTCTAAGTGGTCTTCTACAATCTGTCTTCCCTTGTACAATCTTCTACAACCTACAATCATCTGCAAACATCATGCCCTCGGGCGCCCTCTTTCTGACATTATTTGTTAGGGTGTCCATTGCAATAGTGAAGATAAATGGACTAAGAGCTGATCCCTGATGCACTCCCACTGTAACTGTATAGCTCTCACTTCTGCCTGCAAGTGTGCTTATCTGGGTTTCACTGTCTTTGTACATGTCTTGGATCACTTTAATATGCTTTTCTGGTACTTTCTTTATCCACAAACAATTCCAGACTTCTTTTCTAGGTATTCTGTCGTATGCTTTTTCTAGGTCTATAAACACAAGATGTAGGTTTGTATTCCCTTCTCTGTATTTTTCTATTAGCTGCCTTATTGAAAATATTGGATCTGATGTGTTTCTTCCTGGCATGAATCCAAAATGCTCTTTAGATACTCCTACCTCTTCCCTTAGCCTTCTATCAATAATCCTCTCCAATAATTTCATCATGTGTGACATTAACTTTATTCCACGGTAATTTTTGCATTCTTGTATGTCTCCCTTTTTCTTGAAGATGGGTACTAACACACTCTTTCTCCATTCATCTAGCATCTTTCCTGTTTCCCGCACTTTTCCATATAATTTGGTTAGCCATTCAATTCCTTCTCTACCTAGGCACTTCCAGGCCTCATTGGGAATATTGTCCGGTCCTGCTGCTGTATTATTTTTCATCTTTCTCATTGCGTCTCTCACCTCCTCTTCACTAATATCCCGGACACCTCTTACTTCACTTTGCTGCACATTTCTTTGGATCCTATCATTCTCCACATTTAGCAATTCTTCAAAATACTCATTGAAAAATTTTCATCATTCTTTGATTTTATCATCATCTAGCCGCACTTTTCCATCTTTGTTTTGATGCACCTAATTTGTGACACATCCTCTACCCTTTTCTTTCTGCACTTTATTCACTCCACCATACTATCTCGCCAACAATCTTTGACACACAACAATCTTTATGAGTAGGGCATGCGAGCAACATTTTTTCAAGCGCAAAGTCTTGGATTTTGAAACATAAATATTTCCAGTGTGCGCTAGTCTTTAGCAGGACATAAAGTACCATTTGTATAGGTACCATGATTCTTCATGTAAATAGCCATGATCAACCTTTAGTCATTGTCATTAAATATTCAGTACACATAAGGGATATAAAATATTGCTTGGTAATTTTTTATTTCTTTTTGCAACTTTTTAAATGTTGTCCAATCAGTTGGAAAGATCGATGATAAAGTCCTACTCTGTTTTTTGTAGCATTTTTTTATCATTCTTTCTCAGTTCCAGCTTTTAGACTATTATTTTTTAACTCAACTTCATCGTTTATGTTATCAAGAACGCTTACTTATATTCTTTTTGAGTCATGCAGTCTGATATCAGTCTCCTATTGCCTGAGCCTTATGTAAATATACTGTACGAAACTGCTGGACGGAAGAGATGCTAACAATAACAAAGTAATATTTCTGTCTAACAGATATAAAAATAATTAAGAATACAAGCCAGATAGTGCCATAACATGCTTGAATTTCATTATGTATTTTTGCTTGTAGGTTTTAAACAGAACTCACTGTAGTTTGCTTGCCTTGCCTTCCACGAAGATTGTTCAATGCTATGCATTAATGCTGTAGACCCGAAATAAAAGCAGAAGTAGTTGGGAGTTAAGTTCGCTAGCTCCTGTAATTCAGGAATGCTATCCTACAATGTTGAGAAGGGAGCTCTACTGTAAGCTTCTTCCGTGGTCACACCCATATCGACATCCAATATGCATATAAAGTTATACATAAGTTAAAGCTAATTGATGGAAAGTACACATAAAGCTGTTGTCAAGGATTGGTTCGTTCTGGCAAGTTAGGAACTCGTAAGACTAGTAAAAGGTTGTGAGAAAGGGACCTAAGTTCCCCCAGAAACTTTCCTTACTTTAAAAAAGAGGACTGAATCCCCCGAGTCTCCCTTTATGGCACACCTGCTCTAACTTTGCTTCTTGTGGTTACATACGAGCCTTAGTGTTCTTTAAAATTAAAAGTTTTTAATCTGAGATTTAAGAATAAGTATTCTTAAATCATTCTTAAACTTAAGATTTTTATTCGTAGTATTTTAATAGACTATATTCTTATAATAGATTGCATATAGCGGACACTCTATGAAATGTTGCCACTCCGCATCTCATAATTACTCCCAAACCGATTAAAGTGGATTCAAGATATATAGTGTGAAATTCACTCTCTTTTTCGTTATCAATCTTGATCACATTTAAGCTTTGCATTATTCTTTAAATTATTTCTAAATTTAAGCAATTTTCAGTTTTTATATGCTATTGACTATATTCTTATAAAACGTTTGTGCTACTATCAGGGATGTCGCGAGAACCCTGTGGTTAGGGGTGTAGTCTTCGAAAAGTGCCTGACTTTGACGATGTAGTGACTTAATTTGCCTGAATCTTCGCACGCTCGATAAAGTTGGAGGTGTGCCCCACGCCCCACCTGGTCGCTACGTCCCTGACTGCATTACGTATTAGCCAAACTTCTAGCGTGAATATTATCAAGACGCCTAGCATGTGACATTATAACATAAGAATGATATTGAATAGTTTGTTTCCTTCCAGTAATTATCTATGCATTGTCTTTTTTCAGAAAGGAATGTTACAAGGCCTCCATCTTCGAAAAACTGGGCGCTTGCAAATGCTTGTGCAAGATTAGCGTCATGAACTTTTGCTTTGGAGAATCAGAATAAGGTCCTGGCCGTCGCAAAGGAGGGGAGGGGCGTGAAATGTATAACACTCCCTGCAAAGGTGCTTCGTTGACGGAGATGGACTTTTATCGGCAGATCCTACGATTTTTCCTAAATAGTGCGGATCTTCTCTAAATATTGTAACTTTAAAAGTATATAGCATGCTGTCGGCAATATTTAAAGCGTACTCTTACGTTCCTAAGATATGGGGAGGAGGAATACGTGCTACTTTTTCAAGTTTTTCGGTCCCCCAGAGCTTATTAGGGCCCCTTCTGTTACTACATTTCGAGGAATGAAAAATGGTTTGAACATTTTTTCTTTGAGAAAAGAAGTTCTTCCTTTAGACAGCTTAGATTCCTTTCATTTTAAGGCCGCTGTTTTCCCAGGAACCTAAGAGTATTGAAGTGCCAGCAGCTGTGCTGTCAGGAACAACAGACAGTCATTGGGTTTCACTGACCATGTCGTCGGCAAATTTTTATTTGACACACCCTGTAGGCATCACTTTTGTGACGGCCCTTAAACGATCGAATCAATAGGCTTTAGAATGTTTACGAACTGCATTGAACATTTGATAGAACTCTATTTACATCTGATTTACATTATTATAATTAGCAATTACAGCAATATTCCTTTTTGTAATTTGTGCTACAATATCAATACAATTGTTCTTGCTAAAGTAGACAACTTCAGTATTTCATCCCATGGCGCTTTGTTTATCTATAAACACATTATTCCATTGGCCACACTTGTCTTGGGTATGTTCAGTTATGTAGAAGTAAATTGAAACCTTGGGGGCTCTTTTCAACCATGTATGAACCATAGGAAACTGAGAATCGGGTCCAGCTCATTATAGGCTGTACATTTTTTGAACTCTAAATTTCGCATTAGACTGTGGTTCCGTGGGGAGCATAAAATGTTTACTATGTTTTAATGATATTTTTGTTACTTATATAATAGCCTTTCACTTCCAAGATTGCTTCCTAGGGGGCTGAGACCCCTTCAGTTTACAAAGAGGGACTGAGATCCCAGGCTCCTCTCTTCTACACCACTGGATATACTGTATGTATAATTTTTTGTGTATTCTACCTGCCTTATACATGTTGAACAGCATATTGTTTCTTTATGGATAACTAGTCTGGTACTTTATTGCACATTTGTTGTGTATTTATTGAATGTAAGGAGCTAGTAATTGATACTTTTCGGAAATAGATGTTCAAGCTAATTCCTTTACATGAGCCAATTTACCTTGCCTCAAAAGATAGAACCTTTCAAGGAGTTGAAGAGAAATAGAAAAAATCGAATATTGGTCGTATGTGGAAGGGGGGGGCTCTTTCAACCTTACCTCAGCAAACAGGGAATGAAAATCAAGATATGATAAACTAAATTAGTAACAAGCAGAAAATACTGCATGCACCAAAATTAAACCAAGCACAATAGTCACTTGTCTAGTTTTGATTAACTATTTTAAGAAACACCTGTCGTAGAAAGTTTGCTCTTATAATAATTAAGCTCCCTACAGTAACTTCCATTGTGTCCCTGAGATCGCCCCCCTGAGATCACGCCCCTGAATTGAAGCGATCAAACTATCTGAAGCCTGTGCACAAATGGAAATCTCACGCACTGATATTGAATATGAAAAATATTTATATAAATAAGCATAATATTGTAGGGAATTAATTTTACGATTTCACACATACACGTTTTTTTTATAAGAAACCAGTTTATAAGCAACCTAGTACTAGACACGCAAAAAATTAAGAAACTTTTAGAACTACAACGAAAGAGCTAAGAAACTTTAGAAATGTATGTGCTATTTCAAAGTTTGGGGTTTGGGAAATATATTTCCTCCACGGATGTAACAAGTGTCAACTAAAAGATGTGAGAAAGATCCTTTGGTTGAGAGGAAGATATGCGCATTTTTGCGACAAATGGCACATTGGAGCCATTACCTAGTTCAATGCAAAACTGAACCAATAAAGTACCCTTTTCGAGGACCAAAATGAAGATAATATAAAGTTTACTGAAATTAACGGTGTGGACATGAGGTTGATTTAGATTTAGAGCCGCACTAACGTCTTTTGTTTGCTATCATGCTAATAGTTTACTATATACATGTGTTCTATATCGCTTTCAATGCAATCTTTGTTCATTAAATTAAGAAACTTTTAAGAAACTTTTAGAACTAAAATGTGGCCAAAAATTAAGAAACTTTTAGTACTAGGCCTTGAGCTAGGTTTCTTATAAAAAAAACGTGTATGCCAGGGCAACTCTAGGATTTCCCGCAAGTCCCAATATGACTGTTAGCCCCTGCTCCCTTTCTGGTGCCACCGTGACTTACGGCATGGTTATACAAAAGTGTTGGGCAATATATCAAAATTTCCAGACCATACTTTGATCTCATCACCAAGTCGTTATATTTCTTTGCGTAACTATCGAACGTGGAAATGATTGAAGGAATAAAGACCTTTGCAGCTAATCTCCTTCAAAAGATTCGCGAATATTTGCTGTCCAGTTAATTCCAAAAACTGAACAATTTTCATCCTCCATGTCCTATGATATATTATGTGGTAATTTTTACGGGTTACACACAAACCACTAAAACTTCCTGTCGCCGTATTTTGGGCATAATAGCTTCAGACCTAAGAAGAGTTTAATACCCAATCCGGGGGGCATAGACACTACTTAGAGCTTGGGACAGTGCGTCCAATCATGAAAAGTCGAGATCGAGCAAGTAATTCGAATGGGCATTTTGTCAATCCATTTCAGTATAGCAACACAAATAGTCCATTTACATTTAGATCTTGTTGTGACTCAGATATGACGAAAACGGCCGTTTAGGCTCTAGAGGAGATTTGAATCAGTATCATTATCAATCGTTATGTTCTGATTGTATTGAACTTAAAGATAGTTTAAACAATCATTGAAAATGCAGCATGACATGTGCATTGTATCAGGAGAGTTAAATCGTCCGCAACTGGTTTTTGCTATATGTCGCTAGTCTACTGACGAAACTTTATCATTTACTTCTCCTGGGTTAGCCACCACAACGGGGGAAATAACTTAGTATGCTCACAGTCTATGTAATAAGCCTGCTCATAGGTAACATATCAACCGATTCCACTCTGTGTTCCAGCCGTAGAATGAGCTTTTAATTCGTATATATGGTGAAATCGCTATAGAGTTGCTAAAAAACTGCTGCTTTCTTTGCCTGAAGCCCTCTCCCTCAAGTGACAGTTTGGTGCCACTTAAGTAGACA
The DNA here is from genome assembly GCA_964019165.1 of Mastigias papua. Classification (NCBI taxonomy): domain Eukaryota; kingdom Metazoa; phylum Cnidaria; class Scyphozoa; order Rhizostomeae; family Mastigiidae; genus Mastigias; species Mastigias papua. The sequence goes on from OZ025277.1 coordinate 256,593, forward strand.
ACGAAACGCGCACGCCAACCTTCTCTCAAAAGCAGATTGTCACAGTGTTCATGAAGGCGTTTCTAGCTTTCATGAACATTGTCGGAGTTATATTTACAAGAAGAAAATTTCAAGCTGGTTGTCATTTGAATAGGCTATACGCAGACCAGTCTTTGATTCTTCCGCGGATAATACATTTGCACAGCTATAAGGTCGCATTTCATATGGTTTCCAACCAAGGTTTCCAACGTCTTACAAATTCAATTCACCGACGCTCTACGAACACACAAAAGCATGGAGACTTGCTGCAAAGCCGGCCTCTTTTAGTCTCACAGCATAAATCCTGTTTGTGAACTCGCTGAATTGATAATCCCAAGTCTTTTCACATTATAATAACGGCGGCATACATCAAAAGAATTTTCGATGACCATCTTTGAATCATAAATGGTGTGGTGGGCTGATTGATCGGATATAAACAATAGAAACGCGTATTGTTTGGTTATTATATCGTGAATGTGTCAACACACGATCTCTCTATTTTAAATTAACCAATGACAATTCATATTTGTCGGCATTTTCCTTTGATCAACAGCACTAATTTCTTTCCCTCCTATGTATTCATTAGTTGACCGCCCAAATCCCACCCATTTCATCTTTGACACAATGCAATCCTATTAACGCGCGCCAAATCGCAGCGAGAGGCGGTCCATCACTATGACATAAAAGAGGCCGCTTCCATGAATGATTGGTTTGCGGCCCTTCTGATGTCTGCTCTATTCAGTCGGCATCCTTTGTAGTTTTAAGAGCTAGAAACAGCTGAGGGATCTTAGGAGTAGGAGGAGAGAAACTGAGTTCATTCGCTCTTCTCGCTTTATCGAGTAAGTACGTGGAAAGGTGATATCGCATTCCATTTTTGTTTATGACAGAATATCGACGATAAATCTTCAAATATGTCTCCACCAACAGGTCCTGGATGCAAAAGCTTCATGATTCCTTGTGTAAGTACTTGTATTTCGTTTTTTGTTGTTGTTGTTCAGTAACAAAGATGCAGAAGCACTTGAGGCGCCGCTGAACAGTATAGGAAATTCGTGTAGTGTGTCCAGCTTTTGCTTCACACACTTAAATTCTTGAGGCTGGGCCTTGGTGGATAATACGTAATGCATATAGCAGTAATTCAACTGTTGGTTACTGCTTGGCTTCTTGCTTTTCATGTTTGGCTTAGATGGCTTCATTTTATGAATGCAATAATAAATGTTCTGTCTTAATGCAGCACCTCAAAGTTTTGTAGGTTGATTGGCATTTCTGTAAAGTTCATTGAGGAATGTTAATTCGAAGATCTCTTTTGAGCATCTTGGTCCCTATTCGTGTTATTTAATGTACAATTTAATTCGTATGCTTTTGTGATAAAAGAATACCTGGTATTTTCCCTCTAATATTATCACACATATGGATTTTCATCAGTAGATTAACTAATATGAATGCTATATATACCTTGAATCATGGAAAAATCCACTGTTTCCAATCTGAACCCTCAAATGTTCAACTGAAAGCCAATGTGGGCCAAATTTGTCTAGAGTGTTTCCTAACACTTGTTGTCAGTGAGCAGTACCACTTCTTAGTCATACATACCGAATATGCACTCATTTCACATTTATTTTTATTTACCAATCAATTTTATCATTGTGTGCGTCTCAAGAAAAAGGGAAGGTATTGGGAAAGTTCATTCTATAGCTTCGGTTTTCGTTACTGGATTTGACTTAAACACATTAATTTAGCACAACGTTGAAACTCTACTTTTTGAATTGTAGGATCATAAAACCCATTCACCGCTGGCAATGTTGGCGGCAACATGCAAAAAAATAGGGCAGCAAACAACAATGTTCGATGTTGAGCAGGCCAAGAAATTGTTTCAACCCTGGCAAACAGATGTACCTTTACATTCAAGAAAATTGCCTCATTGTCATGAGCATACTTTTATGTCACATAAGGAGTCTCACCTGAGAGCTGAATTCCCATGTTCCAGCTCACATTCAAAGGTTCCAGTGGCACCAGTGACAGTGTTATCAATCTCTCCAGACATGAAAAAGAATAACCAGCTTGCATTTGAGTCAAGTCCAGCCTGCTCTGTAAAACATAATTGTTCACTTTCGATTACATCGAAGGGTGCTATTTCCCAACCAAGACACATTTCTTTAGGTCATGAGAACCTTCTCCAATCATGGTTAAGCCATCCAGCTAACATGGCAGGACACTTACTTGTTAACCCAAACTCGCTTATTCCTCTCCCTCAGTTAGCTAGTAACGAAAGTCCATCGACAAATGGTCATGCCTCATTTGGTGGAAGTTTCTCAAGTTCAACACAATCCAGTGGCATTCGCCCAACATCATCCCCAGCAGTAGGAGTTACGCGACGATGTCGAAGATGTAAATGTCCGAATTGCCAGTCAGGTCGAAGTTCTCCAAATAAACCCAAACAACATATCTGCCATATCCCTGGCTGTGGGAAGGTGTACGGTAAAACATCCCATTTAAAAGCACACCTGAGATGGCACAGTGGGGAACGGCCATTCGTTTGTAACTGGCTGTTTTGCAACAAGAGCTTTACAAGATCAGATGAGCTGCAAAGGCATCTAAGAACACACACTGGCGAGAAACGATTCTCATGTTCAGAATGTGGCAAACGGTTCACGAGAAGTGACCATTTATCGAAGCACATGAAAACTCATTCAAATAACAAGAAGATGAATACCACGATTCCTGATGATATTGAGAGTGCCATGGACACCAAAGTGAATGATGAGAATGTTGATGTGACAAGTATTACAGACTCGGATCCTATTCTTGTTGTTGAATAATGTATTTAGTTGGTATATTGTAGTTGGAAAGTATGGTATATTATTTTGGCTAGCTCCAAAACTTGAAATGACATTGGTAAAACTTTGTTTACTTAGTACCTTTGTTACACCCCCTGCTAAAAATGGAATTTGCAAATCAGTTCACTTTTTCATGAGAAATATATGATGACAACGTAGGTAAAATACCTATTCTTACACCAACAGCTAAGGTATTGCAGAGCCGGGTTACCATTAGTTTCTATGGCGTAAATATGCTGATGGATGCAGGTACCACTTTACATCGCCATGATTTGAATTAGCAGAACAGAAAAATAATAAATACTGATAAAGACTAGGGTTTTTGTATTAGATATGGAAATTCCAAGCTAGGTTATACAAGCGAAATATGAACGCAGTTATTCTGTCTTTACGTATCATTATCCATCTGCATTTTAGTTACGATGAGACAATTTTCAACCGCTATTTGGCGAGGATTTTTGTAGGCTGTGTGTATATGAAAATGTGATGATATGGAAGAGAATATCAATACAATGCATAACCAAGACGGTGAATCATTGGATTGAATCGTTGTTTTTGGGCTGTTACAGTGTTATATTATGAATTATTATTTTTTACTTTCAAGAAACAACAATTGACTTTTCCGTTGACAAACATGCTAATAAAGCCTTCGCTGCTGTTATTTCTTGACAGTTCCCGAGTAGTTTGTAAATAATGTAAATAGTATACTTGTGTACATGGGTTTACTCTATTGATCATTAAAATATATACAGAGCAGTTGAATGAATAATATAGATGCTACACTGAACCAGTTTATTATCATGGGTTTCTGTCTCTAGCGATTGGAAAGTGATGCCAGTAGAGAGGATTATTTAAGTTATGATGGACTGGTTTTTACGCAATTATTGGTAGAGTAAAAGAAATGGGTGTGCTGAAGGACTATTGAATGCAGGCGTATAGCTGAAGAAATCAACCAACGGGTTTGAACAAAGCCCTATAATTTCCGAAATGGCACCACACATAACGATGAGTTATGATCATTATAAAAGTGGTTACTGACGAGCTGAAACGTTTCTGGTGGTGATGCAAAAGTGTGTGTCATCCCCCCCAAGCCTTACTTGCGCACACCCTTGGATGATACAGGCTCAGAAAAAGTGAAACAAATCAAACATATAAATGTTAGGCGAAATAAGTTGGTCGATGCTTTCATGTTGCTATGACATGTCTAATGTTTAGGACGTACTGCCCAACCCAATCGTCAGGAAAAGCTCGCATGTGACTCATATAGCTTTGTCGTTTGAGGGCAGTGTAACCTGTCCTTGTAGTGATCAATGTTTCTTTTAAAATCTTGGATGCATTTACAGAGTATTGAAATTTTATCGCATTAGGATTTTTTGCAGTTGGATATTGCCTCGAAATGAAAAGCCATGATTATGTAGAACATTTCAAAAATGTATTTACAATCAGCCCTTAAAACTACCAACTAAGTTACAAGACGCTTACAAAATCAATCCAAGTTAACAGTTAAAAATTGTGATTTTGGCACTCAGTTGACAACAGTTACTTGCTTCGATCATTGTGTCCCTCAATCTTGTTTTTAACCTGGCAGTCGTATTGTTTTTTGTGGGCCACTATGGCCATTAGATGAAGATAAAGGTTATTCCATTGCCTACCCCACTAATGAAAACGTAAAGAGGCTTTACTAATACATCACAAAGTGTCAATTTTATTTTGCAGGAAAATCAAATAAATTACCTATTTGCTTACACATTGTTGATGTGGTACTTCCATACGTCCCGGGTATGCCTATAACTCGAGCCTGTTGTCACTGTGCACGTATCCATTGCTTAAAGCCTAAAGAGGGTATTTATGTGTACTGCGATGAGCAACATTACTATTTATGCACGTGGGACCACTTCTTACAGAAGGCCTAAATACAAGGGAAAATTTTGCGTGACAGCAAAAGGAGAGGTATAGTTGAGATGACTTAAAAGCTGAGGGAGCACGTATACCAACAAGATAAATTTTGTGTTCATTATATATACAAATACATACATAATTTACAGAACTATGGCCGCTTTGGCGGTCCATTATTCTCATTGAGGAAACAAAAAAATTTTTGCTTCAAAACTCGTACCTTTTTTATTTCTAAAAGCGCAACTTTCTTTTTCATTTTGAAAACGTAAAAGTTAGGCTAAGGGATAGCGTTAGTTATCTGATGTCAGCCATTATGAATATAAGTAAAATTCGTACGATATTCGTAATGGCGGACATGAAAACCCTGACCCCAACCCGCACTCTAACCCTAACCCTCACCCTATGTGGTAAATGAGGTAGCATATGATTGTGCAGATGAAGAGCTATCGAATGGTGTATAATTTATGGGGTTAACCCCCTATAATCGATAAGAGGTGCAAGAGTACATTAGCGCCAAAGTATGTTATCGGTCAAGCGCAAGCGTTCTCAAGGTATACCATGATGCTTTTCGACAAAAGCAACTTTTCAAGCGAGGCTGAGGATGCGCATCCACGAAGTCTGCGTGCTCAGGTGCTTCATCCACGTATCAAAGCCATTTAATGGCGGCATCATCAACCTTGCTTAAAAAGTTGCTTTTATCGAAATGCATCATGGCAAACGTTTTTTACAAATCGAGCTTCAAAGTCAAAGTTGTAAAAACCATTGCATTATCACAATGACAATAAAAACATTTTCTCTATAGAACAGAAACTTTACGTATTTAGAATGAAAGAGAAAGTTGCGTTTTTGAAAATAAAAGCCGAAAAGAAGATTATTTTTAAAAGAAAGAAGTTATTATGTTTTCAATGAGAACATTGGACCACGATGCTGGACTGCTAATGCACAGAAGAGGGGACGCTCCATTCGTTACATTACCTACGAAGACAAATGCATCCATGCGTATCTAATATACATTATTGTACAGTGTAAATAAAGGATGACAAGTTAAATTTAAAAGTATTATTTGGTCAAGAAGCCAACTTGCAAGAGCAGTTTTCCTAATCCTTCCAACAAAATCTACCTGAGGGATTTCTCACATTCAAATCTGACTGGCTCCGTTTATAATCATCTCCTGATCATAATAAAAAGTCGCCCCCTTTCCCACTCTTGATTTTTCTCATCAAAGTTGCACAAAATTCAAATATTATTTTTGGAAATAGTTGGAGAGGGAAGTAGGGGGAGCTTAATATACTTAGAAGGGGAAAAGAGAGGATTAGCTACTTAAGGTGAAAGAGATATCAGCAAAATGAAGGAAAATAAGAATTCCCTTTTTGGAAACTGGACGGCGTGGCAACAGTAGGGACTTACTAAATAAAAAATGTTGTGGAGCCTCTTTCTGCTATCATCGGTATGAGGCTGACTTGAAAGTGCAAAGGAAACTAGGAAATACTGCACTGGCATGGGACTGGCATGTTGTAGCAGAAGTGTTGATTTTTCAAATATTTCATTGATAATGCCAATTTACGTACATTCAAATGTGCTGGATAGGTTTCGCAAGAGCTGTGAAATAACAAAATTTGTATTTTTGCTACACCCATTATGTATGAACGAGGTAAACTTTCGAAACGCAAGACAAGCACATTCTCACGTGACTGTGTATTATTGAGCATACCGGAAGTAGTCAGACTGCACACAAGAGAGTGCAAGGCCTATCTGCTGTTCTACTCACCAATTTATGAGTTAGTAATAGATCATTTAGTTAGGTGAACTCTGAAATTCTACATTGGCTTCATAAATCCGCTGTTGTTTTTAGACAACCCGCGTCCCTGACAACGTTGTGATTACACGGTATTTCGCACAATGCGGGCATCGAAGTATTGCAAATGGACGTATCCGAAAGTTGCGACTTTGAAAATCAGAATTGCTGGCTTCCTGGCTGTTATGCTTGTCTTTTTCACTTGTAATCTTTCAAATTACAGAAGTCAGCGTTCTACATCACACAGCCAGAAATTGAATCCAGGTTACAGTTTTAAATATCAACTAATTTGAAGGGCGGATGTTAACAGCACCGAAAGTAAAATTTATTGGCTATTTAGTGAATAAATACGTATTTATACCTATGCATATATATCTAATGAAATATTTCGCTGTGAACATCACAAATGTAGACGACTATTGCTGGAAGGGATCTTGGGGTGCATGTGAAAGCTTTACCCTTTTGCAACGTCCTCAATTTCTCGTGCTGCAAACAGCCGCCTTTTCCACATTAGACTATCGTTGAATTTGACTTTTGAAGTACCATGTTGATTTGACGTACGGTAGCGCTACTTTTTTAATTGTGAATCACATTATAGGACTTTCAACTGCACAGGTTTGCCAGTTGCTGAGAAGGGGATATAGTAAATATTCGAATTATGATTTGTTAGCACAGGTCATAATCAAAGGAGCTTAAAACTTATGTGGGCCAACAAATTAAAGATCGAAGTAAAGTGCAACTTAATGCTTATTTACCATTTGATAATATAAATTCTCAAAATAATTAAAACATGATTCTGCCACTGAGCACAACCTGCTGTAGAGTGATATGATTGCCCCAGTGAAGAGCATGAGTTCTTGTAAGACACTGACTTGGCTCTGTTGCATTTAATGATATGAAAGAAAGAGCATTTAGTACCATTGAATGTAGATCTATCTATATATCTATCTATCTATCTATAGTTACTGTGCAAAACCTATGAAACAGAATAAGTATGTACACACAAGCTTGGTTAGTGGTTATAGTTATAAATAGATAGTAATAATAATGAATAAATTTGTGCACAATCACTGCATGAGGACATAATTGGATGAACAGAACTTGAGCAAAACTTAAACTATCATAGATTTCTGAAGTGGTAAATGTAAGGGGTAGGATTGCCTATGGCACCATCCACCTCTTGTGATTAGACTACATATTACTTCTAATGACATAAAAATATTATTTTGGTAACATATATGTCAGTAAAAGGATTTTATTTGTAAACCCACCCAAGATGACTTGAAGGACTGTATATTGTTGGAGTTTCTCATAGCTACATGTAGATTATTCCAAATCTTTACCACTGTTGGCACAAAAGAGTATTTCCAGCAGTTAATTCTACATGTTGGAATGTTAGATGCTGCTTGGATACAGTGACTATAAGCAAGTGATTGTTGAAAAATGGTTTATAGGATATCAATCAACTCACCTTGAATTTTATACATGAGGATAACCTTGGACCTGGGCATTCTTTTGGCTAGCATATCCAAACATAATTCATTTATCATAACTAGTGGACTTGCATTCCTTCTTTATTTTTGGTACACATATCCAGCAGCTCTTCTTTGCACCATATTTGTTTGGGCATGGGGGTCCTAGACTGTAGATTCCATGATAGGTCTTACAGGAGTTGTATAGCAATGCTCCTGTACTAACTGAGGATATCCCCCATGTTTCTGCACATTATGCTTAAGGTTTTGTTTGCTTTCATTGTTACATGTTAAGCCTGTTTCTTACAGTTCAGATTCTGTAGCATTTCATTATATGATTCACTTGAAACAAGAGTAACATATATCATATATAATTTTGCAGTTGTTTCTTTGCATCAATCACGTCTTCTTTTATGGACTTCCATGTTTGGTGAAAATCCTGGACCACTTAGCACAATAAAGAACAATTCTGTTAATGGCTCAAGAAGTAATTTATGTAGTTCCCCAAGTGAGTATTATAAAGAAAATAGTTTTTAATTTGCTTTTTGTAATTTACATATTTTTCTCATGAGAGTTTGCATATTTTAGGAGTTAAACAGCTATATAGCTAGGCTCATGAAGAGCATGTTGTGCCTGCTAGCACATATCTAAAAACAATAGGCCTACAAATTATAATAGGATGTTGCATATGGATGGTTAGATGTGTGCTGTTAAACTGGCATATATATTAGATTTGGATCAACAGCCCTGCAGAATTTTAGAGTACCATATAATACTGCGTACATGCTACCCCTGTGTACAAGCAACACCCCTGACCCAGGAGACCCAAAATTGGGAACCAAATACTTTAGAAGTTTTTCAAATTAATTGAGTTCTGCAACATTTATACTAATCTTATGAAACTGTTGAATAGAAAGAAAGACTATGTTACAAACAATAGGTGTACCAAATGTCTTAACTGACAGACCTGTCCAGAAACATAGGAAATGGATATTTTGGAAAGCGTTACCTAGAGTGTATGTTTTAAAAAGCTCTCCAATTGCTTGAGGTAATTTGTCTTACTTCAAAAACAGATTAACCAGCTCCATTTTGTATACATGTAAGTGGAAACAAGCAAAAACAGATACAGAGATTCTGTCAAGTGCCTCCAATAATCCACTACCAAAGATACATGATGTGTGAATAATGTTTGTGTATCAGTTAATGATAACAACAGATAATGTCTTTTTTGAACAAGGATTTAAATTTCCCTGATAAGTGATGCACTCTGCACATAAGTCACTACCCCAATTTTTAAAATCAAAATTAGAAAAAATTATGAGGCCAATAAATCAGCTTTTATGGTATATGATTTTTTGCCTGAAAGCAGTGCTAGTATCAGCTAGTATACTAGCACATGTTTATGAATGCTGCAACATAGGCTGTCTTAAGTGATAAGTAACATGTTTATATAGAGGTATTGGAATGAGTGATGTTTTCATTCATCTACAAGACTTTTCATAATGATAGTTATGTTAGAATGCTTTTTGTTGGATGAAACTTCAAGTTAATGATTGCATTGGTTTCCAGGCATAAAAGAATTTCCTCAAGACCTGTTCTCTGTCAACCAACTGAGACATGGAGCAGTTGTTCTTCACATAATTGTGGTATGGGTTTACTTTCTGTAGGAAAGACTTCATATAGCTACATGCACTAAACATTATGCCCTGATATCTATGTTATGAACACTAATGGCATGTCTTATGTTGCATATTTTTATCTTTTGTTTTGTAGTCAATATACATGTTTATAGCACTGGCATTTGTTTGTGATGACTACTTTGTCGCATCATTGGATTCTATCTGTGAGGTAAGGATATTTTGAGATTTTGTTTTGGTTGTGTTTGTTTCTATATCATCATAAAGCTTCATATAGAATCACCTCTGAGAGTGCTTACTTTATCCTAGTTGCCTGAATTACCAGCCACACATTTTGGGAAATGTCATAAGACGAGTGGGAAATGTACCCTCTGCCTGTCACCATGAATGACTTGCTGAGAGTTTTTATGGAGTCCAGTGAAAATGGACAAAAAAAACAAGGCCCCAGATTACATAACTATGAAATTTGAAAGTTACCATACCAATGAATCACTCAATAGCTTTTGGGGGTAACTCTCAAGCTCAGGGCCATTGGTAATCAGCCCACCTGCCCCTCCTCAGCACCCCTGCATTTGAGTTTATAGCTGTACACCATTCTATCAATTATATTAAATCCAGTTGCCATTAATTGATGATACTAACACACAAGCCACAGTGGACTAATTTGCCCATTTACTCTCCATTCAAATTGAAGTTCACCAGGGCTGTTCTTCCCTGCAATGCTGCATAGGCATTTATTAAAGGAAATCTAGGTTAATTCATAGATAAATGCTACCATTAGAACGGTCTTATGACCAAGACAACATTATTTGAGGCTTTCATGGAATGAACACGTTTAGCATATATATAGCATACCTTAAATTTTGTCAAAATGAGCCGACTTTCAGCAATTTTCCAAGACTTTTGAAAGGCTATCGCTCTGCAGTAACTTTGCATCTTTGTGTGATTTTGCGGATTCTGTATGTGTATATATAGTGTACAGTGAGGAAATCTAGGTTAGGAACCACCAAAGGAATGATTTTCTAAAATATTTGGGTCTAAAATGGAAGTAACTAATCATTTTGCAGAATTTCTACCTAGATCTCAAACCTCAAATGTCATTATTTTTCAAATGAGTTGATGAGTTGAGTTCTGAGGCTGAAATTTTGGCAGGCAACGTATCTCATGAACATCTATCAATGGTAGAAAAAATAAATAAAATCTGAAGACATGGTTTGACACTCATTTGCTTTCTTTGGCTGGAATGACCTATATATATATATATATATATATATATATATATATATATATATATATATATATATATATATATATATATATATATATATATATATATATATATATATATATATATATATATATATATATATATATATATATATATATATATATATATATATATATATATATATATATATATATATATATATATATATATATAGAATAAGATAAGATAAAAGAGAAGAAAAATTAGAACATACTTGTATACGCGACCGTCGGTTTCATGCCAACACAATCATCAGGCGTATAATTATCATTAGGCGTGTTGGCATGAAATGACGGTCGCGTATACAAGTATGTTCTAATTTTTCTTCTCTTTTATCTTATCTTGTCGTATCGCTCCATTACATTGTTGAGCACTTTGGTATGGTAGAAGATACATTGGAATTTATCGCCGCTTGTCTAATATATATATATATATATATATATATATATATATATATATATATATATATATATATATATATATATATATATATATATATATATATATATATATATATATATATATATATATATATATATATATATATATATATATATATATATATATATATATATATATATGTAAACGTCAAAAAGCTACAAGCAACCAAGTAATTTTAAAGTATACACAGAATTCAAGAAATAAAATTACTCCATTTCAAACGTTTCGGCACAAGCCTTCATCAGTAATATCATGCCAGCCACATGTTGCGTATTTATAACAATAATACAAAGGGACAATATATAATTATTTTATAACAAAACAGTACTCTACACAATACAACAGGACTACAAGTGATAAATCCTAAAATTGAAAAGAGGGAAAATGAGAGTTAGCACAGAAGATAGGGGTGTTAAAGAGGATGATGCTGTCCCTCCCACCGGAGTTAGGAGAATACCGTGCAGAACAATGTAAGTGAGGAATGCAATAGAAAGAAAGCCAAACGCAAACTAAAATAGATTATATAGAGAGCAAAGAAACCTAATAAGAACAAAGAGTGGATAAATAAAATGTAGAGCAACCTAAATAACTGGAATAAAACAATTTGCAAGAGAGGAAAACGGAGAGTATGTAAATAAAAACAAACCAATAGACTCAAATAATAGTACTATGTGTCTACTTCCCTAACATTGAGGCCCTGGGGTATGAAAGTGTCTAGCTTATGTTGCCAGAAACTCTCACATATCCTATCCCCCCCCTCCCAGCAAGCTTATCAATTATAGTAACACGAATGTCTTCCAGAAACCCATGATGTCCCTCCTCAGAAAAATGCCTGAAGAAGTCCATCTGGGGAACTGAAAACCCTGACCTAAACCTACCATAGCACGCCTTATAATTATTAAACCTAAGCCTAAAAGGCGTGCTAGTACTACCCACATAATGGAAACCACACACAACATAATCAAACAAGTACACAACATTCGACGAATCACAATTAAACGAAAAATTAATCTTATATTCCTTCTTAGTTACGTGGGAATGGAAACTATCACTATCAGACATAAATTGACACACGTGACATCTGGACTTTTCACAACGAACACAACCCCTTGTATTACAGTTATTGTTGTTAGTAAGTCTAGCCCTAGCTAATATATCCTTAAGGTTCTTACATCGTCTAAATGCAGTGACCGGAGGTTCAGGAAAAACCACCCTATGCTCTTCCGAACTGGAAAGTATAGGGTGGAGATCCCTAATGTTTTCCCCACACTGTTGAGCGCTGGATGGTATGTAATAACTAATGGAATTCTTTCATCCCTCCCCGGGTTGGGTTCCTTCCCTGTCGTAGCTAGAAGAGTCTCTATATCCAACCTACGTACCCTATCTATCTGTTCATTAGCCAGTGACTCTTCATAGCCCCTATCATTTAACCATCCAGCCAACTCACCTAACCTACTCTGAAACTGACGATCCTCCGAACATATCCTACGGTACCTAAGGGCTTGACTATAAGGGATCGCCTTTTTAGTATGCCATGGATGACAAGATTTCCTTTGCCAGAACTGATGTGTATCAGTTGGCTTGCAAACCAAATCAGTTGTCAGGACTCCCCCCTCACCTATAGTGACCTGGACATCTAAAAAGCTAATAGTTTTAAAGGGAATACTCGCTAGTAAATTTAATGGTGTCATGGCCATGATTAAATTTGTTTTGGAACTATCAATAGAGTAGATTTAATGGTGTCATGGCCATGATTAAATTTGTTTTGTAACTATCAATAGAGTAAATTTAATGGTGTCATGGCCATGATTAAATTTGTTTTGGAACTATCAATAAAGTCTAGCAACTCTGAGGCACTGCTTCCACTTCTTGAAATAGAAGTACTGCCCCCAGAAAGAGGAAGCACAATTGAAGTTGGCGGAAAGGGGGCCCCTGAGACAGATCCGCTGGTCCTTTTTCAGAGCCAGTCCATACCTGAATTACATGTCTATATCATCTATATATTTCTAGCCTTAAGTTATGCTAATAATAATTACGATCGTCTTTTGAAGATGTATTGAGTCTATAGTTGCAAGTATGTTACTCATATCATGTAGCAGCACTATTCAAATATCTTGATTTTATTAAATAAATCTTTAGTTGCAACCTCCTTTGATGGCGGAAAAGGCCACAGGTGCAGTATAGCTCCGAATTATTCTCCAAAGTCTACTTCAATTTTATACACATTTTATGTCATTGGGTCTAAGACTGTGACATGTGTACGAATTTTGAAAAAAGAGCTTCAACAGGTATTCATTTTTAAGACCAGAATAGCTATAATTTAGTCTTCTCCCTTAAGCCATAATTTCCCTGCGGGTTTTCTTGAATTTGAATTAATGCATCATTACATCAACTGAATACATATTTATATAATGATTTTCTTTAATTATGCAGTCTTGCAATTTGATATAGAATTTATCATTTTTTGAGGACTATGGTAGGATTTAACCATAAGTTAGTCTAACTGGCTAGATTTAAATTGTCAAAGAAGCCTGGTCTCCCTTTTGGTTGACTTTTATGGTGGCACATTGTTAGGGACTTACGCCTGCCACACATGGCAGATCTTTGTCTTTGAATGACAAAGGTCTTTGTTTTAAACATTTCAAAGGCAAAAACCTTGCACGTGTGGCACCCAGAGGCAGAGAGTTTTGTTTGTGAAGGACATTCTTCAAAGTTCATCATGTTCAGTTTCCAAACCTATGTTGAAATACAAAAGGCTGAAATCATTCATGTGTGGATTACATACACAACAGATTCTGATAAGCTGTATTACCAATGCTGGAAAGTTAAAAGGTAAAGGTGAGTCCCATGTACGATTCCGTACGTTGAGGGAGTGCCTGTTAGAGGGACACTTATCCTGAGCCGCCAGCATAGTGAGGTAGGGTGGCCAGTTCCTTTCCTCGCCGCCTTTAACTTCCCCAGTGTTACTACCAAGTATCCATTTGCTGCTGGGTGAACAGTGGGCGAACATCCCAACTATGATCCGAGGGTTCGACTCGAACCATCGATGTTTTGCTCAGCAGTCAAGCGCTCTGATCACTTGGCCACTCGCCCATCTTACCAATGCTGAAGCTTTGAAAAAGATTTTCAGTTTATGTTAACTTAGCTTTGGTCACTAGAATATTGCATTGTCTAATCACAATTTTTTTTACTTTCATGTGTAGAATTTGAATCTCAGTGATGATATTGCTGGAGCCACATTTATGGCAGCTGGCAGTTCTGCACCAGAATTATTTACATCATTCATCGGTATTAAGTTTTGTTCATGAATATTTTTTCTACTTTAAAGCCCTTTCTGTTTGAAAAACATAATATAAGAAGACCCTCTAAAATGTATACTTAGGTCACTGCAGCATATATCTACATTACATTATAATGTAACCCTCTTGTGTATACATGATGTCCATATAACCATTGTTTTTCAACTGTACTCTATATACTTAAAATTTTCTTTCAAGACCTTCCACTTATCTCGACTGTGTATCAATAGAGTTTCACTTTTGCTTATATAACTATGGTTTGGGCTAGAGAAGACGCTTAGATTGACTTTATGTTACTCCTTTCTACACCAGCAAGGAGACAAATCACTTGTGGACAATAGAATGTAATGCAATGGAAGCATTACAACCAAATTTGAGCTCAGTGGCTAACACCATACTTTGAATATACACTCAAGGCAGGCCCATAGCCAGGGGATGACTTTGGGGGCAAGGCCCCCCTTGAGTTGCAAATATTAATCTAGCCGTGAAAGCTAGTGACGTGTTCAACATATTGGAATCCCTATGCAAAATGTAGGTTTGCTGCTTTCAAAAAGTATGAAGCCAGGACAGATTATGCAATAACCTTGCATAATTTCCCGTATAAGTAAAAATTGAACTACTCTGTGTATAGGTTTTTCGTTTTATGACTCGTGTAGACATCATACAAAACTATCTAACTTGCAGCAAGGATAAAGTAGTTGTAACAAATTGGCCAGGATGCTGTCATGGTATTTTCATCTGTCCCTAGCGTGTACCTAACAGCAAGTTGTCTTTGTGCGTTAGGTTTGTTCATCACCCATGGAGACGTTGGAACTGGGACAATTGTTGGATCTGCAGTGTTTAATATTCTTGTAATTTTGGCACTTGTAAGCCTTGGTAGCGGTGAGGTAAGAGAGTACTCTACCGTTCATTCAGTTCATTTCCATTTTGGACTCTGAGCAACTTGACCCATTGTTTGACCGAAGTTTCACTTTGTTGTTTATCCTCTATTGATTTTCCTGTATTAAATAACATATTCTATTTTTAAGATTTCTCATCATTCGTTTTGCTTAGGATATATTCCGCCGCGCATTATGAGTAGTATAGGCGTACTTTTCATACAACACATAACATTTTATGACTTTGTTTATTAATCTGTAGTAAACAATTTTTCCTCATCCTGAATGCCGGTCATTTACTTTCAAGATCGTCACGCTGACTTGGTGGCCATTGTGTCGTGACAGTTTTTCGTACTGTGTTGCTACTGTTGCACTAATTGGAGTGAGTTTCTGCGTTTATGCACTTTTATCTTTTTATCCAATGATAAAAGTATTTTTGAAGACTGAAGGCCTTTTTTCCGCTGAATCCTAAAACTTTAAGATCAGTTCCGAAATTGCCTGTGTAAATTATCACTAGCCTCATGGTATATACTTTCAATTTCTAGTATGGGTAAAAAGTGGAAAATATTATTAATATAAAACACAGAATTAATGTGAAAAGTGCAGTTTTCAAATATTGATTAACTCAATAAATTATATTAATGGATATCCTCTCTATAATCAGTACATCTTGTTGCTTGAATGGGAACAGTAGTTTTTGCCATAGTTACCTGATAGAATTCAAATGTTTAAAAATCTCTTTCAGGTTATGTACAATGGACATATTGAGTGGTACTTTACTTTCTCCTTACTTTTTGCCTTGTTGAATTGTTATATTTATTTGATGCATTTATTTGGTTCGGTGCTTCATTACTTTTAAGCTATTTTTGTCTGATAGGAACAGACAGTTCCAAACAATGATCTTTTTTGCTGTTAATATTTGATTTCAAAAGGCCAGAGAGTATCATCCTTGAACATTTGTTTGATGATCTGGTTCAATCGAGGAAAGACCACATAGCTTGTCATTTCACCCAAATATTTTCCGGCCTCGCCTTTTTCATGAGCAGTGAACTAGACATTTCAGCTTTTTTTACGCTACTTGGTCGTTCTGTATCATCCAATCATCTGACTTAAATATCGGAAACTCTATCCTTCGCTAAACATACATTTTAAAAACTTGATTTCCTATGCGGACCCTATGACTTTTTCTCACCTTCTCATCTACTGAATATTTGCAATTCCTAATTTCGCCGTTCTCTATAGTGCTGCTTCCATTTCTGGGGTCTTGCTCCAAAATTCTCTCTCTGTTTTTTACAATAAATTTCAGTCCAAAGGCACCCCTCTTATCAATATCTAAGCCTCGCAAAAATCTCTCCAGTCTCTTTCTAATCATCGCTCGGTGGTAGATCTTTTCATATTTTGTAGATACTGTCACCGGCATTGCTCCGTCAAAATGTGTCCTATCCGTCATAATTTCTACCCACCCTCATCCTTCTAAAGTTTCGCTACTTAACCTTCGAAATCTATTCCAAAACTCGTCATTCGTTCCAAGACTTGTAAGCTATGGAACATCTTGCTTTCTGCTTCCTTTCCAGAATCCTAAAACTTGTTTTCATTTCAGCTTGTCTCTTTCCCTCTCTCCCTCTCCCTCTCCCTCCCTCTTTCCCTCTCTCTCTCTCCCTCCCTCCTTCTCTCCCTCCCTCCCTCCCTCCCGCTCTCCCTCTCTACCTCTCGCCCTCTCTACCTCTTTACTTAGCCTTTCTCTTCTTCTGCTGCTGGTTTTACAACAGTCCTAGGGTCTTTCCTTCGTATACGACACTGGAAAAAGAAGCATTTACAACCTGGAAACGTCCTTATCACCTACTTCAATTTTCTAGCAAAATACTTCCAAGAAGAGTTGTTGTTTGGCTAACTTTTGGCACGGTTCTTGTAAAATAGAGATATTGCATAGAGTTTTAAAACTGATTCATCATGTATAAAATAGAGTTGCTTGATTGAGAATATTAACCATGTAGTAGAGCTTTGTTTCAAGAATTATTTTTCATCGTCTTTCTTTTCTCCTGAATTTTAAGTATCTTTCCTGACAGGTACGAAAGTATCATTTTACTGTTGCTGTATGCTGGATATCTGATGGTCATGAAGTAAGTCCTTAAATTTTATTTTGATAATGAGCAGGAATGAGCTAAATAAAATCTTGTAAATAAAGTTGTTAATGAAAGGTTGCTGAAATAACATTTGCTTCAAAAGTCTTTGATACCATATTTTAATAAGAGTATCTTTGAGCCTCTGTGTCTCTTTATTTCGATATTCGATATGTCTGAAGCTTCGGTTGTACACTGTTTTCAGTATTTGTGAATTGCACATTGCGATCAATAATTTGGTATTTTCACTGTGTTCATTATGCTAATGTCTTATACTGTGAAGAATTTCAGCAGACAAATATTCCTGTTGTGCTTTCTATATTCAATTTTTCTTCTTTGTGCCCTGACGACGTTTTTCCCGTTACATCCAGTTTGAAGGCTATTAGAAATTGGAAGTTGATAAAGAAACTGAATTTTTGATAATGGTTGATGACATATACTGATAGTAATGAAATGCACATTATCTTGTGTTTATTAATAGTGATGTATGGTTTTATAATGAATATATGATTTAGTGATTTAAATAAGAGGCTACGTGTTTTTATTTGTCGCAGTAAAATGTACAATATAAAACTAACACTTAACACAAATTGAATTTCAATATGATCTAATGGCTAAATTTTTCAAGACTGATTATTGACCGAGCGCCCAATTTGACAGTAAATTCTAGCGTTAGAGTTTTAGGCAACTTTGGTTCGAAGGTCTCGTATTTTGCTCTTGTTTCTTCTCTCACCAATTGAATCTCATTACATTCGAAGAACAGCATTTGTTGAGAGAGTGAATTTTTTTGTTCATTCTTTGCATCAGGTTTAATGGCCAAATTCGTGGAGTTTTTCCGGGATCGGATATTGAATCCAAAGACATTTTTCCAAGTCAGTGTCCAGAAGTTGAAGATCACCCTCCGGAAATGAATGTCTCCTGTAAGCATGGCATATTTTTGCATTCTTCTATTGTAAATTTTTTTGTATGATTTGATAAGTTAGACTATTTGTCTCATTTTTATTTTACAGTATCTTCTTTTCTCCCCTTACTCCTATGTAAAATTTATCGCCCGATGAATAGTATTTCAGAACCTCTTTGCCACTGACTGCTTTTTGTACTGCTTTGGTTTGATCATGAACACTGCCGTATGATTTTTCCAGATCATTATGGGAGTCCAGAGAGTTATGAGCTCGTTCCAAGGAAGTATGCACATTTCCTTCACTTTCGAATTTTAGATTTTGAGCTTACTATGCTTACAAATTTTGTATTGGTTTGCCATCAGCTCTTATAAATTTGAAAGGTGATTAAAAGCGATTTTTTGCTTTGTTTTGAAGGTTTAAATATTTGTACAGCAAAATATATCAAGATATATTCCTATAAATTTTGTGGTAGAAAATAGAAATATGACGGCAATAGGTTTAATCATTGTTTGTATATAAAAATAGCGCCTATAGAAATTAACTCAGCTTCTAATGATCTATTGATGAGCTAGCATTTTCACTGTGTTTTTTAGCATTTATTTTTCTGTTGTAGCAATTTGAGTGTTTTTTGGATTAGTGTTTCTCAAAGTTATCGACAATAGTAATGGCAGCTCTGTTTCAATAGGTTTCGAAAGTTGTCATGGAAAGACGTTGGAATGATGATTATGTTGAGTAGGCACTTTTCCCCTGCTACTCGTTTTCGAGCTGCTTGTTATATGGTCACTCTTCGACAGGTTGGTTCACTTTTTCCTCTCATGTTGATTTAAGGATTTCCAATCTTTACTTCCCTATAAATATGCTCTTCTTTACAATGTATTGATTCGATCGCCGTACCTTGTAAGTTGTAATTTGTTGTATTGTGAGGCATGTGACTAGGGCTACGTTGCGTTATGCCTGTATGAATTAAAAGCGGAAAGTCGTGATACCGCTCTGCCTGTGTTTTTACGTTTTCTCTGACGACTTAAAAGGAAAAATATCTTGAGAATGGTACAATGTAAAAGCCGTATGAACAGTCTCAATTGAACTACTTCTAGGTAGTATGATTGCCCCTCGTGATGACCCTATGTCCACCTGATGAGAGGTTATACTTAAATAGTGCTTTACCCTCTTTTAATGGCTATTCCCCCATTAAGTTCCATCCTTGTATACCATTTATCAAATTGTATAATCACTTGTTCAATGTTCATTTATGAACAGTATAGTACCATGCTTTCAACTGACGGAAGACATTTCTAAAATTTGCTATATTTGTATTTGAAGGAAGATGAAATGTCACGCCTAATTGAGAATGATCCAGCTGATATTGAATGTAAAGTTGATGATCAGCCTAACGGAGAAACAACGTACAAGAATCTTACAGTTTCTTTTGTACACTCTATTTCAATTTCTATGTAAATTTTAAGAGTTTATGCATTTTTAATGACCAGAGCTATTTCTTCTCCAATACCTTGAAGGCAATCGAATCAATTTCGTCTTAGTATTTTAACAGAAATGATATCAAAAGAGAGTCATCCCTAAGAAACTTTTATTTTTGATATTATTTATAATTCATAATATTTTTGTTTCTTTTTGCTATTATAGTTTCTATATGTTTTATTTAGTCTTGATGAGAGAAAGGAATCTGTTGCTGATGTTGAAATGGAAGTGGGTCCTTTTGAAGATGCAAGTATGATCTCACAGTCTCTGAAGTTCTTCTCATAGTATAAAGATTTAATTTAAGAAACAGGCTCTTCAAAACGGATTGCCTAATCTATATATAATCTGTTCATTATAGATTTAGAGTCTACATTAAACCTAGTATTTTGTTTAGTATTTTGCCGCTACGAACCTAGTTGCCAAAATATTTCTCGTGCATGGGATCCCCCATCGTGCATGGGATTCCCCATCGTGCATGGGATCCCCCATCGTGCATGGGATTCCCCATCGTGCATGGGATCCCCCATCGTGCATGGGATTCCCCATCGTGCATGTATGTATATAGATAAATATATATGTATATAGACTTTGGGTCATAAATTCCTCTAGCATAGCAGTTACTGTGCTGAAACAATTAGACTGGTTGTACATCTTGAAGGATATATATGTAAACTTAGAATGTTATTTTAGATTCACATTTTGCAGAAAATTAGCAGAATTTGTACAGTCATGTGACACCTTGAAAATTTGTACCAGGAATTGTGATTCATTAGAATTGCAGAAGATTTTGAAATCTTAATCAAGATTAAGTGTGACTTTGTGTTATATATCTAATTTCAGTCCATTCCGGGAAAATGTTTTAATGCCGTCATGACGGTACCCTATTACCCCGAAAGCAAGCCCATGGGCCTTGCTCATGGATATTTTGATTTTTGACATTTTTAAAGTAACATTTGCTTACTCAATAAGCCCATGGACGCATTTTGATTTTGCAGTATTTCAATAGACAAGACTCATTAGCGAAAAAGTTTTCTCAGTAAATGTTCTGGGTGGAATGATGCCTGCTGTGATTACTGATCGATGGGATAATAGAAGAGGGAATGGCTTAGAAGGTCTTTGCTCATGCAAACTGAAAGGGCCAAAAGAATTTCTCCTAAAGTAAAGACCATAATTAATGAATATTTTAAAAAAAACGGGCAAAATGTGAAATTCCGGTTATGTTTTTACCTCTATTCGTAGTGAGCTCAGCATTTGCAAAAATTGCACTTTCAACAAGCCAATGGGCCTGATTCCTGTAGCAAGCCCGTGGGCTTGCTGGCGGGGGGCTTGCTTCGAGAGCAATAGTGTAGTTATCTTCTGTTTTCCAGAACCAGACTCTCTTATTCACTTTTGTTAGTTATAGTTCTTTTTTATAGACTGTTTTTCCTGTTTTGACACTTGAAAACTTTTGTAGCCAATCAATAGCTATTCCATTTTTGATTCTTAGATGATTCTATGATTGCTGCCTTATTTCAATTCATCACAAGACCAGTTGTCTATCTGCTCCAGTTTACAGTCCTTGATTGCAAGAAAACTAAGTATAGAATCTTCCTTTGTCAGTTGATTGAATTATTTGTCATTCATAATTATTTATTCCATATTTTACTGCATTATTCTTACTGTCATATTGCCTCAAGCCAAGTCGTATCATTATTACCTTGAGCTAATAATGAAACTACCTTTTTCATCAGACTGTGAGTTCATATAATTTCTCGATACTGCCTTTGCTTTCGAAGAATACTATCCTTGTAAAGGAGCACCATCTCAGCCTTTAGATGTCTAGAGTTTTTAATTGTTGTTCACTTATTTTTCTCAGGTGGAAGAAATGGTATATGGTGACATTTGTCATGTCTATATTCTGGATTGCAATATTTTCTTATGTAATGGTGTGGATGGTGAGAGCTTTCTTTGTTTCATTCCTAGTATAGTACGATTATAATCAATTATTAATTTGGTATAGAAGATTTATTCCTAGTCTTGTGATTTATTTCGTAATAATTTGGCATGATAGATTTGTTCGTGTTAATTTAGCTGAAATGGTTTGCTGGGTCTTCTTTCAGGAAGAGACTTGTGGTGTCATGTCATTTGGGGCAGCTAGTTTCTATACTTAATTGCATTATTTCTTTAATTTTATATAAGGGCAATTTTGGGAATCATGGCCAGCAGCTAATCCAAATTATTCTTTCAGTTTACATATTATATGTTCCACAATATACGATACAATGTACATTATTATTGAACTAAGATGGCTCCACTATGCAAATTAACGAAGAGAAGGACAATGTATGCGAATGATTTTGTCCATACACAGATACTTGAAAGTTCTACCTGACAGATCAGTTTGTAGAGCAGTTGGCCTACAAAGTAAAGGATTGCGAGTTCGAGCCTAGCTAGATTCATGCATTTTCTCGTACCTTCACTGAACAATACATATTTCTCCTCGATGTATTTTCGAATGCTTACATGTAACGAAAAAGATATTTTGGTAAACAGCAAACGTCAGGCTGGGCTATTTGTTGGATCATCGATTAACTGAATTTGTTTTGTTTGGCACTTAAAGTGGTTGTCTTTACAACAGGTCACCGTGATTGGCTTTACATTGGACATACCAGATGTCATAATGGGAATAGTCTTCCTTGCAGCTGGCACTAGTGTTCCTGATGCAATTGCCAGTCTTATTGTTTCTAGACAAGGTAATTTGCATAGTTTGCCACTTTTATATTACAATGGAACTCTAGAAGAAGTCCGGCAAGAAAAAGTCATGATGGTTTAACGACCCTTAATTATTTTATGACACATCGCTTAATGTCTAACCGGTAGTTCTTTTGACATAAATGTTTCGGACCCAGTCTAGTATCCATCATCAGTATGAAAACATTTCAAAGAGACAAACTAACTTATGTGTTAAAGAGAGAAAAAACAAATGAAAAGCAATTTAATGGCAGACATAAGCAACCATTCAAAAATGTATAAGAGGGAATGATGACATTGAATTAAGATTAGGGTAATCTCTAAGGGTGAATAGACTTTGGTGGATAATGTGATTCATGTTGGTGACGTGACTAACAATATCAAAATTGTCATGAGAGAGAGGGTGATCAGTGGAGGCATAATGGTTGTAACCAGCCAAAGAATTCTAGTTTCTTCGTTGTGGAACCAGTTTTGGTGATTCCAATGTGTTCCCTGCAGCGTAGAGCCAGGTTATGGGTGGTTTTCCCTTAGTACCGAGCATTGCAGCAAGGATACGTATAGTAGCTGTAAACTACAGACAATAGAACTCTGCACTTGGAATAAATGGGAGAATTGAAAGCGGTCAGCATAATAGAAGGGGGATCTAGACAGAATTTCACTGGTTGAAGCAATACTACTAAATAATACAACATGAATGATGAGCGTAATTATCTTATTTGTAGTTTTAAATTTGCACGATTAGGTACCTCCTCGTATAATTGTCTTAGGTCGGAGCTTACTTAAAAGCAACAGGCGGGCGGTTGGAATAAAGATGTCCTGGTTGGAAAAGTTTTAAAAAATTGATTGTCAGGAGGACGTTTATTTGGCACCCAAGAGTACGTCTGTAAACAATGGTGGAAAGTAACCAAGGCCTTGGTTACCAAGGCCTTGCAAGGGAGTCCCCTTATTGACTGAAATACCCCTTGCCTGCAATTTAGAAGCAGGTTTGGTATGTCTTCAGGTTTAAGCCTTTCAAGCGAGAGTGTCATGTTGTTTCAATGTTTGTAAATGGGGAGAAGGTGCCCAAAATTTAAATGGGTGGTGCGTATTCTTGTCAGTTTGTTTGCCGCTGCAACAAGATGGTACTGTAGATTGTGCACTAGATGCATTAAAAGTCTTTGCTGTGGGATGCTCACTCCTTTTCTAGCATTTGTGGAAATTGTGAATAGCATGGATTACAGTTTTACGTGAGAAGTATGTTGGTACTACAGAACTTCACTATAGCACGAAAAAGCGGGAACATTCTTTTAGCATACTGAAAGCTTTTTTCGTCCGATACTCGTAAGAGTATGAAACGTCGGATAGCGACCGAAAGGTGAACCGAAATATATAGCCAGATGTGGGTACACGTGATATGATGAATAATGCCTCTATTTGGCCCTATGATTGGCCAATTAACACCTATTCACCATTGTTTACTTGAAGAGTCCAAGTGAGAAAATGAACTCTTTTTGTTTACACAAGACTGGGTTTTGTGTCTTAATGTAAACTGATTTCAAAACACCTAAATGAAAAGACGATCTTGCTTGCCTTATGATCCGAAAATTATCGTCTGGTATGTTTTGGCGCATTCTGGATTTGTAGTAAGATGCTGTCCTATGGCCGAATCACTTTTCACTTTAGAAATAGAGTTTTTACACATACGAGGTGGCTGTTCTCTTGTAGTGTTTTTCATCCTGATGCTCGTGGGTACATGTTGTTTTATTCTGTCTGCTAGTCTCTGCGTGGTGCGCCCAGTTACCAGTATTACAGTTTTACTTTCTAGTTTCATTTTCTAGTAATTTGACTATATTTTAGCATTTATGCTGCTAGTTCATGTTTGATTTCGTCCTGCAGAATGAGGGCTGGTAATGCATAATATTGTGATTTTTTTGTCATCTTTCTCTAGACTCCTACCAAACACTTTTTCATGTGCTATTGCTAGTGATTTTATTATGCTAACAATGATCATCATCTTTTATCATTTTCATTATTCCTCAGGTCAAGGTGATATGGCTGTCAGTAACTCCATTGGTAGTAATGTGTTTGATATTCTTATTGGATTGGCTTTTCCATGGTTCATACAGACATCTATAATGCATCCAGGCTCCAAGGTTGGTGTATGTCGTTCTACATAGATATTGTTGCATTTTTTATCATCATTTCATCTCTTGTGATGTTAATGCTATTGTACTACTTAGATGAAAGCTACAAAGACATTGAAAAGAATCCGATGTTTGCTTGATAAGCATAGTGAAACATCGAATTAGATGGTGCATTGCTAATTCTCTTGCATTCTTATTAGAACTGTTCATTGATGATTAGTTCCTTCTTAAAAGTCAGCTATGGGCAAGACAGCTCTGTCAGATTTGAAGTCCTTTCAGAAGGTTTACTTGTTTAATTCTGAATTTGTGATTACGTGATGATTTATCTAGAGATATGATAACAGGTTGCAAAGGTAAGTAACAGTATAGACTGCTTTCCTTCACAGAAACCATAATGCTACCACTACATATAGATATACACGATGAATGAAATGATTTGAAGGTTGTCAGTAGGAATACCACATTCTGTGAAAAAGATCATCTGTATTATCTGTTGTAGATTCATTACACTGTATTGATCTAGATCTCTATGAAATTGTGTAATGTTTCCAGCCTTTGCTCTTATTTAAATGTAGGTGCCAGGAATCTGTCAATTATTTAATTAAACTTTCTGTTTAGGACCGTTGAATTTCGTCCATTTGTATAGTTTCCTTTTTATGCTTATTTTCACGAATAATCATTACCTTTTAACAGGTCACAGTAAACAGTCGTGGCCTGAAATACTCAGTTATCTTATTACTTGGAACTGTCATTATAACAGTAAGTTCTTTACAAATTAGTACTGAGTTATTAGTATGTTTTGAAACTTATTGCACCATATTTTGGTCTTGCAATATTTTCAGGTTTTGATGTCAATGCTTTACTAATTTTCCGGACAAAAAAAGTACTTTCACTATGCTATGGAATGTTGTCCCTTTTTCGTGTCATAGTGAAATCCTGTTGCACCAATTGGTAGTTCCTGTGTGGCAGGCCACGCACTGCATGGTCTTTTTGTACAGACAAGACAAAACTGAAGATGTTTATTTTCATGAAACTTAAACTTAAACGGTGAATTTGACAAGAACTTTTAATAAAATGTTTTAGTATTTAAAGCATTTGTGTCAGTTGTCTATCTAAGTTTGTAATTACTTTTTCACTGTCACATAAATAACAATCAGAGTAACATTAAAATGAGCAGCTTGTGCAAAACATGTGGCATTATTATGTCATGAACTCCAACACCACTACTTATTTCCAGTTTTCCAGTTTTCCACTCAAGTTTTCAAAATCTTTTGTCACACTTTCCAGGGCACCTACAACAACAGAAACAACTTGTACTTCCATGCTCCCCCGCCCGCAAATCTTGGTCTTTCTCAACTTTTTCTCTTTCATTTTTATACACTCATCTATCATCAGGTACTGCAATATCTACAGTTATTCCACTTTGTCCTCTCTTGTTAGATATAGTAGTGTCTTGCCTCTATAAACTTCGGCTTTCAGCATTGATGGGTCTCATTGCTATTACCAAATGCCTGAAATCAGCTGGAATGTTGTGGATATTTTCTGCATATTGTTATTTTTATATTCAAGGTGTTGACAATTTTCTTGAACAAATGGAAACTGGACAAAAGAACTGGCATTACATTTCTATTGGTTTATGTGCTCTTTGTTTCAATCTCTTGCCTTATTGAATTCAATGTTTTCGGATTTGTCAATATACCTGTTTGCAAGTTTTCTTGGTAGTTAGAGTGATAATGGTACTTCAAGGATAGGGTGGCGTCAAAAAAGCTTTTCTCGATTTTATCAAGCATATTTTAGGTAAGACTTCAACTGAAAAGAGTACTTATAATGTAATAGATTCATATAGAATATCTCATTCGAGTAATGCATTTGCTTTGTGTTATCGATAGATGCCAACCCGATGAAATGGTACTTATGATCGCAGAATGATTAATCAGCTACACTTAAATTTACATATGTATATTACATTTGCTTATACTTGCTTTTAAGTTGTATATTCAGCAATGAATAAAGCTCTTCCGATGCGACAAGTTTAATATGAAAATATTGTATTTCCCAATATTCCCCCGAATTTTAGCAATAATTGCGCCTCTGTTGTAGGAAAATGTGGCTTTAATATTTCATTAACATATACGCTTCTACACGATCATTTGTTTATAAATTTTTGGTCAGATATATGCACTGCATACATACATTCTTGAAGGCGTAACTGGAGACGATCAACTTTGTGACACATATAATAAGGCCACACGGTAGGACTATAGCTATGCTATTTTTCCTACAAATTACCGAAGCTGATTGACATCTGGCATTTTAGTGGAACAACTCACTCAAACTGAATTTGAGGGATTATGATTACAGATTGACAATTTATGAAAAACGAGGCTATTCTGGCAGAACTATACGAGTGTACGCTTACTATTTTGCCAAAAAGTAGCATATTTAAACTTGACTGACATTCATTGCTCATTGAACAGTGATGAAAATTACTCAGATTTTGGCAAAATATAAAGTTATGGTCTATAAAACATTATCTAATCGCAAATTGACTTCTTTCATTGGTGTTTTAAGAGTTATAACACTCATCCAATTTTAGCCAAAAGCTAAAGTTATCGCCTTGAAGTTTTGAAACGATGTCCTGCTTTGAAATTTACTGATTTCAGTTACTATGACAAGTGATCAACCCAGACAGATTTTGCTAGAAAAATTGCTTTTATAGCCTTGGCAAACAAATGTAAACAATTTTGATTGCAGATAAATACGTGATAACCACTAGCATGTTTTCCACAAAACTTACTATGGTAATCAACCAATCTTCGTACAAAACACTAGACATGGCTTTCATATTTTGCCACCCATTGTTCAACATTAGCGTTTCGGACTAATTGCCTCCATACTAACAACCATTCACACTAAATCGCTCTTTCCAACATCAATAGGCCGTAACCTCTTTATATTCCTACAACGTCATCTATGCTAAAACCTTTGGTCGTCATAGCAGATTTGCTTTCAGACATGTACACTAATTTGGGCGACACATCAGGCTATAGCCTTGGTATTTTGCCCAAAAATGACCAAATTTGAAATTCATTCAGTTTGATTGCAGATTGAAAAGTGATGAAAATGAGCCATGTTTGGCCAAAAAGTAAGGCTATAGCCTTGGTATTTTGCCCAAAAATGACCAAATTTGAAATTCATTCATTTTGATTGCAGATTGAAACGTGATGAAAATGAGCCAGTTTTGGCCAAAAAGTAAGGCTATAGCCTTGGTATTTTGCCCAAACATGACCAAATTTGAAATTCATTCATTTTGATTGCAGATTGAAAAGTGATGAAAATGAGCCATTTTTGGCCAAAAAGTAAGGCTATAGCCTTGGTATTTTGCCCAAAACTGGCCAAATTTGAAATTCATTCATTTTGATTGCAGATTGAAAAGTGATGAAAATGAGCCATTTTTGGCCAAAAAGTAAGGCTATAGCCTTGGTATTTTGCCAAAAAATGACCAAATTTGAAATTCATTCATTTTGATTGCAGATTGAAAAGTGATGAAAATGAGCCATTTTTGGCCAAAAAGCAAGGCTATAGCCTTGGTATTTTGCCCAAAAATGACCAAATTTGAAATTCATTCATTTTGATTGCAGATTGAAAAGTGATGAAAATGAGCCATTTTTGGCCAAAGCGTAAGGCTATAGCCTTGGTATTTTGCCCAAAAATGACCAAATTTGAAATTCATTCATTTTGATTGCAGATTGAAAAGTGATGAACATGAGCCATTTTTGGCCAAAAAGTAAGGCTATAGCCTTGGTATTTTGCCCAAAAATGACCAAATTTGAAATTCATTCATTTTGATTGCAGATTGAAAAGTGATGAAAATGAGCCATTTTTGGCCAAATAGTAAGGCTATAGCCTTGGTATTTTGCCCAAAAATGACCAAATTTGAAATTCATTCATTTTGATTGCAGATTGAAAAGTGATGAAAATGAGCCAGTTTTGGCCAAAAAGTAAGGCTATAGCCTTGGTATTTTGCCCAAAAATGACCAAATTTGAAATTCATTCATTTTGATTCCAGATTGAAAAGTGATGACAATGAGCCAGCTATGGCCAAAAAGTAAGGCTATAGCCTTGGTATTTTGCCCAAAAATGACCAAATTTGAAATTCATTCATTTTGATTGCAGATTGAAAAGTGATGAAAATGAGCCATGTTTGGCCAAAAAGTAAGGCTATAGCCTTGGTATTTTGCCCAAAAATGACCAAATTTGACATTCATTCATTTTGATTGCAGATTGAAAAGTGATGAAAATGAGTCATGTTTGGCCAAAAAGTAAGGCTATAGCCTTGGTATTTTGCCCAAATATGACCAAATTTGAAATTCATTCATTTTGATTGCAGATTGAGAAGTGATGAAAATGAGCCAGTTTTGGCCAAAAAGTAAGGCTATAGCCTTGGTATTTTGCCCAAAAATGACCAAATTTGAAATTGATTGATTTTGATTGCAGATTGAAAAGTGATGAAAATGAGCCATTTTTGGCCAAATAGTAAGGCTATAGCCTTGGTATTTTGCCCAAAAATGACCAAATTTGAAATTCATTCAGTTTGATTGCAGATTGAAAAGTGATGAAAATGAGCCATGTTTGGCCAAAAAGTAAGGCTATAGCCTTGGTATTTTGCCCAAAAATGACCAAATTTGAAATTCATTCATTTTGATTGCAGATTGAAAAGTGATGAAAATGAGCCAGTTTTGGCCAAAAAGTAAGGCTATAGCCTTGGTATTTTGCCCAAAAATGACCAAATTTGACATTCAATCATTTTGATTGCAGATTGAAAAGTGATGAAAATGAGCCATTTTTGGCCAAAAAGTAAGGCTATAGCCTTGGTATTTTGCCCAAATATGACCAAATTTGAAATTCATTCATTTTGATTGCAGATTGAAAAGTGATGAAAATGAGCCATTTTTGGCCGGAAAGTAAGGCTATAGCCTTGGTATTTTGCCCAAAAATGACCAAATTTGAAATTGATTCATTTTGATTGCAGATTGAAAAGTGATGAAAATGAGCCATTTTTGGCCAAAAAGTAAGGCTATAGCCTTGGTATTTTGCCCAAAAATGACCAAATTTGAAATTCATTCATTTTGATTGCAGATTGAAAAGTGATGAAAATGAGCCAGTTTTGGCCAAAAAGTAAGGCTATAGCCTTGGTATTTTGCCCAAAAATGACCAAATTTGAAATTCATTCATTTTGATTGCAGATTGAAAAGTGATGAAAATGAGCCAGTTTTGGCCAAAAAGTAAGGCTATAGCCTTGGTATTTTGCCCAAAAATGACCAAATTTGAAATTCATTCATTTTGATTGCAGATTGAAAAGTGATGAAAATGAGTCATGTTCGGCCAAAAAGTAAGGCTATTTTTTTTTTTTTTTTTTTTTTTGAAATTCAAGTATATAGGCCGAGATGGCCCTTAACTGCATACAATTACACAGCTAATTGTATAATACTAATATA
This sequence comes from Mastigias papua, assembly GCA_964019165.1. Classification (NCBI taxonomy): domain Eukaryota; kingdom Metazoa; phylum Cnidaria; class Scyphozoa; order Rhizostomeae; family Mastigiidae; genus Mastigias; species Mastigias papua. Next base: position 286,979 of record OZ025277.1, read on the forward strand.
CTCTATGGTTAAAGCTACACAACAGTAACAAAAGAAATTAATCTAATGTTCACAAAAACTAAATATTGTTGTAAGGTATATAATGATCGTTAATTATGTTCTACTATAATTGGATAAGAAGTTTGATCTTCTATCCGAAGATGTTTTGCAGAAGACTGCCAAACGTTTGGTTACATTGTAATCCTCTTGGCTCATTAGCCACATATACATATTGAAGTCATTAAGGGAGGTTGTTGTTGGGAATGTTCTATAGATGTCCTCTAAAAGTCTTTGACGTTCTTCTTGAAAAAGGGGGCAAGCTAAGACAAAGTGAATTTCATCTTCAACTGTGAAAATATTCAGAGTTTTGCAGTATTGGCAAAAGCGTTTGTCTCTAGGAGTTTTGATTTTGCTAAAGCGACCTGTTTCAATTTGGAGGTTATGAGCACTGACCCTAAGTTTTGCTAATGTGCTTCTAACAGTAAAGTCCTGTATGTAGTCAAGATAGGATTCAAATTTATAAGTTGTTTTAAATGAGGCATAAACATTTAGTTTTCTATTTTCAGTTATATGCTCATTTAATCTATTCAATACTTCTGACTGAAAGTGCTTAATGACCTTAGTTTTAATGGCTGAACGAGTATCTGAATGCTGTATGTCATAGCGTATCCTAAGGTCACGGGCAAGAGATACCCAGTTATAATGGCCACAATCTGCATCCTTTGCAAGCATAAGGAAAGCTTTGCTAGCATAACGTTGTATATCTAAAGAGTTTAGCCGAGTGAAAAAATTTAAAATATTTATATGTCTTTGGCATTGGAGACTTACTCTTCCAAGTTCTGCATATACAGCATCTGTAGTTGTACTCGATCGAACACCCAAAGCATATTTACAAGCTTTAAGATGAAGCGTTTCCAACTTAGACCATTCGTCAAAACCCCATATTTCTGAAGCATAATTCAAAATGGGAGCAATCGTATGGTCAAACAAATAAAGAAAAAGACGTGGCTGAAAACCGCCCCATTCTTTGCTTTTAGAAATAAGGGAAAAGTAGGACTTGTGAGCTTTCTCTTTTAATTTCTCGATATGTTCTGAAAAGGACCCATTAGATTTCAGCGTTACACCTAAATATTTATAAGAGGCACATTCTATAAGTTCTTTATCACCTAACTTCCAAGGTTTGTTCTTTTTAGATTTAGCACGGGATTTCTGCTTTTGAATCAACATGATTTTAGTTTTGTCCAAGTTCACTTCCATTTTAAGAGATTTTGAAAACGTATCTAAGGCATCCAGTTGAGATTGAAGGTCTTTTCTATCCTTTGCTATTAAAACAAGGTCGTCAGCATATAAAAGTGAGTGAACAGGTATATCATCCACCATTACCCCCTGAGAAGATTCCATAATGTGGCTATTTAAATCGTTTAAATATAAAGCAAAAAGGACTGGACTAAGAAGGCACCCTTGTCGTACTCCTCTGTTACAAGGGAAAATATCAGTCAGACTATCGTTACCCCTCACACACGATTTAACTCGATCATAAAGTGACGAGATGACTTTTAGAAATTTGCCCTTTATTCCATACGTAACAAGCTGCTGTAACAGCAGCTTATGGTCCACGGAATCGAAGGCTTTTTTGAAATCCACGAAGCATGCGTACAGGGGGCCTTTATTATTTCTGAAATAATTTTCAATAAGGGCACGAAGAGTAAAAATATGATCGGATGTCTGATATCCTTTTCTAAAACCTATCTGATTTTGTTCAAGGATTTCAAATTGGGAAATGACGTTATTTAATCTTTCAAGCAAAACACCCAAGAAAAACTTTCCAAAAATACTTAATAGTGTAATACCCCTGTAATTATTCAGATTTGCTTTATCACCCCCTTTAAAAAGAACTACAATTATTCCTACAGACCATTCTTCAGGGAATTTTCCAGATTGTAATAATTTGTTAAATAGTTTAGTAAACACAAGCATGAAATTATCATTTGCATGTTTTAGAAGCTCAGCAGACAACATATCAAGCCCAGAAGCTTTTCCATTTTTGAGCTTTTTAGCCATCAGTCTGACTTCCTCTAAAGTAATATCACGATTTAAAGTTTCGTCAATTAGGTTTTGCGTCATGGTGTCAATAGAAGGAGCCCGGATCTCATGATTATTCTCATGTCTGTCCCTGCTATCTTCAGAGTTTAGAAGGGTACTGAAATAACTTGATAATTGGTTATTAGAGAAGTTTAGACTGTGTTTTTCGTTTCTACTTTTCAACATTTTCCAGAAAACTTTTGGAGCTTCCCCTTTCAGATCCCAAAGTTCTGTTTTCTTTTTTTGAAGAAAACTGTGACGTTTGTATCTTATTAGTTTTTTATAAACCCTTCGCTGTTGAAAATAAGCTGACTTAAGATTAATATCTTGATTATCTTCAAAATTGTAGGAATTCTTCAGTGCAGCTTGATATTTTTTTCTTTTGTTGTTTAATAGCTGTTTGTGGTTCCGACACTCAGCATCAAACCAAGGACATTTATTCATCAACTTAACATTGTTTTTATTTTTGGCTTTACGAAAAATATTTCTGGAAGTTAAATGTGTTTCAGATAAATCTATCATTTTGGTTCGCAAAGATTCAATAACTTCCTCTATGGATGAATCATTATTGTCCAATTCATTTGATATATCAGTTAGAAAACTAGTTATCTCGCTGCTTTTCATTGCCAAAGATAGAATTTCTGACGTTGAGGCTCCATTGATATAGTATTGTTTTTTATAATTCTGTAAAAGCTTATTGTCGTCATATGTAGGTAGATTTACCACTGATATATCAGGCTGCGCTTCCGATTTAATTATATTGTTCGAGCTTTTTATGGATAGCTCGATTGGGCTGTGATCTGAAAATTCACATATTTCACCAACACTTAGTTTGTCGACCATTGAAAAATTTCTTGGCGTAATAGGGCATAATCAACGACACTATTACCCCTGTTAGTAAAGCACGTGAAATTGCTGGAATTATCCTTATCAACCCTGCCATTCATAATTCGGTAGCCAGCGGCCTTGCAAAATTCAATAAAAGCAGTTCCGTTAGCATTAATGGGAGAGGTGTCTTTACTTAATCTTTTATCTAGATGTTGATCTGGCAAGTAATTATCGTCAATTGGCAAATAGTCATCCAATTCGTCATTTTCAACAAAGTCATTAACGTCATTCGTTCTAGCATTGAAGTCGCCGCATAATAGAACCCACCCTTTTCGTTCATAATGAGCACATTCTGATTGGAGAGTCTCAAATGACAGAGCTTGCCCTGTTCTCAATAATGTTGAACTGCTTGGGGGAATATAAATAAAACAGATAAATAAATCTTGTTCCCAACCAAATCCATTTTTGATAAGTCTGCACCAGAAATGGTAACTATCCGAAAGAACAATTGAAACATATTTAAGAATTGAATTGCGGACTAGGAGAGACAGACCCCCAGAAGGTCTGCCCCCTAAATGATTCTTAAAACCCGGCTCGTGAAATTCAGAAAAATTATTAGTTAAGTTGAATAATGATAAGTCAATAGGATCTCTCCAAGTTTCAGAAAAGCAAATTAAATCATTGCGCTCTAAAATTCTGTTAAAAAAGTCACAGCCTGCCTGTCTTAAAGTTTGAACTTTCGAATTTCCAAAACCATTAAAATTCCACACTGAAAGATTTAGGTAATTTTGAATAGGTAGGCAGAGGTTTGGTGTTGGGTTGCGATAAAATTCTTTGGCTATACTAGTTGAGTTTTGGTGTTCAATGTTAGCTTTTCCATCTCGGCCAAGATCCTATTGCCTTGAATTAACTAAGTCATGATAATCGGCGTAGGACCTGATCTCGAAGGTGCGAGGGTTATTAATATACCTAAACTTAATTTTACCATCAATGGTCCATACGCTGTCGACATTTAGAAATCTTCTATTCGAACTTACCTCATTAAAAATTCGTTTAATACCAGGAGCCAGATCTTCATTTATTTTTATATTCGTCGCCTTCTTTTTGCACCTCATGACAAGTTCCTTGGACTTGTGACTTAAGAATTTGACTAAAATCGACCTTGGTTTGCTATTATCACGACGCCCTACACGATGCACAATTTCAATTTCAGACCGGTCCACATCCAAATCAAGTTCTTTCTTTAAAGTGTCCAACGTTAGCTTTTCGATATCTTCACCAATCTCCTCCAAGACTCCTCTAATTCTAATTGAATTTTTCCTCGAATATTGTTCATGTCGATCAATCAAAAATTGCAAATCCTTTCCATTATCAAAATTTAAGCTAATATCATTAGACATTGAGTTTACTTTTGATTCTAAATCCGACTGTTTTCTTTTCAGATCCGAAATATCACTTTTAAATCTCTCAATTTCTTCTTCAATCGTAGACAACCGAGCCAGCATTTTATTTTGATTTTCAAGAATACACTCTTGTCCGCATTCAATTTTCTTTTCAAGTCTCATGAGAATCTCAGAAAAATCTTGAGTTTCATCAGTCTTTGCGGATTTATTATTCCTCAGTTGGTTTGTTGGGCCGGGGTTTAATTCCACGTCTCCACTAAGCAGCAATGTGTAGAACGGATCCATACCTCTGAGTCCACTAGAATAGGCCACTCTTCGACGAGATCGCTTACGTGCCGATTTCGACAAATTTGCTTTACTCCATGCTCTACCTTCAAGACCTCTTTTTCGCCAAATACCATTTGAAATCCTATATTTATACACCAATTTCAAAACTAACCGATCTTCGGACTTCACGTCCAAACATTCAACGATTCCAGTAACCACAATTACGAGAGCAATGAAAACACGTGCTGTCACCTCCATCTTGGCTATAGCCTTGGTATTTTGCCCAAAAATGACCAAATTTGAAATTCATTCATTTTGATTGCAGATTGAAAAGTGATGAAAATGAGCCAGTTTTGGCCAAAAAGTAAGGCTATAGCCTTGGTATTTTGCCCAAAAATGACCAAATTTGAAATTCATTCATTTTGATTGCAGATTGAAAAGTGATGAAAATGAGCCATTTTTGGCCAAATAGTAAGGCTATAGCCTTGGTATTTTGCCCAAAAATGACCAAATTTGAAATTCATTCATTTTGATTGCAGATTGAAAAGTGATGAAAATGAGCCAGTTTTGGCCAAAAAGTAAGGCTATAGCCTTGGTATTTTGCCCAAAAATGACCAAATTTGAAATTCATTCATTTTGATTGCAGATTGAAAAGTGATGAAAATGAGCCATGTTTGGCCAAAAAGTAAGGCTATAGCCTTGGTATTTTGCCCAAAAATGACCAAATTTGAAATTCATTCATTTTGATTGCAGATTGAAAAGTGATGAAAATGAGCCATGTTTGGCCAAAAACTAAGGCTATAGCCTTGGTATTTTGCCCACAAATGACCAAATTTGAAATTCATTCATTTTGATTGCAGATTGAAAAGTGATGAAAATGAGTCATGTTTGGCCAAAAAGTAAGGCTATAGCCTTGGTATTTTGCCCAAAAATGACCAAATTTGAAATTCATTCATTTTGATTGCAGATTGAGAAGTGATGAAAATGAGCCAGTTTTGGCCAAAAAGTAAGGCTATAGCCTTGGTATTTTGCCCAAAAATGACCAAATTTGAAATTCATTCATTTTGATTGCAGATTGAAAAGTGATGAAAATGAGCCATCTTTGGCCAAATAGTAAGGCTATAGCCTTGGTATTTTGCCCAAAAATGACCAAATTTGAAATTCATTCATTTTGATTGCAGATTGAAAAGTGATGAAAATGAGCCATTTTTCGCCAAAAAGTAAGGCTATAGCCTTGGTATTTTGCCCAAAAATGACCAAATTTGAAATTCATTCATTTTGATTGCAGATTGAAAAGTGATGAAAATGAGCCATGTTTGGCCAAAAAGTAAGGCTATAGCCTTGGTATTTTGCCCAAAAATGACCAAATTTGAAATTCATTCATTTTGATTGCAGATTGAAAAGTGATGAAAATGAGCCAGTTTTGGCCAAACAGTAAGGCTATAGCCTTGGTATTTTGCCCAAAAATGACCAAATTTGACATTCATTCATTTTGATTGCAGATTGAAAAGTGATGAAAATGAGCCATTTTTGGCCAAAAAGTAAGGCTATAGCCTTGGTATTTTGCCCAAAAATGACCAAATTTGAAATTCATTCATTTTGATTGCAGATTGAAAAGTGATGAAAATGAGCCAGTTTTGGCCAAAAAGTAAGGCTATAGCCTTGGTATTTTGTCCAAAAATGACCAAATTTGAAATTCATTCATTTTGATTGCAGATTGAAAAGTGATGAAAATGAGCCATTTTTGGCCAAAAAGTAAGGCTATAGCCTTGGTATTTTGCCAAAAAATGACCAAAATTGAAATTCATTCAGTTTGATTGCAGATTGAAAAGTGATGAAAATGAGCCAGTTCTGGCCAAAAAGTACGGCTATAGCCGTGGTATTTTGCCAAAAAATGACCAAAGTTGAAATTCATTCATTTTGATTGCAGATTGAAAAGTGATGAAAACGAGCCAATTTTTGGCCAAACAGTGAGGCTATAGCCTTGGTATTTTGCCCAAAACTGACCAAATTTCAAATTCATTCATTTTGATTGCAGATTGAAAAGTGATGAAAATGAGCCATTTGTGGCCAAAATGTAAGGCTATAGCCTTGGTATTTTGCCCACAATGACCAAATTTGAAATTCATTCATTTTGATTGCAGATTGAAAAGTGATGAAAATGAGCCATTTTTGGCCAAAAAGTAAGGCTATAGCCTTGGTATTTTGCCCAAAAATGGCCAAATTTGAAGTTCATTCATTTTGATTGCAGATTGAAAAGTGATGAAAATGAGCCATTTTTGGCCAAAAAGTAAGGCTATAGCCTTGGTATTTTGCCCAAAAATGACCAAATTTGAAATTCATTCAGTTTGATTGCAGATTGAAAAGTGATGAAAATGAGCCAGTCTTGGCCAAACAGTAAGGCTATAGCCTTGGTATTTTGCCAAAAAATGACCAAAGTTGAAATTCATTCATTTTGATTGCAGATTGAAAAGTGATGAAAATGAGCCAGTTTTGGCCAAAAAGTAAAGCTATAGCCTTGGTATTTTGCCCAAAAATGACCAAATTTGAAATTCATTCATTTTGATTGCAGATTGAAAAGTGATGAAACTGAGACATTTTTGGCCAAAAAGTAAGGCTATAGCCTTGGTATTTTGCCAAAAAATGACCAAAGTTGACAATCATTCAGTTTGATTGCAGATTGAAAAGTGATGAAAATGAGCCATTTTTGGCCAAAAAGTAAGGCTATAGCCTTGGTATTTTGCCAAAAAATGACCAAACTTGAAATTCATTCATTTTGATTGCAGATTGACAAGTGATGAAAATGAGCCATTTTTGGCCAAACAGTAAGGCTATAGCCTTGGTATTTTGCCCAAAAATGACCAAATTTGAAATTCATTCATTTTGATTGCAGATTGAAAAGTGATGGAAATGAGCCAGTTTTGGCCAAAAAGTAAGGCTATAGCCTTGGTATTTTGCCCAAAAATGACCAAATTTGAAATTCATTCATTTTGATTCCAGATTGAAAAGTGATGACAATGAGCCAGCTATGGCCAAAAAGTAAGGCTATAGCCTTGGTATTTTGCCAAAAAATGACCAAAGTTGAAATTTATTCAGTTTGATTGCAGATTGAAAAGTGATGAAAATGAGCCAGTTTTGGCCACAAAGTACGGCTATAGCCTTGGTATTTTGCCAAACAATGACCAAAGGTAAAATTCATTCATTTTGATTGCAGATTGAAAAGTGATGAAAATGAGCCATTTTTGGCCATAAAGTAAGGCTATAGCCTTGGTATTTTGCCCAAAAATGACCAAATTTGAAATTCATTCATTTTGATTGCAGATTGAAAAGTGATGAAATTGAGCCAGTTTTGGCCAAAAAGTAAGGCTATAGCCTTGGTATTTTGCCCAAAAATGACCAAATTTGAAATTCATTCATTTTGATTCCAGATTGAAAAGTGATGAAAATGAGCCAGCTTTGGCCAAAAAGTAAGGCTATAGCCTTGGTATTTTGCCAAAAAATGACCAAAGTTGAAATTTATTCAGTTTGATTGCAGATTGAAAAGTGATGACAATGAGCCAGTTTTGGCCAAAAAGTACGGCTATAGCCTTGGTATTTTGCCCAAAAATGACCAAAGTTGAAATTCATTCATTTTGATTGCAGATTGAAAAGTGATGAAAATGAGCCATTTGTGGCCGAAAAGTAAGGCTATAGCCTTGGTATTTTGCCCAAAAATGAGCAAATTTGAAATTCATTCAGTTTGATTGCAGATTGAAAAGTGATGAAAATGAGCCATTTTTGGCCAAAAAGTAAGGCTATAGCCTTGGTATTTTGCCCAAAAATGACCAAATTTGAAATTCATTCAGTTTGATTGCAGATTGAAAAGTGATGAAAATGAGCCAATTTTTGGCCAAACAGTAAGGCTAGAGCCTTGGTATATTGGCCAAAAATGACCAAATTTGAAATTCATTCATTTTGATTGCAGATTGAAAAGTGATGAAAATTAGCCATTTGTGGCCAAAAAGTAAGGCTATAGCCTTGGTATTTTGCCCACAAATGACCAAATTTGAAATTCATTCATTTTGATTGCAGATTGAAAAGTGATGAAAATGAGCCATTTTTGGCCAAAAAGTAAGGCTATAGCCTTGGTATTTTGCCCAAAAATGGCCAAATTTGAAATTCATTCATTTTGATTGCAGATTGAAAAGTGATGAAAATGAGTCATTTGTGGCCAAAATGTAAGGCTATAGCCTTGGTATTTTGCCCAAAATGACCAAATTTGAAATTCATTCATTTTGATTGCAGATTGAAAAGTGATGAAAATGAGCCATTTGTGGCCAAAAAGTAAGGCTATAGCCTTGGTATTTTGCCCACAAATGACCAAATTTGAAATTCATTCATTTTGATTGCAGATTGAAAAGTGATGAAAATGAGCCATTTTTGGCCAAAAAGTAAGGCTATAGCCTTGGTATTTTGCCCAAAAATGGCCAAATTTGAAGTTCATTCATTTTGATTCCAGATTGAAAAGTGATGAAAATGAGCCATTTTTGGCCAAAAAGTAAGGCTATAGCCTTGGTATTTTGCCCAAAAATGACCAAATTTGAAATTCATTCAGTTTGATTGCAGATTGAAAAGTGATGAAATTGAGCCAGTTTTGGCCAAACAGTAAGGCTATAGCCTTGGTATTTTGCCAAAAACTGACCAAAGTTGAAATTCATTCATTTTGATTGCAGATTGAAAAGTGATGAAAATGAGCCAGTTTTGGCCAAAAAGTAAGGCTATAGCCTTGGTATTTTGCCCACAAATGACCAAATTTGAAATTCATTCATTTTGATTGCAGATTGAAAAGTGATGAAAATGAGCAATTTTTGGCCAAAAAGTAAGGCTATAGCCTTGGTATTTTGCCCAAAAATGGCCAAATTTGAAATTCATTCATTTTGATTGCAGATTGAAAAGTGATGAAAATGAGCCATTTTTGGCCAAAAAGTAAGGCTATAGCCTTGGTATTTTGCCCACAAATGACCAAATTTGAAATTCATTCATTTTGATTGCAGATTGAAAAGTGATGAAAATGAGCAATTTTTGGCCAAAAAGTAAGGCTATAGCCTTGGTATTTTGCCCAAAAATGGCCAAATTTGAAATTCATTCATTTTGATTGCAGATTGAAAAGTGATGAAAATGAGTCATTTGTGGCCAAAATGTAAGGCTATAGCCTTGGTATTTTGCCCAAAATGACCAAATTTGAAATTCATTCATTTTGATTGCAGATTGAAAAGTGATGAAAATGAGCCATTTGTGGCCAAAAAGTAAGGCTATAGCCTTGGTATTTTGCCCACAAATGACCAAATTTGAAATTCATTCATTTTGATTGCAGATTGAAAAGTGATGAAAATGAGCCATTTTTGGCCAAAAAGTAAGGCTATAGCCTTGGTATTTTGCCCAAAAATGGCCAAATTTGAAGTTCATTCATTTTGATTCCAGATTGAAAAGTGATGAAAATGAGCCATTTTTGGCCAAAAAGTAAGGCTATAGCCTTGGTATTTTGCCCAAAAATGACCAAATTTGAAATTCATTCAGTTTGATTGCAGATTGAAAAGTGATGAAATTGAGCCAGTTTTGGCCAAACAGTAAGGCTATAGCCTTGGTATTTTGCCAAAAACTGACCAAAGTTGAAATTCATTCATTTTGATTGCAGATTGAAAAGTGATGAAAATGAGCCAGTTTTGGCCAAAAAGTAAGGCTATAGCCTTGGTATTTTGCCCACAAATGACCAAATTTGAAATTCATTCATTTTGATTGCAGATTGAAAAGTGATGAAAATGAGCAATTTTTGGCCAAAAAGTAAGGCTATAGCCTTGGTATTTTGCCCAAAAATGGCCAAATTTGAAATTCATTCATTTTGATTGCAGATTGAAAAGTGATGAAAATGAGCCATTTTTGGCCAAAAAGTAAGGCTATAGCCTTGGTATTTTGCCCACAAATGACCAAATTTGAAATTCATTCATTTTGATTGCAGATTGAAAAGTGATGAAAATGAGCAATTTTTGGCCAAAAAGTAAGGCTATAGCCTTGGTATTTTGCCCAAAAATGGCCAAATTTGAAATTCATTCATTTTGATTGCAGATTGAAAAGTGATGAAAATGAGTCATTTGTGGCCAAAATGTAAGGCTATAGCCTTGGTATTTTGCCCAAAATGACCAAATTTGAAATTCATTCATTTTGATTGCAGATTGAAAAGTGATGAAAATGAGCCATTTTTGGCCAAAAAGTAAGGCTATAGCCTTGGTATTTCGCCCAAAAATGGCCAAATTTGAAGTTCATTCATTTTGATTGCAGATTGAAAAGTGATGAAAATGAGCCATTTTTGGCCAAAAAGTAAGGCTATAGCCTTGGTATTTTGCCCAAAACTGACCAAATTTGAAATTCATTCAGTTTGATTGCAGATTGAAAAGTGATGAAAATGAGCCAATTTTTGGCCAAACAGTAAGGCTATAGCCTTGGTATTTTGGCCACAAATGACCAAATTTGAAATTCATTCATTTTGATTGCAGATTGAAAAGTGATGAAAATGAGCCATTTTTGGCCAAAAAGTAAGGCTATAGCCTTGGTATTTTGCCCAAAAATGGCCAAATTTAAAATTCATTCATTTTGATTGCAGATTGAAAAGTGATGAAAATGAGTCATTTGTGGCCAAAATGTAAGGCTATAGCCTTGGTATTTTGCCCAAAATGACCAAATTTGAAATTCATTCATTTTGATTGCAGATTGAAAAGTGATGAAAATGAGCCATTTTTGGCCAAAAAGTAAGGCTATAGCCTTGGTATTTTGCCCAAAAATGGCCAAATTTGAAGTTCATTCATTTTGATTGCAGATTGAAAAGTGATGAAAATGAGCCATTTTTGGCCAAAAAGTAAGGCTATAGCCTTGGTATTTTGCCCAAAAATGACCAAATTTGACATTCATTCAGTTTGATTGCAGATTGAAAAGTGATGAAAATGAACCAATTTTTGGCCAGACAGTAAGGCTATAGCCTTGGTATTTTGCCCAAAAATGACCAAATTTGAAATTCATTCATTTTGATTGCAGATTGAAAAGTGATGAAAATGAGCCAGTTTTGGCCAAAAAGTAAGGCTATAGCCTTGGTATTTTGCCCAAAAATGGCCAAATTTGAAGTTCATTCATTTTGATTGCAGATTGAAAAGTGATGAAAATGAGCCAGTTTTGGCCAAAAAGTAAGGCTATAGCCTTGGTATTTTGCCCAAAACTGACCAAATTTGAAATTCATTCAGTTTGATTGCAGATTGACAAGTGATGAAAATGAGCCAGTTTTGGCCAAACAGTAAGGCTATAGCCTTGGTATTTTGCCAAAAAATGACCAAAGTTGAAATTCATTCACTTTGATTGCAGATTGAAAAGTGATGAAAATGAGCCAGTTTTGGCCAAAAAGTAAGGCTATAGCCTTGGTATTTCCCCTACAAATGACCAAATTTGAAATTCATTCATTTTGATTGCAGATTGAAAAGTGATGAAAATGAGCCATTTTTGGCCAAAAAGTAAGGCTATAGCCTTGGTATTTTGCCCAAAAATGACCAAATTTGAAATTCATTCATGTTGATTGCAGATTGAAAAGTGATGAAAATGAGCCAGTTTTGGCCAAAAAGTAAGGCTATAGCCTTGGTATTTTGCCCAAAAATGACCAAATTTGAAATTCATTCATTTTGATTGCAGATTGAAAAGTGATGAAAATGAGCCATTTTTGGCCAAAAAGTAAGGCTATAGCCTTGGTATTTTGCCCACAAATGACCAAATTTGAAATTGATTCATGTTGATTGCAGATTGAAAAGTGATGAAAATGAGCCAGTTGTGGCCAAAAAGTAAGGTTATAGCCTTGGTATTTTGCCCAAAAATGACCAACTTTGAAATTCATTCATTTTGATTGCAGAGTGAAAAGTGATGAAAATGAGCCATTTTTGGCCAAAAAGTAAGGCTATAGCCTTGGTATTTTGCCCAAAAATGACCAAATTCGAAATTCATTCATTTTGATTGCAGATTGAACAGTGATGACAATGAGCCAGTTTTGGCCAAAAAGTAAGGCTATAGCCTTGGTATTTTGCCCAAAAATGACCAAATTTGAAATTCATTCATTTTGATTGCAGATTTGAAAAGT
>OZ025277.1:299883-379883 GCA_964019165.1 Mastigias papua
TGGCCAAAAAGTAAGACTATAGCCTTGGTATTTTGCCCAAAAATGACCAAATTTGAAATTCATTCACTTTGATTGCAGATTGAAAAGTGATGAAAATGAGCCATTTTTGGCCAAAAAGTAAGGCTATAGCCTTGGTATTTTGCCAAAAAATGACCAAAGTTGAAATTCATTCATTTTGATTGCAGATTGAAAAGTGATGAAATTGAGCCATTTTTGGCCAAAAAGTAAGGCTATAGCCTTGGTATTTTGCCCAAAAATGACCAAATTTGAAATTCATTCATTTTGATTGCAGATTGAAAAGTGATGAAAATGAGCCAGTTTTGGCCAAAAAGTAAGGCTATAGCCTTGGTAATTTGCCCAAAAATGACCAAATTTGACATTCATTCAGTTTGATTGCAGAGTGAAAAGTGATGAAAATGAGCCATTTTTGGCCAAAAAGTAAGGCTATAGCCTTGATATTTTGCCCAAAAATGACCAAATTTGAAATTCATTCATTTTGATTCCAGATTGAAAAGTGATGAAAATGAGCCAGTTTTGGCCAAAAAGTAAGGCTATAGCCTTGGTATTTTGCCCAAAACTGACCACATTTGAAATTCATTCATTTTGATTGCAGATTGAAAAGTGATGAAAATGAGTCATGTTCGGCCAAAAAGTAAGGCTATAGCCTTGGTATTTTGCCCACAAATGACCAAATTTGAAATTCATTCATTTTGATTGCAGATTGAAAAGTGATGAAAATGAGCCAGTTTTGGCCAAAAAGTTAGGCTATAGCCTTGGGATTTTGCCCAAAACTGACCAACGGTGAAATTCATTCATTGTGATTGCAGATTGAAAAGTGATGAAAATGAGCCAGTTTTGGCCAAAAAGTAAGGCTATAGCCTTGGCATTTTGCACAAAACTGACCAATGGTGAAATTCATTCATTTTGATTGCAGATTGAAAAGTGATGAAAATGAGCCAGTTTTGGCCAAAAAGTAAGGCTATAGCCTTGGTATTTTGCCCAAAAATGACCAAATTTGAAATTCATTCATTTTGATTCCAGATTGAAAAGTGATGAAAATGAGCCATTTGTGGCCAAAAAGTAAGGCTATAGCCTTGGTATTTTGCCCAAAAATGACTAAAGTGGAAATTCATTCATTTTGCATGCAGATTGAAAAGTGATGAAAATGAGCCATTTTTGGCCGAAAAGTAAGGCTATAGCCTTCGTAGTTTGCCCAAAAATGACCAAATTTGAAATTCATTCATTTTGATTGCAGATTGAAAAGTGATGAAAATGAGCCATTTTTGGCCAAAAAGTAAGGCTATAGCCTTGGTATTTTGCCCAAAAATGACCAAATTTGAAATTCATTCATTTTGATTGCAGATTGAAACGCGATGAAAATGAGCCATTTTTGGCCAAAAAGTAAGGCTATAGCCTTGGCATTTTGCCAAAAAATGACCAAAGTTGAAATTCATTCATTTTGATTGCAGAGTGAAAAGTGATGAAAATGAGCCATTTTTGGCCAAAAAGTAAGGCTATAGCCTTGGTATTTTGCCCAAAAATGACCAAATTTGAAATTCATTCATTTTGATTGCAGATTGAAAAGTGATGAAAATGAGCCATTTTTGGCCAAAAAGTAAGGCTATAGCCTTGGTAATTTGCCCAAAAATGACCAAATTTGACATTCATTCATTTTGATTGCAGATTGAAAAGTGATGAAAATGAGCCATTTTTGGCCAAAAAGTAAGGCTATAGCCTTGGTATTTTGCCCAAAAATGACCAAATTTGAAATTCATTCATATTGATTGCAGATTGAAAAGTGATGAAAATGAGCCATTTTTGGCCAAAAAGTAAGGCTATAGCCTTGGTATTTTGCCCAAAAATGACCAAATGTGAAATTCATTCATTTTGATTGCAGATTGAAAAGTGATGAAAATGAGCCATTTTTGGCCAAAAAGTAAGGCTATAGCCTTGGTATTTTGCCCAAAAATGACCAAAGTTGAAATTCATTCATTTTGCTTGCAGATTGAAAAGTGATGAAAATGAGCCATTTGTGGCCAAAAAGTAAGGCTATAGCCTTGGTATTTTCCCAAAAAATGACCAAAGTTGAAATTCATTCATTTTGATTGCAGATTGAAAAGTGATGAAAATGAGCCAGGTTTGGCCAAAAAGTAAGACTATAGCCTTGGTATTTTGCCCAAAAATGACCAAATTTGAAATTCATTCACTTTGATTGCAGATTGAAAAGTGATGAAAATGAGCCATTTTTGGCCAAAAAGTAAGGCTATAGCCTTGGTATTTTGCCAAAAAATGACCAAAGTTGAAATTCATTCATTTTGATTGCAGATTGAAAAGTGATGAAATTGAGCCAGTTTTGGCCAAAAAGTAAGTCTATAGCCTTGGTAGTTTCCCAAAAACTGACCAAATTTGAAATTCATTCATTTTGATTGCAGATTGAAAAGTGATGAAAATGAGCCATTTTTGGCCAAAAAGTAAGGCTATAGCCTTGGTAACTTTGCCCAAAAATGACCAAATTTGAAATTCATTCATTTTGATTGCAGATTGAAAAGTGATGAAAATGAGCCATTTTTGGCCAAAAAGTAAGGCTATAGCCTTGGTAATTTGCCAAAAAATGACCAAAGTTGAAATTCATTCATTTTGATTGCAGATTGAAAAGTGATGAAAATGAGCCAGTTTTGGCCAAAAAGTAAGGCTATAGCCTTGGTATTTTGCCCAAAAATGACCAAATTTGAAATTCCTTCATTTTGATTGCAGAGTGAAAAGTGATGAAAATGAGCCATGTTTGGCCAAAAAGTAAGGCTATAGCCTTGGTAGTTTCCCAAAAACTGACCAAATTTGAAATTCATTCATTTTGATTGCAGATTGAAAAGTGATGAAAATGAGCCATTTGTGGCCAAAAAGTAAGGCTATAGCCTTGGTAATTTGCCAAAAAATGACCAAAGTTGAAATTCATTCATTTTGATTGCAGATTTAAAAGTGATGAAAATGAGCCATTTTTGGCCAAAAAGTAAGGCTATAGCCTTGGTATTTTGCCAAAAAATGACCAAAGTTGAAATTCATTCATTTTGATTGCAGATTGAAAAGTGATGAAAATGACCCAGGTTTGGCCAAAAAGTAAGGCTATAGCCTTGGTATTTTGCCCAAAAATGACCAAATTTGACATTCATTCATTTTGATTGCAGATTGAAAAGTGATGAAAATGAGCCAGTTTTGGCCAAAAAGTAAGGCTATAGCCTTGGTATTTTGCCCAAAAATGACCAAATTTGAAATTCATTCATTTGATTGCAGACTGGAAAGTGATGAAAATGAACCATTTTTGGCCAAAAAGTAAGGCTATAGCCTTGGTAGTTTCCCAAAAACTGACCAAATTTGAAATTCATTCATTTTGATTGCAGATTGAAAAGTGATGAAAATGAGCCATTTTTGGCCAAAAAGTAAGGCTATAGCCTTGGTATTTTGCCCAAAAATGACCAAATTTGAAATTCATTCATTTTGATTGCAGATTGAAAAGTGATGAAAATGAGCCATTTGTGGCCAAAAAGTAAGGCTATAGCCTTGGTAATTTGCCAAAAAATGACCAAAGTTGAAATTCATTCATTTTGATTGCAGATTTAAAAGTGATGAAAATGAGCCAGGTTTGGCCACAAAGTAAGGCTATAGCCTTGGTATTTTGCCCAAAAATGACCAAATTTGAAATTCCTTCATTTTGATTGCAGAGTGAAAAGTGATGAAAATGAGCCATGTTTGGCCAAAAAGTAAGGCTATAGCCTTGGTACTTTCCCTACAAATGACCAAATTTGAAATTCATTCATTTTGATTGCAGATTGAAAAGTGATGAAAATGAGCCATTTTTGGCCAAAAAGTAAGGCTATTTTTTTTTTTTTTTGTTTGAAATTCAAGTATATAGGCCGAGATGGCCCTTAACTGCATACAATTACACAGCTAATTGTATAATACTAATATACTCTATGGTTAAAGCTACACAAAAGTAACAAAAGAAATTAATCTAATGTTCACAAAAACTAAATATAGTTGTAAGGTATATAATGATCGTTAATTATGTTCTACTATAATTGGATAAGAAGTTTGATCTTCTATCCAAAGATGTTTTGCAGAAGACTGCCAAACGTTTGGTTACATTGTAATCCTCTTGGCTCATTAGCCACATATACATATTGAAGTCATTAAGGGAGGTAGTTGTTGGGAATGTTCTATAGATGTCCTCTAAAAGTCTTTGACGTTCTTCTTGAAAAAGGGGGCAAGCTAAGACAAAGTGAATTTCATCTTCAACTGTGAAAATATTCAGAGTTTTGCAGTATTGGCAAAAGCGTTTGTCTCTAGGAGTTTTGATTTTGCTAAAACGACCTGTTTCAATTTGGAGGTTATGAGCACTGACCCTAAGTTTTGCTAATGTGCTTCTAACAGTAAAGTCCTGTATGTAGTCAAGATAGGATTCAAATTTATAAGTTGTTTTAAATGAGGCATAAACATTTAGTTTTCTATTTTCAGTTATATGCTCATTTAATCTATTCAATACTTCTGACTGAAAGTGCTTAATGACCTTAGTTTTAATGGCTGAACGAGTATCTGAATGCTGTATGTCATAGCGTATCCTAAGGTCACGGGCAAGAGATACCCAGTTATAATGGCCACAATCTGCATCCTTTGCAAGCATAAGGAAAGCTTTGCTAGCATAACGTTGTATATCTAAAGAGTTTAGCCGAGTGAAAAAATTTAAAATATTTATATGTCTTTGGCATTGGAGACTTACTCTTCCAAGTTCTGCATATACAGCATCTGTAGTTGTACTCGATCGAACACCCAAAGCATATTTACAAGCTTTAAGATGAAGCGTTTCCAACTTAGACCATTCGTCAAAACCCCATATTTCTGAAGCATAATTCAAAATGGGAGCAATCGTATGGTCAAACAAATAAAGAAAAAGACGTGGCTGAAAACCGCCCCATTCTTTGCTTTTAGAAATAAGGGAAAAGTAGGACTTGTGAGCTTTCTCTTTTAATTTCTCGATATGTTCTGAAAAGGACCCATTAGATTTCAGCGTTACACCTAAATATTTATAAGAGGCACATTCTATAAGTTCTTTATCACCTAACTTCCAAGGTTTGTTCTTTTTAGATTTAGCACGGGATTTCTGCTTTTGAATCAACATGACTTTAGTTTTGTCCAAGTTCACTTCCATTTTAAGAGATTTTGAAAACGTATCTAAGGCATCCAGTTGAGATTGAAGGTCTTTTCTATCCTTTGCTATTAAAACAAGGTCGTCAGCATATAAAAGTGAGTGAACAGGTATATCATCCACCATTACCCCCTGAGAAGATTCCATAATGTGGCTATTTAAATCGTTTAAATATAAAGCAAAAAGGACTGGACTAAGAAGGCACCCTTGTCGTACTCCTCTGTTACAAGGGAAAATATCAGTCAGACTATCGTTACCCCTCACACACGATTTAACTCGATCATAAAGTGACGAGATGACTTTTAGAAATTTGCCCTTTATTCCATACGTAACAAGCTGCTGTAACAGCAGCTTATGGTCCACGGAATCGAAGGCTTTTTTGAAATCCACGAAGCATGCGTACAGGGGGCCTTTATTATTTCTGAAATAATTTTCAATAAGGGCACGAAGAGTGAAAATATGATCGGATGTCTGATATCCTTTTCTAAAACCTATCTGATTTTGTTCAAGGATTTCAAATTGGGAAATGACGTTATTTAATCTTTCAAGCAAAACACCCAAGAAAAACTTTCCAAAAATACTTAATAGTGTAATACCCCTGTAATTATTCAGATTTGCTTTATCACCCCCTTTAAAAAGAACTACAATTATTCCTGCAGACCATTCTTCAGGGAATTTTCCAGATTGTAATAGTTTGTTAAATAGTTTAGTAAACACAAGCATGAAATTATCATTTGCATGTTTTAGAAGCTCAGCAGACAACATATCAAGCCCAGAAGCTTTTCCATTTTTGAGCTTTTTAGCCATCAGTTTGACTTCCTCTAAAGTAATATCACGATTTAAAGTTTCGTCAATTAGGTTTTGCGTCATGGTGTCAATAGAAGGAGCCCGGATCTCGTGATTATTCTCATGTCTGTCCCTGCTATCTTCAGAGTTTAGAAGGGTACTGAAATAATTCGATAATTGGTTATTAGAGAAGTTTAGACTGTGTTTTTCGTTTCTACTTTTCAACATTTTCCAGAAAACTTTTGGAGCTTCCCCTTTCAGATCCCAAAGTTCCGTTTTCTTTTTTTGAAGAAAACTGTGACGTTTGTATCTTATTAGTTTTTTATAAACCCTTCGCTGTTGAAAATAAGCTGACTTAAGATTAATATCTTGATTATCTTCAAAATTGGAGGAATTCTTCAGTGCAGCTTGATATTTTTTTCTTTTGTTGTTTAATAGCTGTTTGTGTTTCCGACACTCAGCATCAAACCAAGGACATTTATTCATCAACTTAACATTGTTTTTATTTTTGGCTTTACGAAAAATATTTCTGGAAGTTAAATGGGCTTCAGATAAATCTATCATTTTGGTTCGCAAAGAGTCAATAACTTCCTCTATGGATGAATCATTATTGTCCAATTCATTTGATATATCAGTTAGAAAACTAGTTATCTCGCTGCTTTCCATTGCCAAAGATAGAATTTCTGACGTAGAGGCACCATTGATATAGTATTGTTTTTTATAATTCTGTAAAAGCTTATTGTCGTCATATGTAGGTAGATTTACCACTGATATATCAGGCTGCGCTTCCGATTTAATTATATTGTTCGAGCTTTTTATGGATAGCTCGATTGGGCTGTGATCTGAAAATTCACATATTTCACCAACACTTAGTTTGTCGACCATTGAAAAATTTTCTTGGCGTAATAGGGCATAATCAACGACACTACTACCCCTGTTAGTAAAGCACGTGAAATTGCTGGAATTATCCTTATCAACCCTGCCATTCATAATTCGGTAGCCAGCGGCCTTGCAAAATTCAATAAAAGCAGTTCCGTTAGCATTAATGGGAGAGGTGTCTTTACTTAATCTTTTATCTAGATGTTGATCTGGCAAGTAATTATCGTCAATTGGCAAATAGTCATCCAATTCGTCATTTTCAACAAAGTCATTAACGTCATTCGTTCTAGCATTGAAGTCGCCGCATAATAGAACCCACCCTTTTCGTTCATAATGAGCACATTCTGATTGGAGAGTCTCAAATGACAGAGCTTGCCCTGTTCTCAATAATGTTGAACTGCTTGGGGGAATATAAATAAAACAGATAAATAAATCTTGTTCCCAACCAAATCCATTTTTGATAAGTCTGCACCAGAAATGGTAACTATCCGAAAGAACAATTGAAACATATTTAAGAATTGAATTGCGGACTAGGAGAGACAGACCCCCAGAAGGTCTGCCCCCTAAATGATTCTTAAAACCCGGCTCGTGAAATTCAGAAAAATTATTAGTTAAGTTGAATAATGATAAGTCAATAGGATCTCTCCAAGTTTCAGAAAAGCAAATTAAATCATTGCGCTCTAAAATTCTGTTAAAAAAGTCACAGCCTGCCTGTCTTAAAGTTTGAACTTTCGAATTTCCAAAACCATTAAAATTCCACACTGAAAGATTTAGGTAATTTTGAATAGGTAGGCAGAGGTTTGGTGTTGGGTTGCGATAAAATTCTTTGGCTATACTAGTTGAGTTTTGGTGTTCAATGTTAGCTTTTCCATCTCGGCCAAGATCCTATTGCCTTGAATTAACTAAGTCATGATAATCGGCGTAGGACCTGATCTCGAAGGTGCGGGGGTTATTAATATATCTAAACTTAATTTTACCATCAATGGTCCATACGCTGTCGACATTTAGAAATCTTCTATTCGAACTTACCTCATTAAAAATTCGTTTAATACCAGGAGCCAGATCTTCATTTATTTTTATATTCGTCGCCTTCTTTTTGCACCTCATGACAAGTTCCTTGGACTTGTGACTTAAGAATTTGACTAAAATCGACCTTGGTTTGCTATTATCACGACGCCCTACACGATGCACAATTTCAATTTCAGACCGGTCCACATCCAAATCAAGTTCTTTCTTTAAAGTGTCCAACGTTAGCTTTTCGATATCTTCACCCGTCTCCTCCAAGACTCCTCTAATTCTAATTGAATTTTTCCTCGAATATTGTTCATGTCGATCAATCAAAAATTGCAAATCCTTTCCATTATCAAAATTTACGCTAATATCATTAGACATAGCGTTTACTTTTGATTCTAAATCCGACTGCTTTCTTTTCAGATCCGAAATATCACTTTTAAATCTCTCAATTTCTTCTTCAATCGTAGACAACCGAGCCAGCATTTTATTTTGATTTTCAAGAATACACTCTTGTCCGCATTCAATTTTCTTTTCAAGTCTCATGAGAATCTCAGAAAAATCTTGAGTTTCATCAGTCTTTGCGGATTTATTATTCCTCAGTTGGTTTGTTGGGCCGGGGTTTAATTCCACGTCTCCACTAAGCAGCAATGTGTAGAACGGATCCATACCTATAAGTCCACTAGAATAGGCCACTCTTCGACGAGATCGCTTACGTGCCGATTTCGACAAATTTGCTTTACTCCATGCTCTACCTTCAAGAGCTCTTTTTCGCCAAACACCATTTGAAATCCAATATTTATACACCAATTTCAAATCTAACCGATCTTTGGACTTCACGTCCAAACATTCCACGATTCCAGTAACAACAATTACGAGAGCAATGAAAACACGTGCTGTCACCTCCATCTTGGCTATAGCCTTGGTATTTTGCCCATAAATGACCAAAACTGAAGTTGAATGATTTTGACTGCAGATTGAAAAGTGATGAAAATGAGCCAATTTTGGCCAAAAAGTAAGGCTATAGCCTTGGTATTTTGCCCAAAAATGACCAAATTTGAAATTCATTCATTTTGATTGCAGATTGAAAAGTGATGAAAATGAGCCATTTTTGGCCAAAAAGTAAGGCTATAGCCTTGGTATTTTGCCCAAAAATGACCAAATTTGAAATTCATTCATTTTGATTGCAGATTGAAAAGTGATGGACATGAGCCAGTTTTGGCCAAAAAGTAAGGCTATAGCCTTGGTATTTTGCCCAAAAATGACCAAATTTGAAATTCATTCAGTTTGATTGCAGATTGAAAAGTGATGAAAATGAGCCAGTTTTGGCCAAAAAGTAAGGCTATAGCCTTGGTATTTTGCCCAAAAATGACCAAATTTGAAATTCATTCAGTTTGATTGCAGAGTGAAAAGTGATGAAAATGAGCCAATTTTTGGCCAAACAGTAAGGCTATAGCCTTGGTATTTTGGCCACAAATGACCAAATTTGAAATTCATTCATTTTGATTGCAGATTGAAAAGTGATGAAAATGAGCCATTTGTGGCCAAAAAGTAAGGCTATAGCCTTGGTATTTTGCCCAAACATGACCAAATTTGAAATTCATTCATTTTGATTGCAGATTGAAAAGTGATGAAAATGAGCCATTTTTGGCCAAAAAGTAAGGCTATAGCCTTGGTATTTTGCCCAAAAATGACCAAATTTGACATTCATTCAGTTTGATTGCAGATTGAAAAGTGATGAAAATGAGCCAATTTTTGGCCAAACAGTAAGGCTATAGCCTTGGTATTTTGCCCAAAAATGACCAAATTTGAAATTCATTCATTTTGATTGCAGAGTGAAAAGTGATGAAAATGAGCCATTTGTGGCCAAAAAGTAAGGCTATAGCCTTGGTATTTTTCCCAAAATCACCAAATTTGAAATTCATTCATTTTGATTGCAGATTGAAAAGTGATGAAAATGAGCCATTTTTGGCCAAAAAGTAAGGCTATAGCCTTGGTATTTTGCCCAAAAATGACCAAATTTGAAATTCATTCATTTTGATTGCAGATTGAAAAGTGATGAAAATGAGCCATTTGTGGCCAAAAAGTAAGGCTATAGCCTTGGTATTTTTCCCAAAATGACCAAATTTGAAATTCATTCATTTTGATTGCAGATTGAAAAGTGATGAAAATGAGCCATTTTTGGCCAAAAAGTAAGGCTATAGCCTTGGTATTTTGCCCAAAAATGGCCAAATTTGAAGTTCATTCATTTTGATTGCAGATTGAAAAGTGATGAAAATGAGCCAGTTTTGGCCAAAAAGTAAGGCTATAGCCTTGGTATTTTGCCCAAAACTGACCAAATTTGAAATTCATTCAGTTTGATTGCAGATTGACAAGTGATGAAAATGAGCCAGTTTTGGCCAAACAGTAAGGCTATAGCCTTGGTATTTTGCCAAAAAATGACCAAAGTTGAAATTCATTCATTTTGATTGCAGATTGAAAAGTGATGAAAATGAGCCAGTTTTGGCCAAAAAGTAAGGCTATAGCCTTGGTATTTTCCCTACAAATGACCAAATTTGAAATTCATTCATTTTGATTGCAGATTGAAAAGTGATGAAAATGAGCCATTTTTGGCCAAAAAGTAAGGCTATAGCCTTGGTATTTTGCCCAAAAATGACCAAATTTGAAATTCATTCATGTTGATTGCAGATTGAAAAGTGATGAAAATGAGCCAGTTTTGGCCAAAAAGTAAGGCTATAGCCTTGGTATTTTGCCCAAAAATGACCAAATTTGAAATTCATTCATTTTGATTGCAGATTGAAAAGTGATGAAAATGAGCCATGTTTGGCCAAAAAGTAAGGCTATAGCCTTGGTATTTTGCCCACAAATGACCAAATTTGAAATTGATTCATGTTGATTGCAGATTGAAAAGTGATGAAAATGAGCCAGTTGTGGCCAAAAAGTAAGGCTATAGCCTTGGTATTTTGCCCAAAAATGACCAAATTTGAAATTCATTCATTTTGATTGCAGAGTGAAAAGTGATGAAAATGAGCCATTTTTGGCCAAAAAGTAAGGCTATAGCCTTGGTATTTTGCCCAAAAATGACCAAATTTGAAATTCATTCATTTTGATTGCAGATTGAACAGTGATGAAAATGAGCCATTTTTGGCCAAAAAGTAAGGCTATAGCCTTGGTATTTTGCCGAAAAATGACCAAATTTGAAATTCATTCAGTTTGATTGCAGATTGAAAAGTGATGAAAATGAGCCAGTTTTGGCCAAAAAGTAAGGCTATAGCCTTGGTATTTTGCCAAAAAATGACCAAAGTTGAAATTCATTCATTTTGATTGCAGATTGAAAAGTGATGAAAATGAGCCATTTTTGGCCAAAAAGTAAGGCTATAGCCTTGGTATTTTGCCCAAAAATGACCAAAGTTGAAATTCATTCATTTTGCTTGCAGATTGAAAAGTGACGAAAATGAGCCATTTTTGGCCAAAAAGTAAGGCTATAGCCTTGGTATTTTGCCCAAAAATGACCAAATTTGAAATTCATTCAGTTTGATTGCAGATTGAAAAGTGATGAAAATGAGCCATTTTTGGCCAAAAAGTAAGGCTATAGCCTTGGTATTTTGCCCAAAAATGACCAAATTTGAAATTCATTCAGTTTGATTGCAGATTGAAAAGTGATGAAAATGAGCCAGTTTTGGCCAAAAAGTAAGGCTATAGCCTTGGTATTTTGCCAAAAAATGACCAAAGTTGAAATTCATTCATTTTGATTGCAGATTGAAAAGTGATGAAAATGAGCCAGGTTTGGCCAAAAAGTAAGGCTATAGCCTTGGTATTTTGCCCAAAAATGACCAAATTTGAAATTCATTCATTTTGATTGCAGATTGAAAAGTGATGAAAATGAGCCATATTTGGCCAAAAAGTAAGGCTATAGCCTTGGTATTTTGCCCAAAAATGACCAAATTTGACATTCATTCATTTGATTGCAGATTGGAAAGTGATGAAAATGAACCATTTTTGGCCAAAAAGTAAGGCTATAGCCTTGGTAGTTTCCCCAAAACTGACCAAATTTGAAATTCATTCATTTTGATTGCAGATTGAAAAGTGATAAAAATGAGCCATTTTTGGCCAAAAAGTAAGGCTATAGCCTTGGTATTTTGCCCAAAACTGACCAAATTTGTAATTCATTCATTTTGATTGCAGATTGAAAAGTGATGAATATGAGCCAATTGTGGCCAAAAAGTAAGGCTATAGCCTTGGTATTTTGCCCAAAAATGACCAAATTTGAAATTCATTCATTTTGATTGCAGATTGAAAAGTGATGAAAATGAGCCATTTTTGGCCAAAAAGTAAGGCTATAGCCTTGGTATTTTGCCCAAAAATGACCAAATTTGAAATTCATTCATTTTGATTGCAGATTGAAAAGTGATGACTATAAGCCAATTGTGGCCAAAAAGTAAGGCTATAGCCTTGGTATTTTGCCCAAAACTGACCAAATGTGTAAGTCATTCATTTTGATTGCAGATTGAAAAGTGATGAATATGAGCCAATTGTGGCCAAAAAGTAAGGCTATAGCCTTGGTAGTTTGCCCAAAAATGACCAAATTTGAAATTCATTCATTTTGATTGCAGATTGAAAAGTGATGAAAATGAGCCATTTTTGGCCAAAAAGTAAGGCTATAGCCGTGGTATTTTGCCCAAAAATGACCAAATTTGAAATTCATTCAGTTTGATTGCAGATTGAAAAGTGATGAAAATGAGCCATTTTTGGCCAAAAAGTAAGGCTATAGCCTTGGTATTTTGCCCAAAAATGACCAAATTTGAAATTCATTCATTTTGATTGCAGATTGACAAGTGATGAAAATGAGCCATTTTTGGCCAAAAAGTAAGGCTATAGCCTTGGTATTTTGCCCAAAAATGACCAAATTTGAAATTCATTCATTTTGATTGCAGATTGAAAAGTGATGACTATAAGCCAATTGTGGCCAAAAAGTAAGGCTATAGCCTTGGTATTTTGCCCAAAACTGACCAAATTTGTAAGTCATTCATTTTGATTGCAGATTGAAAAGTGATGAATATGAGCCAATTTTGGCCAAAAAGTAAGGCTATAGCCTTGGTAGTTTGCCCAAAAATGACCAAATTTGAAATTCATTCATTTTGATTGCAGATTGAAAAGTGATGAAAATGAGCCATTTTTGGCCAAAAAGTAAGGCTATAGCCTTGGTATTTTGCCCAAAAATGACCAAATTTGAAATTCATTCAGTTTGATTGCAGATTGAAAAGTGATGAAAATGAGCCATTTTTGGCCAAAAAGTAAGGCTATAGCCTTGGTATTTTGCCCAAAAATGACCAAATTTGAAATTCATTCATTTTGATTGCAGATTGACAAGTGATGAAAATGAGCCATTTTTGGCCAAAAAGTAAGGCTATAGCCTTGGTATTTTGCCCAAAAATGACCAAATTTGAAATTCATTCATTTTGATTGCAGATTGAAAAGTGATGAATATAAGCCAATTGTGGCCAAAAAGTAAGGCTATAGCCTTGGTATTTTGCCCAAAACTGACCAAATTTGTAAGTCATTCATTTTGATTGCAGATTGAAAAGTGATGAATATGAGCCAATTGTGGCCAAAAAGTAAGGCTATAGCCTTGGTATTTTGCCCAAAAATGACCAAATTTGAAATTCATTCATTTTGATTGCAGAGTGAAAAGTGATGAAAATGAGCCATTTTTGGCCAAAAAGTAAGGCTATAGCCTTGGTATTTTGCCCAAAAATGACCAAATTTGAAATTCATTCAGTTTGATTGCAGATTGAAAAGTGATGAAAATGAGCCATTTTTGGCCAAAAAGTAAGGCTATAGCCTTGGTATTTTGCCGAAAAATGACCAAATTTGAAATTCATTCAGTTTGATTGCAGATTGAAAAGTGATGAAAATGAGCCAGTTTTGGCCAAAAAGTAAGGCTATAGCCTTGGTATTTTGCCAAAAAATGACCAAAGTTGAAATTCATTCATTTTGATTGCAGATTGAAAAGTGATGAAAATGAGCCATTTTTGGCCAAAAAGTAAGGCTATAGCCTTGGTATTTTGCCCAAAAATGACCAAATTTGAAATTCATTCATTTGATTGCAGACTGGAAAGTGATGAAAATGAACCATTTTTGGCCAAAAAGTAAGGCTATAGCCTTGGTAGTTTCCCAAAAACTGACCAAATTTGAAATTCATTCATTTTGATTGCAGATTGAAAAGTGATGAAAATGAGCCATTTTTGGGCAAAAAGTAAGGCTATAGCCTTGGCATTTTGCCCAAAAATGACCAAATTTGAAATTCATTCATTTTGATTGCAGATTGAAAAGTGACGACAATGAGCCATTTTTGGCCAAAAAGTAAGGCTATAGCCTTGGTATTTTGCCCAAAAATGACCAAAGTTGAAATTCATTCATTTTGCTTGCAGATTGAAAAGTGATGAAAATGAGCCATTTTTGGCCAAAAAGTAAGGCTATAGCCTTGGTATTTTGCCAAAAAATGACCAAAGTTGAAATTCATTCATTTTGATTGCAGATTGAAAAGTGATGAAAATGACCCAGGTTTGGCCAAAAAGTAAGGCTATAGCCTTGGTATTTTGCCCAAAAATGACCAAATTTGACATTCATTCATTTTGATTGCAGATTGAAAAGTGATGAAAATGAGCCATTTTTGGCCAAAAAGTAAGGCTATAGCCTTGGTATTTTGCCCAAAAATGACCAAATTTGAAATTCATTCACTTGATTGCAGACTGGAAAGTGATGAAAATGAACCATTCTTGGCCAAACAGTAAGGCTATAGCCTTGGTAGTTTCCCAAAAACTGACCAAATTTGAAATTCATTCAGTTTGATTGCAGATTGAAAAGTGATGAAAATGAGCCATTTTTGGCCAAAAAGTAAGGCTATAGCCTTGGTATTTTGCCGAAAAATGACCAAATTTGAAATTCATTCAGTTTGATTGCAGATTGAAAAGTGATGAAAATGAGCCAGTTTTGGCCAAAAAGTAAGGCTATAGCCTTGGTATTTTGCCAAAAAATGACCAAAGTTGAAATTCATTCATTTTGATTGCAGATTGAAAAGTGATGAAAATGAGCCATTTTTGGCCAAAAAGTAAGGCTATAGCCTTGGTATTTTGCCCAAAAATGACCAAATTTGAAATTCATTCATTTGATTGCAGACTGGAAAGTGATGAAAATGAACCATTTTTGGCCAAAAAGTAAGGCTATAGCCTTGGTAGTTTCCCAAAAACTGACCAAATTTGAAATTCATTCATTTTGATTGCAGATTGAAAAGTGATGAAAATGAGCCATTTTTGGGCAAAAAGTAAGGCTATAGCCTTGGCATTTTGCCCAAAAATGACCAAATTTGAAATTCATTCATTTTGATTGCAGATTGAAAAGTGACGACAATGAGCCATTTTTGGCCAAAAAGTAAGGCTATAGCCTTGGTATTTTGCCCAAAAATGACCAAAGTTGAAATTCATTCATTTTGCTTGCAGATTGAAAAGTGATGAAAATGAGCCATTTTTGGCCAAAAAGTAAGGCTATAGCCTTGGTATTTTGCCAAAAAATGACCAAAGTTGAAATTCATTCATTTTGATTGCAGATTGAAAAGTGATGAAAATGACCCAGGTTTGGCCAAAAAGTAAGGCTATAGCCTTGGTATTTTGCCCAAAAATGACCTAATTTGACATTCATTCATTTTGATTGCAGATTGAAAAGTGATGAAAATGAGCCATTTTTGGCCAAAAAGTAAGGCTATAGCCTTGGTATTTTGCCCAAAAATGACCAAATTTGAAATTCATTCACTTGATTGCAGACTGGAAAGTGATGAAAATGAACCATTTTTGGCCAAACAGTAAGGCTATAGCCTTGGTAGTTTCCCAAAAACTGACCAAATTTGAAATTCATTCATTTTGATTGCAGATTGAAAAGTGATGAAAATGAGCCAGTTTTGGCCACAAAGTAAGGCTATAGCCTTGGTATTTTGCCCAAAAATGACCAAATTTGAAATTCATTCATTTTGATTGCAGATTGAAAAGTGATGAAAATGAGCCATTTGTGGCCAAAAAGTAAGGCTATAGCCTTGGTAATTTGCCAAAAAATGACCAAAGTTGAAATTCATTCATTTTGATTGCAGATTGAAAAGTGATGAAAATGAGCCAGTTTTGGCCACAAAGTAAGGCTATAGCCTTGGTATTTTGCCCAAAAATGACCAAATTTGAAATTCCTTCATTTTGATTGCAGAGTGAAAAGTGATGACAATGAGCCATTTTTGGCCAAAAAGTAAGGCTATAGCCTTGGTAGTTTGCCCAAAAATGACCAAATTTGAAATTCATTCATTTTGATTGCAGATTGAAAAGTGATGAAAATGAGCCATTTTTGGGCAAAAAGTAAGGCTATAGCCTTGGTATTTTGCCCAAAAATGACCAAATTTGAAATTCATTCATTTTGATTGCAGATTGAAAAGTGATGAAAATGAGCCATTTTTCGCCAAAAAGTAAGGCTATAGCCTTGGTATTTTGCCCAAAAATGACCAAATTTGAAATTCATTCATTTTGATTGCAGATTGAAAAGTGATGAAAATGAGCCATGTTTGGCCAAAAAGTAAGGCTATAGCCTTGGTATTTTGCCCAAAAATGACCAAATTTGAAATTCATTCATTTTGATTGCAGATTGAAAAGTGATGAAAATGAGCCAGTTTTGGCCAAACAGTAAGGCTATAGCCTTGGTATTTTGCCCAAAAATGACCAAATTTGACATTCATTCATTTTGATTGCAGATTGAAAAGTGATGAAAATGAGCCATTTTTGGCCAAAAAGTAAGGCTATAGCCTTGGTATTTTGCCCAAAAATGACCAAATTTGAAATTCATTCATTTTGATTGCAGATTGAAAAGTGATGAAAATGAGCCAGTTTTGGCCAAAAAGTAAGGCTATAGCCTTGGTATTTTGTCCAAAAATGACCAAATTTGAAATTCATTCATTTTGATTGCAGATTGAAAAGTGATGAAAATGAGCCATTTTTGGCCAAAAAGTAAGGCTATAGCCTTGGTATTTTGCCCAAAAATGACCAAATTTGAAATTCATTCATTTTGATTGCAGATTGAAAAGTGATGAAAATGAGCCATTTGTGGCCAAAAAGTAAGGCTATAGCCTTGGTAATTTGCCAAAAAATGACCAAAGTTGAAATTCATTCATTTTGATTGCAGATTGAAAAGTGATGAAAATGAGCCAGTTTTGGCCACAAAGTAAGGCTATAGCCTTGGTATTTTGCCCAAAAATGACCAAATTTGAAATTCCTTCATTTTGATTGCAGAGTGAAAAGTGATGAAAATGAGCCATTTTTGGCCAAAAAGTAAGGCTATAGCCTTGGTATTTTGCCCAAAAATGACCAAATTTGAAATTCATTCACTTGATTGCAGACTGGAAAGTGATGAAAATGAACCATTTTTGGCCAAAAAGTAAGGCTATAGCCTTGGTAGTTTCCCAAAAACTGACCAAATTTGAAATTCATTCATTTTGATTGCAGATTGAAAAGTGATGAAAATGAGCCATTTTTGGGCAAAAAGTAAGGCTATAGCCTTGGTATTTTGCCCAAAAATGACCAAATTTGAAATTCATTCATTTTGATTGCAGATTGAAAAGTGATGAAAATGAGCCATTTGTGGCCAAAAAGTAAGGCTATAGCCTTGGTAATTTGCCAAAAAATGACCAAAGTTGAAATTCATTCATTTTGATTGCAGATTGAAAAGTGATGAAAATGAGCCAGTTTTGGCCACAAAGTAAGGCTATAGCCTTGGTATTTTGCCCAAAAATGACCAAATTTGAAATTCCTTCATTTTGATTGCAGAGTGAAAAGTGATGAAAATGAGCCATGTTTGGCCAAAAAGTAAGGCTATAGCCTTGGTACTTTGCCCAAAAATGACCAAATTTGAAATTCATTCATTTTGATTGCAGATTGAAAAGTGATGACAATGAGCCATTTTTGGCCAAAAAGTAAGGCTATAGCCTTGGTATTTTGCCCAAAAATGACCAAATTTGAAATTCATTCATTTTGATTGCAGATTGAAAAGTGATGAAAATGAGCCATTTTTGGGCAAAAAGTAAGGCTATAGCCTTGGTATTCTGCCCAAAAATGACCAAAGTTGAAATTCATTCATTTCGCTTGCAGATTGAAAAGTGACGAAAATGAGCCATTTTTGGCCAAAAAGTAAGGCTATAGCCTTGGTATTTTGCCCAAAAATGACCAAATTTGAAATTCATTCAGTTTGATTGCAGATTGAAAAGTGATGAAAATGAGCCAGTTTTGGCCAAAAAGTAAGGCTATAGCCTTGGTATTTTGCCAACAAATGACCAAAGTTGAAATTCATTCATTTTGATTGCAGATTGAAAAGTGATGAAAATGAGCCATGTTTGGCCAAAAAGTAAGGCTATAGCCTTGGTATTTTGCCCAAAAATGACCAAAGTTGAAATTCATTCATTTTGCTTGCAGATTGAAAAGTGACGAAAATGAGCCATTTTTGGCCAAAAAGTAAGGCTATAGCCTTGGTATTTTGCCCAAAAATGACCAAATTTGAAATTCATTCATTTTGATTGCAGATTGAAAAGTGATGAAAATGAGCCAGTTTTGGCCAAAAAGTAAGGCTATAGCCTTGGTATTTTGCCAAAAAATGACCAAAGTTGAAATTCATTCATTTTGATTGCAGATTGAAAAGTGATGAAAATGAGCCAGGTTTGGCCAAAAAGTAAGGCTATAGCCTTGGTATTTTGCCCAAAAATGACCAAATTTGAAATTCATTCATTTGATTGCAGATTGAAAAGTGATGAAAATGAGCCATGTTTGGCCAAAAAGTAAGGCTATAGCCTTGGTATTTTGCCCAAAAATGACCAAATTTGACATTCATTCATTTGATTGCAGATTGGAAAGTGATGAAAATGAACCATTTTTGGCCAAAAAGTAAGGCTATAGCCTTGGTAGTTTCCCCAAAACTGACCAAATTTGAAATTCATTCATTTTGATTGCAGATTGAACAGTGATGAAAATGAGCCATTTGTGGCCAAAAAGTAAGGCTATAGCCTTGGTATTTTGCCCAAAACTGACCAAATTTGTAATTCATTCATTTTGATTGCAGATTGAAAAGTGATGAATATGAGCCAATTGTGGCCAAAAAGTAAGGCTATAGCCTTGGTATTTTGCCCAAAAATGACCAAATTTGAAATTCATTCATTTTGATTGCAGAGTGAAAAGTGATGAAAATGAGCCATTTTTGGCCAAAAAGTAAGGCTATAGCCTTGGTATTTTGCCCAAAAATGACCAAATTTGAAATTCATTCATTTTGATTGCAGATTGAAAAGTGATGACTATAAGCCAATTGTGGCCAAAAAGTAAGGCTGTAGCCTTGGTATTTTGCCAAAAACTGACCAAATTTGAAATTCATTCATTTTGATTGCAGATTGAAAAGTGATGACTATAAGCCTATTGTGGCCAAAAAGTAAGGCTATAGCCTTGGTATTTTGCCCAAAACTGACCAAATTTGTAATTCATTCATTTTGATTGCAGATTGAAAAGTGATGAATATGAGCCAATTGTGGCCAAAAAGTAAGGCTATAGCCTTGGTATTTTGCCCAAAAATGACCAAATTTGAAATTCATTCATTTTGATTGCAGAGTGAAAAGTGATGAAAATGAGCCATTTTTGGCCAAAAAGTAAGGCTATAGCCTTGGTATTTTGCCCAAAAATGACCAAATTTGAAATTCATTCATTTTGATTGCAGATTGAAAAGTGATGACTATAAGCCAATTGTGGCCAAAAAGTAAGGCTGTAGCCTTGGTATTTTGCCAAAAACTGACCAAATTTGAAATTCATTCATTTTGATTGCAGATTGAAAAGTGATGACTATAAGCCTATTGTGGCCAAAAAGTAAGGCTATAGCCTTGGTATTTTGCCCAAAACTGACCAAATTTGTAATTCATTCATTTTGATTGCAGATTGAAAAGTGATGAATATGAGCCAATTGTGGCCAAAAAGTAAGGCTATAGCCTTGGTATTTTGCCCAAAAATGACCAAATTTGAAATTCATTCATTTTGATTGCAGATTGAAAAGTGATGAAAATGAGCCATTTTTGGCCAAAAAGTAAGGCTATAGCCTTGGTATATTGCCCAAAAATGACCAAATTTGAAATTCATTCATTGTGATTGCAGATTGAAAAGTGAAAAGAATGAGCCATGTTTGGGCAAAAAGTAAGGCTATAGCCTTGGTATTTTGCCAAAAAATGACCAAAGTTGAAATTCATTCATTTTGATTGCAGATTGAAAAGTGATGAAAATGACCCAGGTTTGGCCGAAAAGTAAGGCTATAGCCTTGGTATTTTGCCCAAAAATGACCAAATTTGACATTCATTCATTTTGATTGCAGATTGAAAAGTGATGAAAATGAGCCATGTTTGGCCAAAAAGTAAGGCTATAGCCTTGGTATTTTGCCCAAAAATGACCAAATTTGAAATTCATTCATTTGATTGCAGATTGGAAAGTGATGAAAATGAACCATTTGTGGCCAAAAAGTAAGGCTATAGCCTTGGTAGTTTCCCAAAAACTGACCAAATTTGAAATTCATTCAATTTGATTGCAGATTGAAAAGTGATGAAAATGAGCCATTTTTGGCCAAAAAGTAAGGCTATAGCCTTGGTATTTTGCCCAAAAATGACCAAATTTGAAAATCATTCATTTTGATTGCAGATTGAAAAGTGATGAAAATGAGCCATTTGTGGCCAAAAAGTAAGGCTATAGCCTTGGTATTTTGCCAAAAAATGACCAAAGTTGAAATTCATTCATTTTGATTGCAGATTGAAAAGTGATGAAAATGAGCCAGGTTTGGCCAAAAAGTAAGGCTATAGCCTTGGTATTTTGCCCAAAAATGACCAAATTTGAAATTCATTCATTTTGATTGCAGATTGAAAAGTGATGAAAATGAGCCATTTTTGGCCAAAAAGTAAGGCTATAGCCTTGGTATTTTGCCCAAAACTGACCAAATTTGTAATTCATTCATTTTGATTGCAGATTGAAAAGTGATGAATATGAGCCAATTGTGGCCAAAAAGTAAGGCTATAGCCTTGGTATTTTGCCAAAAAATGACCAAAGTTGAAATTCATTCATTTTGATTGCAGATTGAAAAGTGATGAAAATGAGCCAGGTTTGGCCAAAAAGTAAGGCTATAGCCTTGGTATTTTGCCCAAAAATGACCAAATTTGAAATTCATTCATTTGATTGCAGATTGAAAAGTGATGAAAATGAGCCAGGTTTGGCCAAACAGTAAGGCTATAGCCTTGGTATTTTGCCGAAAAATGACCAAATTTGACATTCATTCATTTGATTGCAGATTGGAAAGTGATGAAAATGAACCATTTTTGGCCAAAAAGTAAGGCTATAGCCTTGGTAGTTTCCCAAAACTGACCAAATTTGAAATTCATTCATTTTGATTGCAGATTGAAAAGTGATGAAAATGAGCCATTTGTGGCCAAAAAGTAAGGCTATAGCCTTGGTATTTTGCCCAAAACTGACCAAATTTGTAATTCATTCATTTTGATTGCAGATTGAAAAGTGATGAATATGAGCCAATTGTGGCCAAAAAGTAAGGCTATAGCCTTGGTATTTTGCCCAAAAATGACCAAATTTGAAATTCATTCATTTTGATTGCAGAGTGAAAAGTGATGAAAATGAGCCATTTTTGGCCAAAAAGTAAGGCTATAGCCTTGGTATTTTGCCCAAAAATGACCAAACTTGAAATTCATTCATTTGATTGCAGATTGAAAAGTGATGACTATAAGCCAATTGTGGCCAAAAAGTAAGGCTATAGCCTTGGTATTTTGCCAAAAACTGACCAAATTTGAAATTCATTCATTTTGATTGCAGATTGAAAAGTGATGACTATAAGCCTATTGTGGCCAAAAAGTAAGGCTATAGCCTTGGTATTTTTGCCCAAAACTGACCAAATTTGTAATTCATTCATTTTGATTGCAGATTGAAAAGTGATGAATATGAGCCAATTGTGGCCAAAAAGTAAGGCTATAGCCTTGGTATTTTGCCCAAAAATGACCAAATTTGAAATTCATTCATTTTGATTGCAGATTGAAAAGTGATGAAAATGAGCCATTTTTGGCCAAAAAGTAAGGCTATAGCCTTGGTATTTTGCCCAAAAATGACCAAATTTGAAAATCATTCATTTTGATTGCAGATTGAAAAGTGATGAAAATGAGCCATTTGTGGCCAAAAAGTAAGGCTATAGCCTTGGTATTTTGCCAAAAAATGACCAAAGTTCAAATTCATTCATTTTGATTGCAGATTGAAAAGTGATGAAAATGAGCCAGGTTTGGCCAAAAAGTAAGGCTATAGCCTTGGTATTTTGCCCAAAAATGACCAAATTTGAAATTCATTCATTTTGATTGCAGATTGAAAAGTGATGAAAATGAGCCATTTTTGGCCAAAAAGTAAGGCTATAGCCTTGGTATTTTGCCCAAAAATGACCAAATTTGACATTCATTCATTTGATTGCAGATTGGAAAGTGATGAAAATGAACCATTTTTGGCCAAAAAGTAAGGCTATAGCCTTGGTAGTTTCCCAAAAACTGACCAAATTTGAAATTCATTCATTTTGATTGCAGATTGAAAAGTGATGAAAATGAGCCATTTTTGGCCAAAAAGTAAGGCTATAGCCTTGGTATTTTGCCCAAAACTGACCAAATTTGTAATTCATTCATTTTGATTGCAGATTGAAAAGTGATGAATATGAGCCAATTGTGGCCAAAAAGTAAGGCTATAGCCTTGGTATTTTGCCAAAAAATGACCAAAGTTGAAATTCATTCATTTTGATTGCAGATTGAAAAGTGATGAAAATGAGCCAGGTTTGGCCAAAAAGTAAGGCTATAGCCTTGGTATTTTGCCCAAAAATGACCAAATTTGAAATTCATTCATTTGATTGCAGATTGAAAAGTGATGAAAATGAGCCATTTTTGGCCAAAAAGTAAGGCTATAGCCTTGGTATTTTGCCCAAAAATGACCAAATTTGACATTCATTCATTTGATTGCAGATTGGAAAGTGATGAAAATGAACCATTTTTGGCCAAAAAGTAAGGCTATAGCCTTGGTAGTTTCCCCAAAACTGACCAAATTTGAAATTCATTCATTTTGATTGCAGATTGAAAAGTGATGAAAATGAGCCATTTGTGGCCAAAAAGTAAGGCTATAGCCTTGGTATTTTGCCCAAAACTGACCAAATTTGTAATTCATTCATTTTGATTGCAGATTGAAAAGTGATGAATATGAGCCAATTGTGGCCAAAAAGTAAGGCTATAGCCTTGGTATTTTGCCCAAAAATGACCAAATTTGAAATTCATTCATTTTGATTGCAGAGTGAAAAGTGATGAAAATGAGCCATTTTTGGCCAAAAAGTAAGGCTATAGCCTTGGTATTTTGCCCAAAAATGACCAAATTTGAAATTCATTCATTTTGATTGCAGATTGAAAAGTGATGACTATAAGCCAATTGTGGCCAAAAAGTAAGGCTATAGCCTTGGTATTTTGCCACAAACTGACCAAATTTGAAATTCATTCATTTTGATTGCAGATTGAAAAGTGATGACTATAAGCCTATTGTGGCCAAAAAGTAAGGCTATAGCCTTGGTATTTTGCCCAAAACTGACCAAATTTGTAATTCATTCATTTTGATTGCAGATTGAAAAGTGATGAATATGAGCCAATTGTGGCCAAAAAGTAAGGCTATAGCCTTGGTATTTTGCCCAAAAATGACCAAATTTGAAATTCATTCATTTTGATTGCAGATTGAAAAGTGATGAAAATGAGCCATTTTTGGCCAAAAAGTAAGGCTATAGCCTTGGTATATTGCCCAAAAATGACCAAAGTTGAAATTCATTCATTTTGATTGCAGATTGAAAAGTGATGAAAATGACCCAGGTTTGGCCGAAAAGTAAGGCTATAGCCTTGGTATTTTGCCCAAAAATGACCAAATTTGACATTCATTCATTTTGATTGCAGATTGAAAAGTGATGAAAATGAGCCATTTTTGGCCAAAAAGTAAGGCTATAGCCTTGGTATTTTGCCCAAAAATGACCAAATTTGAAAATCATTCATTTTGATTGCAGATTGAAAAGTGATGAAAATGAGCCATGTGTGGCCAAAAAGTAAGGCTATAGCCTTGGTATTTTGCCAAAAAATGACCAAAGTTGAAATTCATTCATTTTGATTGCAGATTGAAAAGTGATGAAAATGAGCCAGGTTTGGCCAAAAAGTAAGGCTATAGCCTTGGTATTTTGCCCAAAAATGACCAAATTTGAAATTCATTCATTTTGATTGCAGATTGAAAAGTGATGAAAATGAGCCATTTGTGGCCAAAAAGTAAGGCTATAGCCTTGGTATTTTGCCAAAAAATGACCAAAGTTGAAATTCATTCATTTTGATTGCAGATTGAAAAGTGATGAAAATGAGCCAGGTTTGGCCAAAAAGTAAGGCTATAGCCTTGGTATTTTGCCCAAAAATGACCAAATTTGAAAATCATTCATTTTGATTGCAGATTGAAAAGTGATGAAAATGAGCCATTTGTGGCCAAAAAGTAAGGCTATAGCCTTGGTATTTTGCCAAAAAATGACCAAAGTTCAAATTCATTCATTTTGATTGCAGATTGAAAAGTGATGAAAATGAGCCAGGTTTGGCCAAAAAGTAAGGCTATAGCCTTGGTATTTTGCCCAAAAATGACCAAATTTGAAATTCATTCATTTTGATTGCAGATTGAAAAGTGATGAAAATGAGCCATTTTTGGCCAAAAAGTAAGGCTATAGCCTTGGTATTTTGCCCAAAAATGACCAAATTTGACATTCATTCATTTGATTGCAGATTGGAAAGTGATGAAAATGAACCATTTTTGGCCAAAAAGTAAGGCTATAGCCTTGGTAGTTTCCCAAAAACTGACCAAATTTGAAATTCATTCATTTTGATTGCAGATTGAAAAGTGATGAAAATGAGCCATTTTTGGCCAAAAAGTAAGGCTATAGCCTTGGTATTTTGCCCAAAACTGACCAAATTTGTAATTCATTCATTTTGATTGCAGATTGAAAAGTGATGAATATGAGCCAATTGTGGCCAAAAAGTAAGGCTATAGCCTTGGTATTTTGCCAAAAAATGACCAAAGTTGAAATTCATTCATTTTGATTGCAGATTGAAAAGTGATGAAAATGAGCCAGGTTTGGCCAAAAAGTAAGGCTATAGCCTTGGTATTTTGCCCAAAAATGACCAAATTTGAAATTCATTCATTTGATTGCAGATTGAAAGGTGATGAAAATGAGCCATTTTTGGCCAAAAAGTAAGGCTATAGCCTTGGTATTTTGCCCAAAAATGACCAAATTTGACATTCATTCATTTGATTGCAGATTGGAAAGTGATGAAAATGAACCATTTTTGGCCAAAAAGTAAGGCTATAGCCTTGGTAGTTTCCCCAAAACTGACCAAATTTGAAATTCATTCATTTTGATTGCAGATTGAAAAGTGATGAAAATGAGCCATTTGTGGCCAAAAAGTAAGGCTATAGCCTTGGTATTTTGCCCAAAACTGACCAAATTTGTAATTCATTCATTTTGATTGCAGATTGAAAAGTGATGAATATGAGCCAATTGTGGCCAAAAAGTAAGGCTATAGCCTTGGTATTTTGCCCAAAAATGACCAAATTTGAAATTCATTCATTTTGATTGCAGAGTGAAAAGTGATGAAAATGAGCCATTTTTGGCCAAAAAGTAAGGCTATAGCCTTGGTATTTTGCCCAAAAATGACCAAATTTGAAATTCATTCATTTTGATTGCAGATTGAAAAGTGATGACTATAAGCCAATTGTGGCCAAAAAGTAAGGCTATAGCCTTGGTATTTTGCCACAAACTGACCAAATTTGAAATTCATTCATTTTGATTGCAGATTGAAAAGTGATGACTATAAGCCTATTGTGGCCAAAAAGTAAGGCTATAGCCTTGGTATTTTGCCCAAAACTGACCAAATTTGTAATTCATTCATTTTGATTGCAGATTGAAAAGTGATGAATATGAGCCAATTGTGGCCAAAAAGTAAGGCTATAGCCTTGGTATTTTGCCCAAAAATGACCAAATTTGAAATTCATTCATTTTGATTGCAGATTGAAAAGTGATGAAAATGAGCCATTTTTGGCCAAAAAGTAAGGCTATAGCCTTGGTATATTGCCCAAAAATGACCAAATTTGAAATTCATTCATTGTGATTGCAGATTGAAAAGTGATAAGAATGAGCCATGTTTGGGCAAAAAGTAAGGCTATAGCCTTGGTATTTTGCCAAAAAATGACCAAAGTTGAAATTCTTCATTTTGATTGCAGATTGAAAAGTGATGAAAATGACCCAGGTTTGGCCGAAAAGTAAGGCTATAGCCTTGGTATTTTGCCCAAAAATGACCAAATTTGACATTCATTCATTTTGATTGCAGATTGAAAAGTGATGAAAATGAGCCATTTTTGGCCAAAAAGTAAGGCTATAGCCTTGGTATTTTGCCCAAAAATGACCAAAGTTGAAATTCATTCATTTGATTGCAGATTGGAAAGTGATGAAAATGAACCATTTTTGGCCAAAAAGTAAGGCTATAGCCTTGGTAGTTTCCCAAAAACTGACCAAATTTGAAATTCATTCATTTTGATTGCAGATTGAAAAGTGATGAAAATGAGCCATTTTTGGCCAAAAAGTAAGGCTATAGCCTTGGTATTTTGCCCAAAAATGACCAAATTTGAAAATCATTCATTTTGATTGCAGATTGAAAAGTGATGAAAATGAGCCATTTGTGGCCAAAAAGTAAGGCTATAGCCTTGGTATTTTGCCAAAAAATGACCAAAGTTGACATTCATTCATTTTGATTGCAGATTGAAAAGTGATGAAAATGAGCCAGGTTTGGCCAAAAAGTAAGGCTATAGCCTTGGTATTTTGCCCAAAAATGACCAAATTTGAAATTCATTCATTTTGATTGCAGATTGAAAAGTGATGAAAATGAGCCATTTTTGGCCAAAAAGTAAGGCTATAGCCTTGGTATTTTGCCCAAAAATGACCAAATTTGACATTCATTCATTTGATTGCAGATTGGAAAGTGATGAAAATGAACCATTTTTGGCCAAAAAGTAAGGCTATAGCCTTGGTAGTTTCCCAAAAACTGACCAAATTTGAAATTCATTCATTTTGATTGCAGATTGAAAAGTGATGAAAATGAGCCATTTTTGGCCAAAAAGTAAGGCTATAGCCTTGGTATTTTGCCCAAAACTGACCAAATTTGTAATTCATTCATTTTGATTGCAGATTGAAAAGTGATGAATATGAGCCAATTGTGGCCAAAAAGTAAGGCTATAGCCTTGGTATTTTGCCCAAAAATGACCAAATTTGAAATTCATTCATTTTGATTGCAGATTGAAAAGTGATGAAAATGAGCCATTTTTGGCCAAAAAGTAAGGCTATAGCCTTGGTATTTTGCCCAAAAATGACCAAATTTGAAATTCATTCATTGTGATTGCAGATTGAAAAGTGATAAGAATGAGCCATTTTTGGCCAAAAAGTAAGGCTATAGCCTTGGTATTTTGCCAAAAAATGACCAAAGTTGAAATTCATTCATTGTGATTGCAGATTGAAAAGTGATAAGAATGAGCCATGTTTGGGCAAAAAGTAAGGCTATAGCCTTGGTATTTTGCCAAAAAATGACCAAAGTTGAAATTCATTCATTTTGATTGCAGATTGAAAAGTGATGAAAATGACCCAGGTTTGGCCGAAAAGTAAGGCTATAGCCTTGGTATTTTGCCCAAAAATGACCAAATTTGAAATTCATTCATTTTGATTGCAGATTGAAAAGTGATGAAAATGAGCCATGTTTGGCCAAAAAGTAAGGCTATAGCCTTGGTATTTTGCCAAAAAATGACCAAAGTTGAAATTCATTCATTTTGATTGCAGATTGAAAAGTGATGAAATTGAGCCAGTTTTGGCCAAAAAGTAAGGCTATAGCCTTGGTAGTTTCCCAAAAACTGACCAAATTTGAAATTCATTCATTTTGATTGCAGATTGAAAAGTGATGAAAATGAGCCATTTTTGGCCAAAAAGTAAGGCTATAGCCTTGGTATTTTGCCCAAAAATGACCAAATTTGAAATTCCTTCATTTTGATTGCAGAGTGAAAAGTGATGAAAATGAGCCATGTTTGGCCAAAAAGTAAGGCTATAGCCTTGGTACTTTGCCCAAAAATGACCAAATTTGAAATTCATTCATTTTGATTGCAGATTGAAAAGTGATGAAAATGAGCCATTTTTGGCCAAAAAGTAAAGCTATAGCCTTGGTATTTTGCCCAAAAATGACCAAATTTGAAATTCATTCAGTTTGATTGCAGATTGAAAAGTGATGACAATGAGCCATTTTTGGCCAAAAAGTAAGGCTATAGCCTTGGTATTTTGCCCAAAAATGACCATAGTTGAAATTCATTCATTTTGCTTGCAGATTGAAAAGTGATGACAATGAGCCATTTTTGGCCAAAAAGTAAGGCTATAGCCTTGGTATTTTGCCAAAAAATGACCAAAGTTGAAATTCATTCATTTTGATTGCAGATTGAAAAGTGATGAAAATGAGCCAGTTTTGGCCAAAAAGTAAGGCTATAGCCTTGGTATTTTGCCCAAAAATGACCAAATTTGACATTCATTCATTTTGATTGCAGATTGAAAAGTGATGAAAATGAGCCATTTTTGGCCATAAAGTAAGGCTATAGCCTTGGTATTTTGCCCAAAAATGACCAAGTTTGAAATTCATTCATTTGATTGCAGACTGGAAAGTGATGAAAATGAACCATTTTTGGCCAAAAAGTAAGGCTATAGCCTTGGTAGTTTCCCAAAAACTGACCAAATTTGAAATTCATTCATTTTGATTGCAGATTGAAAAGTGATGAAAATGAGCCAATTTTGGCCAAAAAGTAAGGCTATAGCCTTGGTATTTTGCCCAAAAATGACCAAATTTGAAATTCATTCATTTTGATTGCAGATTGAAAAGTGATGAAAATGAGCCATTTGTGGCCAAAAAGTAAGGCTATAGCCTTGGTAATTTGCCAAAAAATGACCAAAGTTGAAATTCAGTCATTTTGATTGCAGATTGAAAAGTGATGAAAATGAGCCAGTTTTGGCCACAAAGTAAGGCTATAGCCTTGGTATTTTGCCCAAAAATGACCAAATTTGAAATTCCTTCATTTTGATTGCAGAGTGAAAAGTGATGAAAATGAGCCATGTTTGGCCAAAAAGTAAGGCTATAGCCTTGGTACTTTGCCCAAAAATGACCAAATTTGAAATTCATTCATTTTGATTGCAGATTGAAAAGTGATGAAAATGAGCCATTTTTGGCCAAAAAGTAAGGCTATAGCCTTGGTAGTTTGCCCAAAAATGACCAAATTTGAAATTCATTCATTTTGATTGCAGATTGAAAAGTGATGAAAATGAGCCATTTTTGGCCAAAAAGTAAGGCTATAGCCTTGGTATTTTGCCCAAAAATGACCAAAGTTGAAATTCATTCATTTTGCTTGCAGATTGAAAAGTGACGAAAATGAGCCATTTTTGGCCAAAAAGTAAGGCTATAGCCTTGGTATTTTGCCCAAAAATGACCAAATTTGAAATTCATTCAGTTTGATTGCAGATTGAAAAGTGATGAAAATGAGCCAGTTTTGGCCAAAAAGTAAGGCTATAGCCTTGGTATTTTGCCAAAAAATGACCAAAGTTGAAATTCATTCATTTTGATTGCAGATTGAAAAGTGATGAAAATGAGCCAGGTTTGGCCAAAAAGTAAGGCTATAGCCTTGGTATTTTGCCCAAAAATGACCAAATTTGAAATTCATTCATTTTGATTGCAGATTGAAAAGTGATGAAAATGAGCCATTTTTGGCCAAAAAGTAAGGCTATAGCCTTGGTATTTTGCCCAAAACTGACCAAATTTGTAATTCATTCATTTTGATTGCAGATTGAAAAGTGATGAATATGAGCCAATTGTGGCCAAAAAGTAAGGCTATAGCCTTGGTATTTTGCCCAAAAATGACCAAATTTGAACTTCATTCATTTTGATTGCAGATTGAAAAGTGATGAAAATGAGCCATTTTTGGCCAAAAAGTAAGGCTATAGCCTTGGTATTTTGCCCAAAAATGACCAAATTTGAAATTCATTCATTGTGATTGCAGATTGAAAAGTGATAAGAATGAGCCATTTTTGGCCAAAAAGTAAGGCTATAGCCTTGGTATTTTGCCAAAAAATGACCAAAGTTGAAATTCATTCATTGTGATTGCAGATTGAAAAGTGATAAGAATGAGCCATGTTTGGGCAAAAAGTAAGGCTATAGCCTTGGTATTTTGCCAAAAAATGACCAAAGTTGAAATTCATTCATTTTGATTGCAGATTGAAAAGTGATGAAAATGACCCAGGTTTGGCCGAAAA
The DNA here is from genome assembly GCA_964019165.1 of Mastigias papua. Lineage (NCBI taxonomy): Eukaryota > Metazoa > Cnidaria > Scyphozoa > Rhizostomeae > Mastigiidae > Mastigias > Mastigias papua. The sequence continues at coordinate 330,257 of OZ025277.1, forward strand.
GTAAGGCTATAGCCTTGGTATTTTGCCCAAAAATGACCAAATTTGAAATTCATTCATTTTGATTGCAGATTGAAAAGTGATGAAAATGAGCCATGTTTGGCCAAAAAGTAAGGCTATAGCCTTGGTATTTTGCCAAAAAATGACCAAAGTTGAAATTCATTCATTTTGATTGCAGATTGAAAAGTGATGAAATTGAGCCAGTTTTGGCCAAAAAGTAAGGCTATAGCCTTGGTAGTTTCCCAAAAACTGACCAAATTTGAAATTCATTCATTTTGATTGCAGATTGAAAAGTGATGAAAATGAGCCATTTTTGGCCAAAAAGTAAGGCTATAGCCTTGGTATTTTGCCCAAAAATGACCAAATTTGAAATTCCTTCATTTTGATTGCAGAGTGAAAAGTGATGAAAATGAGCCATGTTTGGCCAAAAAGTAAGGCTATAGCCTTGGTACTTTGCCCAAAAATGACCAAATTTGAAATTCATTCATTTTGATTGCAGATTGAAAAGTGATGAAAATGAGCCATTTTTGGCCAAAAAGTAAAGCTATAGCCTTGGTATTTTGCCCAAAAATGACCAAATTTGAAATTCATTCAGTTTGATTGCAGATTGAAAAGTGATGACAATGAGCCATTTTTGGCCAAAAAGTAAGGCTATAGCCTTGGTATTTTGCCCAAAAATGACCATAGTTGAAATTCATTCATTTTGCTTGCAGATTGAAAAGTGATGACAATGAGCCATTTTTGGCCAAAAAGTAAGGCTATAGCCTTGGTATTTTGCCAAAAAATGACCAAAGTTGAAATTCATTCATTTTGATTGCAGATTGAAAAGTGATGAAAATGAGCCAGTTTTGGCCAAAAAGTAAGGCTATAGCCTTGGTATTTTGCCCAAAAATGACCAAATTTGACATTCATTCATTTTGATTGCAGATTGAAAAGTGATGAAAATGAGCCATTTTTGGCCATAAAGTAAGGCTATAGCCTTGGTATTTTGCCCAAAAATGACCAAGTTTGAAATTCATTCATTTGATTGCAGACTGGAAAGTGATGAAAATGAACCATTTTTGGCCAAAAAGTAAGGCTATAGCCTTGGTAGTTTCCCAAAAACTGACCAAATTTGAAATTCATTCATTTTGATTGCAGATTGAAAAGTGATGAAAATGAGCCAATTTTGGCCAAAAAGTAAGGCTATAGCCTTGGTATTTTGCCCAAAAATGACCAAATTTGAAATTCATTCATTTTGATTGCAGATTGAAAAGTGATGAAAATGAGCCATTTGTGGCCAAAAAGTAAGGCTATAGCCTTGGTAATTTGCCAAAAAATGACCAAAGTTGAAATTCAGTCATTTTGATTGCAGATTGAAAAGTGATGAAAATGAGCCAGTTTTGGCCACAAAGTAAGGCTATAGCCTTGGTATTTTGCCCAAAAATGACCAAATTTGAAATTCCTTCATTTTGATTGCAGAGTGAAAAGTGATGAAAATGAGCCATGTTTGGCCAAAAAGTAAGGCTATAGCCTTGGTACTTTGCCCAAAAATGACCAAATTTGAAATTCATTCATTTTGATTGCAGATTGAAAAGTGATGAAAATGAGCCATTTTTGGCCAAAAAGTAAGGCTATAGCCTTGGTAGTTTGCCCAAAAATGACCAAATTTGAAATTCATTCATTTTGATTGCAGATTGAAAAGTGATGAAAATGAGCCATTTTTGGCCAAAAAGTAAGGCTATAGCCTTGGTATTTTGCCCAAAAATGACCAAAGTTGAAATTCATTCATTTTGCTTGCAGATTGAAAAGTGACGAAAATGAGCCATTTTTGGCCAAAAAGTAAGGCTATAGCCTTGGTATTTTGCCCAAAAATGACCAAATTTGAAATTCATTCAGTTTGATTGCAGATTGAAAAGTGATGAAAATGAGCCAGTTTTGGCCAAAAAGTAAGGCTATAGCCTTGGTATTTTGCCAAAAAATGACCAAAGTTGAAATTCATTCATTTTGATTGCAGATTGAAAAGTGATGAAAATGAGCCAGGTTTGGCCAAAAAGTAAGGCTATAGCCTTGGTATTTTGCCCAAAAATGACCAAATTTGAAATTCATTCATTTTGATTGCAGATTGAAAAGTGATGAAAATGAGCCATTTTTGGCCAAAAAGTAAGGCTATAGCCTTGGTATTTTGCCAAAAAATGACCAAAGTTGAAATTCATTCATTTTGATTGCAGATTGAAAAGTGATGAAATTGAGCCAGTTTTGGCCAAAAAGTAAGGCTATAGCCTTGGTAGTTTCCCAAAAACTGACCAAATTTGAAATTCATTCATTTTGATTGCAGATTGAAAAGTGATGAAAATGAGCCATTTTTGGCCAAAAAGTAAGGCTATAGCCTTGGTATTTTGCCCAAAAATGACCAAATTTGAAATTCATTCATTTTGATTGCAGATTGAAAAGTGATGAAAATGAGCCATTTTTGGCCAAAAAGTAAGGCTATAGCCTTGGTAATTTGCCAAAAAATGACCAAAGTTGAAATTCATTCATTTTGATTGCAGATTGAAAAGTGATGAAAATGAGCCAGTTTTGGCCAAAAAGTAAGGCTATAGCCTTGGTATTTTGCCCAAAAATGACCAAATTTGAAATTCCTTCATTTTGATTGCAGAGTGAAAAGTGATGAAAATGAGCCATGTTTGGCCAAAAAGTAAGGCTATAGCCTTGGTACTTTGCCCAAAAATGACCAAATTTGAAATTCATTCATTTTGATTGCAGATTGAAAAGTGATGAAAATGAGCCATTTTTGGCCAAAAAGTAAGGCTATAGCCTTGGTATTTTGCCCAAAAATGACCAAATTTGAAATTCATTCAGTTTGATTACAGATTGAAAAGTGATGACAATGAGCCATTTTTGGCCAAAAAGTAAGGCTATAGCCTTGGTATTTTGCCCAAAAATGACCATAGTTGAAATTCATTCATTTTGCTTGCAGATTGAAAAGTGATGACAATGAGCCATTTTTGGCCAAAAAGTAAGGCTATAGCCTTGGTATTTTGCCAAAAAATGACCAAAGTTGAAATTCATTCATTTTGATTGCAGATTGAAAAGTGATGAAAATGACCCAGGTTTGGCCAAAAAGTAAGGCTATAGCCTTGGTATTTTGCCCAAAAATGACCAAATTTGACATTCATTCATTTTGATTGCAGATTGAAAAGTGATGAAAATGAGCCATTTTTGGCCATAAAGTAAGGCTATAGCCTTGGTATTTTGCCCAAAAATGACCAAATTTGAAATTCATTCATTTGATTGCAGACTGGAAAGTGATGAAAATGAACCATTTTTGGCCAAAAAGTAAGGCTATAGCCTTGGTAGTTTCCCAAAAACTGACCAAATTTGAAATTCATTCATTTTGATTGCAGATTGAAAAGTGATGAAAATGAGCCATTTTTGGCCAAAAAGTAAGGCTATAGCCTTGGTATTTTGCCCAAAAATGACCAAATTTGAAATTCATTCATTTTGATTGCAGATTGAAAAGTGATGAAAATGAGCCATTTGTGGCCAAAAAGTAAGGCTATAGCCTTGGTAATTTGCCAAAAAATGACCAAAGTTGAAATTCAGTCATTTTGATTGCAGATTGAAAAGTGATGAAAATGAGCCAGTTTTGGCCACAAAGTAAGGCTATAGCCTTGGTATTTTGCCCAAAAATGACCAAATTTGAAATTCCTTCATTTTGATTGCAGAGTGAAAAGTGATGAAAATGAGCCATGTTTGGCCAAAAAGTAAGGCTATAGCCTTGGTACTTTGCCCAAAAATGACCAAATTTGAAATTCATTCATTTTGATTGCAGATTGAAAAGTGATGAAAATGAGCCATTTTTGGCCAAAAAGTAAGGCTATAGCCTTGGTAGTTTGCCCAAAAATGACCAAATTTGAAATTCATTCATTTTGATTGCAGATTGAAAAGTGATGAAAATGAGCCATTTTTGGCCAAAAAGTAAGGCTATAGCCTTGGTATTTTGCCCAAAAATGACCAAAGTTGAAATTCATTCAGTTTGATTGCAGATTGAAAAGTGATGAAAATGAGCCAGTTTTGGCCAAAAAGTAAGGCTATAGCCTTGGTATTTTGCCAAAAAATGACCAAAGTTGAAATTCATTCATTTTGATTGCAGATTGAAAAGTGATGAAAATGAGCCAGGTTTGGCCAAAAAGTAAGGCTATAGCCTTGGTATTTTGCCCAAAAATGACCAAATTTGAAATTCATTCATTTTGATTGCAGAGTGAAAAGTGATGAAAATGAGCCATTTTTGGCCAAAAAGTAAGGCTATAGCCTTGGTAGTTTGCCCAAAAATGACCAAATTTGACATTCATTCATTTGATTGCAGATTGGAAAGTGATGAAAATGAACCATTTTTGGCCAAAAAGTAAGGCTATAGCCTTGGTAGTTTCCCCAAAACTGACCAAATTTGAAATTCATTCATTTTGATTGCAGATTGAAAAGTGATGAAAATGAGCCGTTTGTGGCCAAAAAGTAAGGCTATAGCCTTGGTATTTTGCCCAAAACTGACCAAATTTGTAATTCATTCATTTTGATTGCAGATTGACAAGTGATGAATATGAGCCAATTGTGGCCAAAAAGTAAGGCTATAGCCTTGGTATTTTGCCCAAAAATGACCAAATTTGAAATTCATTCATTTTGATTGCAGATTGAAAAGTGATGAAAATGAGCCATTTTTGGCCAAAAAGTAAGGCTATAGCCTTGGTATTTTGCCCAAAAATGACCAAATTTGAAATTCATTCATTTTGATTGCAGATTGAAAAGTGATGACTATAAGCCAATTGTGGCCGAAAAGTAAGGCTATAGCCTTGGTATTTTGCCCAAAACTGACCAAATTTGTAATTCATTCATTTTGATTGCAGATTGAAAAGTGATGAATATGAGCCAATTGTGGCCAAAAAGTAAGGCTATAGCCTTGGTATTTTGCCCAAAAATGACCAAATTTGAAATTCATTCATTTTGATTGCAGATTGACAAGTGATGAAAATGAGCCATTTTTGGCCAAAAAGTAAGGCTATAGCCTTGGTATTTTGCCCAAACATGACCAAATTTGAAATTCATTCATTGTGATTGCAGATTGAAAAGTGATAAGAATGAGCCATTTTTGGCCAAAAAGTAAGGCTATAGCCTTGGTATTTCGCCAAAAAATGACCAAAGTTGAAATTCATTCATTTTGATTGCAGATTGAAAAGTGATGAAAATGACCCAGGTTTGGCCAAAAAGTAAGGCTATAGCCTTGGTATTTTGCCCAAAAATGACCAAATTTGACATTCATTCATTTTGATTGCAGATTGAAAAGTGATGAAAATGAGCCATTTTTGGCCAAAAAGTAAGGCTATAGCCTTGGTATTTTGCCCAAAAATGACCAAATTTGAAATTCATTCATTTGATTGCAGATTGGAAAGTGATGAAAATGAACCATTTTTGGCCAAAAAGTAAGGCTATAGCCTTGGTAGTTTCCCAAAAACTGACCAAATTTGAAATTCATTCATTTTGATTGCAGATTGAAAAGTGATGAAAATGAGCCATGTTTGGCCAAAAAGTAAGGCTATAGCCTTGGTATTTTGCCCAAAAATGACCAAATTTGAAATTCATTCATTTTGATTGCAGATTGAAAAGTGATGAAAATGAGCCATTTGTGGCCAAAAAGTAAGGCTATAGCCTTGGTAAGTTGCCAAAACATGACCAAAGTTGAAATTCATTCATTTTGATTGCAGATTGAAAAGTGATGAAAATGAGCCATTTTTGGCCAAAAAGTAAGGCTATAGCCTTGGTATTTTGCCCAAAAATGACCAAATTTGAAATTCATTCATTTTGATTGCAGATTGAAAAGTGATGAAAATGAGCCATTTTTGGCCAAAGCGTAAGGCTATAGCCTTGGTATTTTGCCCAAAAATGACCAAATTTGAAATTCATTCATTTTGATTGCAGATTGAAAAGTGATGAAAATGAGCCAGTTTTGGCCAAAAAGTAAGGCTATAGCCTTGGTATTTTGCCCAAAACTGACCAAATTTGAAATTAATTCATTTGATTGCAGATTGAAAAGTGATGAAAATGAGCCAATTGTGGCCAAAAAGTAAGGCTATAGCCTTGGTATATTGCCCAAAAATGACCAAATTTGAAATTCATTCATTTTGATTGCAGATTGACAAATGATAAGATTGAGCCATTTTTGGCCAAAAAGTAAGGCTATAGCCTTGGTATTTTGCCCAGAAATGACCAAATTTGAAATTCATTCATTTTGATTGCAGATTGAAAAGTGATGACTATAAGCCATTTTTGGCCAAAAAGTAAGGCTATAGCCTTGGTATTTTGCCCAAAAATGACCAAATTTGACATTCATTCATTTGATTGCAGATTGAAAAGTGATGAAAATGAGCCATTTTTGGCCAAAAAGTAAGGCTATAGCCTTGGTATTTTGCCCAAAAATGACCAAATTTGAAATTCATTCATTTTGATTGAAGATTGAAAAGTGATGAAAATGAGCCAGTTTTGGCCAAAAAGTAAGGCTATAGCCTTGGTATTTTGCCCAAAACTGACCAAATTTGAAATTAATTCATTTGATTGCAGATTGAAAAGTGATGAAAATGAGCCAATTGTGGCCAAAAAGTAAGGCTATAGCCTTGGTATATTGCCCAAAAATGACCAAATTTGAAATTCATTCATTTTGATTGCAGATTGACAAGTGATAAGATTGAGCCATTTTTGGCCAAAAAGTAAGGCTATAGCCTTGGTATTTTGCCCAGAAATGACCAAATTTGAAATTCATTCATTTTGATTGCAGATTGAAAAGTGATGACTATAAGCCATTTTTGGCCAAAAAGTAAGGCTATAGCCTTGGTATTTTGCCCAAAAATGACCAAATTTGACATTCATTCATTTGATTGCAGATTGGAAAGTGATGAAAATGAACCATTTTTGGCCAAAAAGTAAGGCTATAGCCTTGGTAGTTTCCCCAAAACTGACCAAATGTGAAATTCATTCATTTTGATTGCAGATTGAAAAGTGATGAAAATGAGCCATTTTTGGCCAAAAAGTAAGGCTATAGCCTTGGTATTTTGCCCAAAACTGACCAAATTTGTAATTCATTCATTTTGATTGCAGATTGAAAAGTGATGAATATGAGCCAATTGTGGCCAAAAAGTAAGGCTATAGCCTTGGTATCTTGCCCAAAAATGACCAAATTTGAAATTCATTCATTTTGATTGCAGATTGAAAAGTGATGAAAATGAGCCATTTTTGGCCAAAAAGTAAGGCTATAGCCTTGGTATTTTGCCCAAAAATGACCAAATTTGAAATTCATTCATTTTGATTGCAGATTGAAAAGTGATGACTATAAGCCAATTGTGGCCGAAAAGTAAGGCTATAGCCTTGGTACTTTGCCCAAAACTGACCAAATTTGTAATTCATTCATTTTGATTGCAGATTGAAAAGTGATGAATATGAGCCAATTGTGGCCAAAAAGTAAGGCTATAGCCTTGGTATTTTGCCCAAAAATGACCAAATTTGAAATTCATTCATTTTGATTGCAGATTGACAAGTGATGAAAATGAGCCAGTTTTGGCCAAAAAGTAAGGCTATAGCCTTGGTATATTGCCCAAAAATGACCAAATTTGAAATTCATTCATTGTGATTGCAGATTGAAAAGTGATAAGAATGAGCCATTTTTGGCCAAAAAGTAAGGCTATAGCCTTGGTATTTTGCCAAAAAATGACCAAAGTTGAAATTCATTCATTTTGATTGCAGATTGAAAAGTGATGAAAATGACCCAGGTTTGGCCAAAAAGTAAGGCTATAGCCTTGGTATTTTGCCCAAAAATGACCAAATTTGACATTCATTCATTTTGATTGCAGATTGAAAAGTGATGAAAATGAGCCATTTTTGGCCAAAAAGTAAGGCTATAGCCTTGGTATTTTGCCCAAAAATGACCAAATTTGAAATTCATTCATTTGATTGCAGATTGGAAAGTGATGAAAATGAACCATTTTTGGCCAAAAAGTAAGGCTATAGCCTTGGTAGTTTCCCAAAAACTGACCAAATTTGAAATTCATTCATTTTGATTGCAGATTGAAAAGTGATGAAAATGAGCCATTTTTGGCCAAAAAGTAAGGCTATAGCCTTGGTATTTTGCCCAAAAATGACCAAATTTGAAATTCATTCATTTTGATTGCAGATTGAAAAGTGATGAAAATGAGCCATTTGTGGCCAAAAAGTAAGGCTATAGCCTTGGTAATTTGCCAAAAAATGACCAAAGTTGAAATTCATTCATTTTGATTGCAGATTGAAAAGTGATGAAAATGAGCCATTTTTGGCCAAAAAGTAAGGCTATAGCCTTGGTATTTTGCCCAAAAATGACCAAATTTGAAATTCATTCATTTTGATTGCAGATTGAAAAGTGATGAAAATTAGCCATTTTTGGCCAAAAAGTAAGGCTATAGCCTTGGTATTTTGCCCAAAAATGACCAAATTTGAAATTCATTCATGTTGATTGCAGATTGGAAAGTGATGAAAATGAGCCATTTTTGGCCAAAAAGTAAGGCTATAGCCTTGGTATTTTGCCCACAAATGACCAAATTTGAAATTCATTCATTTTGATTGCAGATTGAAAAGTGATGAAAATGAGCCAGGTTTGGCCAAAAAGTAAGGCTATAGCCTTGGTATTTTGCCCAAAAATGACCAAATTTGAAATTCATTCATTTTGATTGCAGATTGAAAAGTGATGAAAATGAGCCAGTTTTGGCCAAAAAGTAAGGCTATAGCCTTGGTATTTTGCCCAAAACTGACCAAATTTGAAATTCATTCAGTTTGATTGCAGATTGAAAAGTGATGAAAATGAGCCATTTTTGGCCAAAAAGTAAGGCTATAGCCTTGGTATTTTGCCCAAAAATGACCAAATTTGAAATTCATTCATTTTGATTGCAGATTGAAAAGTGATGAAAATTAGCCATTTTTGGCCAAAAAGTAAGGCTATAGCCTTGGTATTTTGCCCAAAAATGACCAAATTTGAAATTCATTCATGTTGATTGCAGATTGAAAAGTGATGAAAATGAGCCATTTTTGGCCAAAAAGTAAGGCTATAGCCTTGGTATTTTGCCCACAAATGACCAAATTTGAAATTCATTCATTTTGATTGCAGATTGAAAAGTGATGAAAATGAGCCAGTTTTGGCCAAAAAGTAAGGCTATAGCCTTGGTATTTTGCCCAAAAATGACCAAATTTGAAATTCATTCATGTTGATTGCAGATTGAAAAGTGATGAAAATGAGCCATTTTTGGCCAAAAAGTAAGGCTATAGCCTTGGTATTTTGCCCACAAATGACCAAATTTGAAATTCATTCATTTTGATTGCAGATTGAAAAGTGATGAAAATGAGCCAGGTTTGGCCAAAAAGTAAGGCTATAGCCTTGGTATTTTGCCCAAAAATGACCAAATTTGAAATTCATTCATTTTGATTGCAGATTGAAAAGTGATGAAAATGAGCCAGTTTTGGCCAAAAAGTAAGGCTATAGCCTTGGTATTTTGCCCAAAACTGACCAAATTTGAAATTCATTCATTTTGATTGCAGATTGAAAAGTGATGAAAATGAGCCATTTTTGGCCAAAAAGTAAGGCTATAGCCTTGGTATTTTGCCCAAAAATGACCAAATTTGAAATTCATTCATTTTGATTGCAGATTGAAAAGTGATGAAAATTAGACATTTTTGGCCAAAAAGTAAGGCTATAGCCTTGGTATTTTGCCCAAAAATGACCAAATTTGAAATTCATTCATGTTGATTGCAGATTGAAAAGTGATGAAAATGAGCCATTTTTGGCCAAAAAGTAAGGCTATAGCCTTGGTATTTTGCCCACAAATGACCAAATTTGAAATTCATTCATTTTGATTGCAGATTGAAAAGTGATGAAAATGAGCCAGTTTTGGCCAAAAAGTAAGGCTATAGCCTTGGTATTTTGCCCAAAACTGACCAAATTTGAAATTCATTCATTTTGATTGCAGATTGAAAAGTGATGAAAATGAGCCATTTTTGGCCAAAAAGTAAGGCTATAGCCTTGGTATTTTGCCCAAAAATGACCAAATTTGAAATTCATTCATTTTGAGTGCAGATTGAAAAGTGATGAAAATTAGCCATTTTTGGCCAAAAAGTAAGGCTATAGCCTTGGTATTTTGCCCAAAAATGACCAAATTTGAAATTCATTCATGTTGATTGCAGATTGAAAAGTGATGAAAATGAGCCATTTTTGACCAAAAAGTAAGGCTATAGCCTTGGTATTTTGCCCAAAAATGACCAAATTTGAAATTCATTCATTTTGATTGCAGATTGAAAAGTGATGAAAATGAGGCAGTTTTGACCAAAAAGTAAGGCTATAGCCTTGGTATTTTGCCCAAAAATGACCAAATTTGAAATTCATTCATTTTGATTGCAGATTGAAAAGTGATGAAAATGAGCCATTTTTGGCCAAAAAGTAAGGCTATAGCCTTGGTATTTTGCCCAAAAATGACCAAATTTGAGATTTATTCATTTTGATTGCAGATTGAAAAGTGATGAAAATGAGCCATTTTTGGCCAAAAAGTAAGGCTATAGCCTTGGTATTTTGCCCAAAAATGACCAAATTTGAAATTCAATCATTTTGAATTCAGATCAGTCAGCATAGTTGAGCCACGTAGTAAGCCGTCATGATTGGACTTTCCTACAAATGAACCGCATTAAAATCGAGGGGTTTAGTTGCAGGTGTAGAGAAAAGAAACTTATGGTGAAACGTAATAGTACCGGGTTGGTATCTTGTCCTAAAGTCCTATAACTTGAAATGTAGAGATGTTGACTGAAGATTGATATTTAATGAACATTAACCAATGTGTATGACAATTATGTAATGTGATTGACTTCGTTCATGTGACTGACTTGGAACACTAATAGAAAGGATATAATGATCGCTGTTGTTGTGTTACTATGGCAATTAATCCCCTAGGAATAATAGACTACGTAACCCTTGCCCTATTTTGGCATGACGTAATAAGTAATTGTAGTAGATATGAAGAAACAAATAGCGTGTAAAGTCATACGTAGTTAGGTTGGATTAGGAGTTAAAGACAGAGTGAAGTTACAGTCTTACTGAGATGGATGATCATTACACGTTACAAAATTACAACGCGAGTCTTTGTGGTGTCTCTGAGAACTCTGATATACAACAAGGTCAAAGCAAGACGAGTATCAGAAGTTTCTACACAAATAAGTAATGCTTAGCTTTGATGATTGTCCAAAAAGTGGCCACAATTGAAATAAGGACCCTGACTGCAGGTTGAAATTGGGTGAACATGAACCAGTTTAACCAAAAAGTGAAGCTGCAGTCTATGTATTTAGCTGAAGAATGAGACGAATTGTGAAGTGAAGACAGTGAGAAAGATCGAAGGATACGATCATTCGATTGCATAATGATCAACCTTTTTCAAGGCGTGTGAAAAAGTAAGCGTGACTGAAATAAACAATCACTGAAGGTGCTGGTGGCCTGCAAAAAGATAAAATGTACATATCGAACTCTCCAACAGCAGTTCCAAATAAATGTGTTTAAGGTTCGAATAAAGCATCACCTTAAGTCTGACGGAGAATCAATACTGGATGAAAGTTTTCCTTCATTATCTATGATCAAATTTGTGCTTTAAATGGGATTCTTTAAATATCTACATACAGATGTGATCCAAATGATAATTTTGAAAACCACATACCAATTTCGAGCATTTCACAAGCGCTGAGAAACTTTGCTAAATTTTACAGAATCAGTCTGTTTGGCGATAGTTACTTTTCGGAAAATGTTCTTCTCCATTTCCATTATCTGCAAGGGAAACACATGAAAGGCAAATACATAATTGTTTGTGTAGGGTGACAACTGTTAGGTTGTGTACTAGAAATAGTAACGGGACAATGGGAAATGCTGAGTAAAGAGAACTGAGGCCCAAACAATGACTATGACGTAAAAGGTGGATGTGCGCAAGGATGTGAGAATGAAGTAATGGCATGAGTTACTTGGGAGGAGAACAAATTGTGAAATGAGTGACTATGAATGGTTAGAAAATAAAAGATACAAATTGGAGGATAGATGATACACTTGCATACAACACAGAAATAATAACAAAATATTATTTATAACAACGTCTGCAACAGATGTATTCTAACTGATTTTTACTGATCCAAATGATCAGTTTTACATGCATATGTATAATTTTACTATTACATTTGAAAAACTGCTTGCGACTGAGCTCCTTCGCAATTGGTTGATATTGCATTGCGTACGATTAAATTGGATTGATAAATAATCCTGCAAGTGAGGTCCCTGTCCTATCATCTATCGAAGCTGTAGAAGGGATATTTCAACTTATAGAAATTGATAAGGATTCAATGATCAATTCTCAAAAAGAGGAAAGACAAGATAATTTTGCGTAAATGAAATCCAATAAAATAACCGAAGTTCCCATTGAAAAATGAGACTGATTAAAGACCTTATAAGGAGACTAAAAAGCAACAGTAGTGAAGGGCGACTGACAAGCTCTCATTTAGGGTACAGCTGCTGCATTGTACTGTCTGTGAAAGCTTTATCATATACGATATTATGAATATGACATTGCTGATTTTCAAATTCTCCTATAACACTGATGGAAATCCTTGGAATGGTCTAATTCATTAAGTGAAAATAATTCGCATGTTTTTGCATAGGAATTTACTGTAAACTAGAAGAAAACAATAAACAAGATGAGATAACAGATGACAACAATAAGCAAAATGAAATGACAGTAAGCAAAGAAATGATTATCTGAAAAGGAAACAAAGCTACAGATCTTAACTACACGCATTCAACATAAACTAGAGCCATGTTTCCCAATCAGGAGGAAATCCTTCCACGAGAAAGGTTATGATGGGGACACTCCTGTTTATTTACCGTAAATCCTCGAATTAGCCCCCTGGGGGCTTATTTATTTTGATGCTTTTTGGGTGGGGGCTTATTCGAGGGGGGGCTTATTCGAGGGGGGCTTATAAAATTATATGACAAATGCCGTATAAAAAGCTCATTGTCAAAGCTCCTTTTCTCCATACTATTACAAGAACAGTATACATTTGAGCATTAGTCTTTATGAAAGCCTTCATCATCATCAGGGGTGGGGGCTTATTCGAGGGGGGGGGCTTATTAACAATTTGAAGTTCTAGCATGGGGGCTTATTCGAGGGGGGGGGCTAATTTGAGGATTTACGGTAATGGTCGCTTAAGCTTTCCTCCACTACATGTGAACTAACCAAATATGAGATGCAACAGCATTATTGTTGAGGTTGTAAACCAACGTCTAATGACCGCAGTAAATGCAGTTTGAAAATAAACTTCAGTCTTTGGGCAAGGGAGGAAGGGATCTTACCGCACTTTATAAAGGGGGGAGCGATAGACTTTGGGAAACGATGTACCAGAGACACGTAATGTGACTGCAATGCATCTGAAGGTAGCCAAAGATAAAGAAAGTATTTAACATCTTAGGTTACCTGACTGTGTTCCTTCTCCATTCGTTCAACTTCTTCTTTATGTTTAATGACTAGTCCTTCTTGTAATTTATCATAACATCTCATCAACTGCAATCAAAGTATACATAACTAGAAAACAGTCAGTCACATATGCTATATACTTATAGATATCTTAAGTTGAAACATTTAAAAAGCTCCATCATTCTTCTCTTTAATGTTTCTCCTCTCTGATATTCTATCCAATGCTGCAAATGTACATATATATATATATATATATATATATATATATATATTATATATATATATATATATATTATATATATATATATATATATATATATATATATATATATATATATATATATATATATATATATATATATATATATATATATATATATATATATATATATATATATATATATATATATATATATATATATATATATATATATGAAAAGTCTGTTGGTACTACAGAACTTCACTATAGCACGAAAAAGCGGAAACATTCTTTTAGCATACTGAAAACTTTTTTCGTCCGACACTCGTCAGAGTATGAAACGTCGGATAACGACTGAAAGGTGAACCGAAATATATAGCCAGATGCGGGTGCCCGTGATATGATGAATAATGCGTCTATCTGGCCCTATGATTGGCCAATTAGCACCTATTCACCATTGTTTACTTCCAGAGTCCAAGTGAAAAACGAACTCTTTTTGTTTACACAAGACTGGGTTTTGAGTCTTAATGTAAACTGATTCCAAAACACCTAAATGAAAGGACGATCTTGCTTGCCCAATGGTCCGAAAATTATCGTCTGTATATGTATTGGCGCATTCTGGATTTGTAATAAGATGTTGTCCTATGGCCGAATCACTTTTCATTTTAGAATTAGAGTTTTTACACATACGAGGTGGCTGTTCTCTTGTTGTAGTGTTTGTCATCCTGATCCTCGTGGGTACATGTTGTTTTATTCTATCTGCTAGCCTCTGCGTAGTGCGCCTTACGCACCGAGCTTCACATCCGCACGAAAATTCGGAAACTACACAACTTTTTTGAGTGGTAGGAACGCTATCTTTTTTTATTTAGCAGATGGTAGCATGACCCTAGTATTATAATTGTGAAGCCCCGTGCGGTTTATAATACTAGGGTCATGAACATACTGCACGGATTGGACGGATACTACATGAACATTGGCACATCATTCAAGAAGACGACGACCTACGTGACATAGCATCAACCACACCCATTGTAGCATTCAAAAAGAACACAAATATTAAAGATTTACTTGTTCATACAAAGTTCACCAGTCCAGATACGTGATATGACTCAATTATACTATACATAGTGATGCATTTTTTCATGGCTTCATTCTCTACCCTGTACGATCGGACACCGTGTCCGTATTTCAATGCTGAATATACATCGCGGGTCGTTACTCATTTATCATATTAAGATTCATTTCCGTATTGCTCTCTGCACTATACGTTTTCTGTTACTACTTCTACTCCTCGTCTGGTACGATAGCGTCCCAATGGGATGCTGGGGGGCCTGTGATCATAACAGCGTACTATCATTAAACCCCCGAAACGCTGATCTCAGGTTGATAACTGACGAATCGTACCTATTTTCATATACAGTATGCTTCTCTCATATACCTTTCCATGCTCTACATCCCTAATCTACATTATACACGATCTTCATTCATATTCTTCTGTGCACCATGAATCTTTGGCCTCATTCCCATGGACACTCGTTGCTGGGATTACCCTTTATTTCTTGTTTTACATTTTATATTGTTTTAAACAAACATATATATATATATATATATATATATATATATATATATATATATATATATATATATATATATATATATATATATATATATATATATATATATATATATATATATATATATATATATATATATATATATGTATGTATGTATGTATATATATACATTCAGTTAGCAAAAACTAGAATACGTGTTTCACTTTCTACGTCAGCGACCCTAAGGGATACAAAGATAAAAAAAGCACAGCTGATATAAATGAATTTTAGCTTGATTAAATTTTACAAATACAGTTACAAGTTTTGAAACAATAACATGCTAGAGCCTAATAAACATACCTCTTGCCTCTCCGAAAGAAAACGACTCATGTTTTGTTTATCTTTTTCTCGTTGCAACCTGACGACGATGGACAAATGTCAAATAAATTTCTTTAGGCGTAAGAAATGATTGAACAATTGTAAGAGCATGAATCATGAATAACATATTGAAGTGTTCATCATGCATACTTAGTCATTCCCTACCGCTCTTTTTCCTCTTTGCTCTTAATGGAACGGTCTGCATTCAAGCTCTTTGCTTCGTCTATTGACTGCTTTGCTTGTCGTTTCTTCAATTCAGTCAACTCTCTGCAAATATAATTATATAAATGATTGTCTTGAATGCAAACACTTTGATGAATATCCTCATCAGCACTCATATATATCTAAATATGCCTATGAAAAGTGAAGTGCGAGAAAATAACCAACCCGAGTGGCATTCGAACTCGTGACCGCTGACTTTGTACGTTTTGAGTTTGCATCCCGCTCGGGCCGGTTATTTTCTCGCACTTTCACTTTTATTTCTTCCAAATCCTGTTGCCTTTACAAAATATATGCATATATATATATATATATATATATATATATATATATATATATATATATATATATATATATATATATATATATATATATATATATATATATATATATATATATATATATATATATACCAGGGTGAAAGGCATTCTCTCTGCCTATCTGGGTATGGTGTATGCAGTTCAAAGCTTCCTGATAACGTTCTAAATCATATTGAATAATAGAATTAAATTTTGATAATGTTGAATTATCCTTACGAAGCTCCTTCATAAACTACTGACTATCAATGATGAATTCAATGGTTTTCCTGCAAAAGAGTCCAAAATTACCTGTCGCGCTTGTCTTTGAGAAGCTTTTCTTCATTTAGTTGACTATTACTGAGTAAGACCTTGAGGTATTCAAGTTGCTCTGCTATTTGATACAGTCGTAAACCAACTCGTTCATGAATGTGGTTTGCCACCATTTCCGTTTCTTCCTTGTTCACCTGTGTAGCACTGTTTTCAAGCTAAAATACACAATAAACATTGCATGGACTGAAGGGATGAATTTCAAACTTACACACATTTTCAATAGTGATGATGACAATTTGCTGGTGTCCAATACAAAATCTGCAATTCTTGCTCTAATTCAAACAATAATACACTGCGAAATTCGTCTGGAGGGCCCCTTGAAAACCAGCGTTAGCTGAAGGGCCACCCTCCTTAAATTATATGAAAATGAAAAAAAACATGAAATGAAACTGCCGTTGATAATCCGCACAGTAAGGCTGTTCCACAGAAAATAATACAGATCAACCATTAAAACTGCAGCTTTAAGTCACTAATGCTTAATGTGCGTGAAACACCAACTTCTTCGACCCAATTTACCTTTTCGTGCATGTGTTGTTCTAAATATTGCTTTCTTTGATTGTGTTTCCCAATGAGATCATCTGGCTCTTCTTGTCTAAAGAAAGATAATTTCTTAAAATATTCTATGCTATTAATTTTTACAGAATCTCAATTGACTACACCCAGCATATCATATAAATGTCACTTTTTGATAGTTGAACAAATTATTTCAACATTGAAAAAGTGAATGATAACAATATGCTTTTCAAACCTCACCCATTCATTCTGCTTGAAATATGTATCCTTCTGCAAACATTTAGGTCTCCAATAGTTTAAATGTTAAAAATGATATAATAATGTCAAACATGTAAATCACAAATGCCCCAGAACAAGACTTTCCCGCATTGATATCCACACTATATATAAATACAATATGAAAGTGCAAGCTTTTCTACGAATGGAGCAAATTCGTTCATATCTAAAGGGGCTAACAAAAAGATGTCAGTGTATTCTGCAAAATAAGATAGGAACATGCAACGATCAGCAATATGGGAAAGAAAATTTAAAAAAAAATTAGATCTGCAAAACTGCTCTTGGAAAGTTGAATTACACAACAACACTCAAATAATCAAAATTCTAGGCCAAATTCCCGGTTCAAACTGAAATGAAATCCAAATCTAAGAACACCTTTGTCCTGTCGAACGTTTGAAAATTCTGTCAAAAAGACGTTCTTCTGAGACAATGTTCTTTTCATAGGAAGACCTTATTTTGTCTACTCTTGACTGATGCAGCTTTTGCAATTGTGTTCTTTCCTGGAAAAGGTAAAATAGACAAATATGGCTACACATCTCTGGAAAAGTTACGTAAGAGCTTAAAATAATCTAAAAAGGAGTGGAGTGGATCAAGGTAAATACTACACAATGATAGCAATAGGGTTAAAAGCATCATGATGCAGTTTGTATATTGGTATGCGAATGTAGATACTACAATATAGATGGTCAGTAATGTATGGATAGTAATGCATGGATAGTAATGCATGGATAGTAATGCATGGATAGTAATGCATGGATAGTAATACATGGATAGAAATGCATGGATAGTAATACATGGATAGTAATGCATGGATAGTAATGCATGGATAGTAATACATGGATAGAAATGCATGGATAGTAATGCATGGAAGCAGCAATGAGACATCACAAATGAATGGCCAATGTATGTTTACCTTTTCGTGCTTCTTCTCCAGCATGTCAACATCTTTTTGGTGCTTTTTAACAAGTTTAACGTATTGCTAAAAAGACATGATAATTACTTATCACCAGTAACATATTATGTGTCTATCATGTTCTATTAAGCCTACGGACACAAAATGAAAATTGTGCTGGAAAATTTCACCCTAATTCCTCATCACACTCATTTTATAAAACCAAACGATTTCTCCTAAGATTAGATACGATTAAATGCTCTTTAGTATAACATTGACACAAACTACTTACATAATAAAATTTCCAAGACATTCGGCCCGGCAATGTTTGAAAATAACGCCGCAAATTCTGACATTTACTAACAAGCCAGTCAAAAATTTGTTAGCCTAACGATTTAGGAAATAAAGTTGCTCGGGAAATCATCTGCTAATGAAATCAAATCATTAAGCAGCAGGACAATATCAATATAGCAGTAGGGATGATAATCTGACCTTTTCTCATCTCAGGCAGAGCCATGCTTTTATTGTTTTGACAAATCGTGCCTCAGTGTTCCCATAATGTATGTTCTTACAAAAAAAGAGTCTATCAAAGAATAATTTACTTGAAGATAATGAATTTAAAATCCTTCTGTCCAACTGACAGAATAATTACCTTATCACGCTTTAAATCTTCAAATGAAACAGGTTCTTCAACCTTTTCCTCATCTGAAAAGTAGACAGTAGTCGTCACGTGATTAAGAAACATTAATGCTTTTTTAATGCTGTAAGTAAATTAGGTATTACGTGGTAAATTAAGGTACTGCAGAAAGATGATTTTGGAGGCAGATTACGTAAAAGTACAAGCTCTCCATTCTATCCTTGAAAATGAGAATAATCCTTCTCGCTACATACAAAAGAATACTGCTCAGAAATTTCGCTGAATTGATTTGTTAATAAAATGATACAATAAATCATGAGCACAATTACTTTCTGCAAGCAGCAACAGGTTTTGTCCACTTTCAGCTTGCTTTATAAGCTTTTGGCTCTCTTGTGACTGCAGCAACGGACTGCCCATTGTCATATTAATTGAGAACAATGAGGCCACTGATTGTCTTGGTCCTATATCACGTGCTGCTTCAGCATCCTACGGTTTAAATAACTTTGATAGAAATGCAACAATAATTCCAAAAGGTGCCAATATGAGTTGATGCAAATCTATTAGATTATGCTAGGTTAAGTGCCATTCGCAGCAGAGTAGAAGAAAAACAGATAATAAATGATACTTACAAAGTGAGGATTTACAGGCAGAGCAGCTCTAGCTTAAAGATAGAAGGCCAATCTCAGATAATGAACTCCTGATATTCCCTAGTGTCAATACTTAGAAACGAAGGTGAAAATACCTCTTCCATATCTGCAATATCGAAAACCTGCATTTGCTCCCTTCTTTTTTCTGCTTGTGATTCGTATTTGATAGGATCGAACAAACGATCAGCAAAATCTACAATTGAGTGCAAACCATGATCACAAAGGTCAAAATCAAATTTTGAATAGCTTCGCATCTGTTGTTGTACATACTACTGTCACGTGACAGCGTACAAAATAAATACAGCATAAATACATGACTAAATCTGCTTTGCAAGAAAGAGAGCTCAGAGCAAGGAATGTTCGTACAAAAGAGCTCAATTGATTCTACGTTTATATTCTGTCTACTTAAAGATTCACTAACAAAAAAGTAATTCACCTGCAAACTTTTCTGGGACATACGTTTTTAACGTAATATAGACAAAAAGAGTGGACAATGGGCATTGTTGACCAGATTCAGTCCTTAGTGGAATATGGCGATAACCTGAAAAATATTTAACAGATAAAAAACACGACAATAAATTAGATAGTAAGATCATAAAAGCTGATGAAAAGATGATGAAAAACGTCTTATAAAAGATGTTGAAAGGTATCAAGAAAGAAACTTTTTACAAATAATCCAGTTGGCCATGAAAAAGCAAAATGATGACGCAACGATCGTAAAACAATTTAATGAAATAAACCAATCTAAAAAATAAAACAAAACAGAAATTTTAACTGCAAATCGGTAATACCTGGTTGAATCCCATCCAATGGTAGGACACGTTGACCGACAATCTTATCATTTTCATCGTAAACAGCTAATCTCAGAAGTGCTAATTCGGGGAGAATAACCTGTTTTAACGAATGTGAACAAGATATAAAGACATACATACATCCAACATACAATCAAGAAAATATTCAACATCTTAAAACCCTTCGACTTGCGTCTTCATCAGTTATAACATCCCAGATACTCTAAGGACACTTCAAATCATAACAAAAGAACACCATGTAATTATGGGTTGAAAATGAAAAACTTTTACACAATACAATGCGACTACAATGAGTAACACATGAAATTGAAAAGAAAGGAAATAAAAGTTGAAAAATTAGAACAGTGTATTGGAAAATATGATACTGTCAATCCCAACGGAGTATAAAGAATACCATGTAAGAACAAAGTAAGTGCTAAGCTATGAGATAGAAAACGTAAATGCAAATATAAATAGATAATGAAAGGAAACGAGACCAAATATAAAAAAGATTAAACAAATGAAAATATAGTGAAAGACATATAAATCAAAGACATGATATAAAATGAAAAGATAAAAGAGAGAATGAACAAATATAAAAGTAGCTAACAAACTCAAATATATAATAACACCATGCATCTACTTCTCCTAACATAAAGACTCCTGGGGTGTGAAAGTATCTAGCTTATGTTCCCAAAAAGTCTCACGTATCTTATCCCTCCGAATTCGCTATATACATACTTAAGAAAAACAACAATTGATTCGAGTTTGTAAAACATGTTTCGATTGCTTCGACAATCATCTTCAGTTACATATTAAGCATATTACATCGTGCAAAAGATATAAAGACAAATGACTACTCCTGGGGTCTTGTGACAACAACTTTGGTATTATAGTATAGCCGTCATTCTAAGGACCTGGCACACTCTATTTCAATGGAATAGTTTTGATAGACCTACAAATCTACATGATAGGCCTCTATCTGAATATACAGCCTTAAGAATTAAGTGGTCCGACTGTAACTTACAAAAACCTAAGCTCAATTCAGTTCAAAATGTGTCATAAATAAGAAAACAAATTTCCACAACTAAAACATATCTTAAATTTTTGTAATGTTGAAGCATTCCTTTATACCTTGTTAAAGGAGAAGATCTCATCATTAAAAACTGTGTTCATGAAATTGCTAGATCCCAATTTAGTTTTGTTTTTTCTTTTCGTATCAGCAGGCAAACCAAATAATTCGACCATGACATACGTTTGGCATTTTTTGTCTGTTAGAAACTGACCAGAGATTACCTAGAAAGTAGAACAAATGAAATGTTGAAAAATAAAGGCTACTGGATGTAATCTCTGGAATTTCGAGAGTTCGAATATGCTCACAGTATTGTCTAATCACAAGACCATTCTTTTGTATCAATTAGCAAACAAGAAAAAGAGGATACCTTGACAATGATTGTCGCAGGAACGACGCCGTCAATTGGAGATTCCGTAAATGGATCGAATGCTTTTTCAGGTCTTCTAATTATTTCAGGTTTCAATAGATAACTAAAAAAGCGATTTTCTTGTCTAAACATAATTCATACGGAAAATATTTAAATTCTAATGCAACTTGACAAATCAAAAATACACTAATAATACTGTGCATGATTGTATGTATATTTGTGCGGTCTGTTTGCGCTCTAAAAAAGTTACAAAAATGTAATAAGATTTTTCTTTGCCGTTGCCAAAGTATAGACTGAAGATGAATTTCTATAGATGAAGATGGAATGCCGTTCAGATATCATAGGTAAATGGGGATGTTGTAAGAACACCACAGACAAATATAAATGACGAGAAAACATGAAATGGAATACAGGATTATGAGATATAAAATGATACCTAAGTAAGTATGAGGGATTAAGAAAGTAACCAAGGATTGGTAAGATGGGATTGATAAGATGTGTATCAAAGAGGAGATGATTCATACCCACGCTGCCTGTTGGCTTCGAATTTACCATAATTGAGTTGATAAGGAACATCTATAAAAAAGGAAGTACTGTGATGAAAATAGCAAAGTAAATATCTAAGTTAAGTCTCATCTTGCTAAGTTGATATTATGAATAGAAATAGAGATGAATATACGATGAACAGGAGAGCATTATATTGGACTACCATTTATGCGAATAAAAAATGTGTTTGCATGCGGTCGGTCGCGTATACTTGCATGCATGTGTTTGTTGTGCTTGCGTTTGTATTTGCATAAGTGTCTGTATTTGTGTTTGTGTGTGTGTGTGTGTTTGCATGTGTGTGTTTGCATGTGTGTACGGAACCTGCAGTTGCTGGTGATGGAAATATTTAAAACAAAATCCCATCTAAACCCACCTTTCATGAAGGACATTTTTCAGGAACGAAATGTGAACTACAATCTAAGACATGGCAATGATGCTCAACTCCCAATGGTGCGAACCACGTCCTTTGGAATTAAGACCATAACCTTTCTTGGAAGCAGATTTTGGCAACTA
Source organism: Mastigias papua (assembly GCA_964019165.1). NCBI lineage: Eukaryota > Metazoa > Cnidaria > Scyphozoa > Rhizostomeae > Mastigiidae > Mastigias > Mastigias papua. The sequence continues at coordinate 353,024 of OZ025277.1, forward strand.
TTGCCGCAAGAAATAAAACAATCAAATACCCTTTCTATATTCAAAAAAAGAATTAAATGTTGGAAAGGTGGTGAGTACAACTGTAGGCTTTGCAAAACATATATTTCGCCAGTTGGGTTCCTAACAGGATAATCGGATAATCGTTTCTATCCTGTAATCTTTACTTATATATATATATATATATATATATATATATATATATATATATATATATATATATATATATATATATATATATATATATATATATATATATATATATATATATATATATATATATATATATATATATATATATTGTAAATTTTTCCAACTTATTCATTTTAGAAATTGTAAATATTTATCCAAAGTAGGCCTTAATTAGCAGTAATTTAGCTATTGTTCTTTCTATTAGCCTACTATAAATAAATTAATGATGATGATGATGATGTGTGTTTGCATGTGTGTGTTTGCATGTGTGTGTTCGCATGTGTGTGTTTGCATGTATGTATGTGTGTGTATGTATGTGTGTGTGTGTGTGTGTGTGTGTGTGTGTGTGTGTGTGTGTGTGTGTGTGTGTGTGTGTGTGGGTGTGTGGGTGTGTGTGGGTGTGTGTGGGTGTGTGTGTGTGTGTGTGTGGGTGTGTGTGTGTAAGCAGAGAGGAGTGAAGGAAATAGAGAGAGAAGTGTGGAGAGAGAAGGAGAGAAAGGGGGGACTACTGACAGGAAAAACAGTTGGACGCTATAAGTAATGAGACTGAGACAGTAACTTAAAGAATAAGAACAACGATTGTAAGTGAAGGTCTTTGAATAGACATACCACAAGTCTGAAGATTTAAGGAAACTAACTGGCACCCGACGTTCCAAAAAGCCTAGGAAAGGAATCAAACAAATATAGTTGAACAAGTCATCAAAGATTTGTAATTAGCGCTTCTTGTTACATACTTCTCATTAAGCATGAATTGGGATTTGACTTTATTGACAATCCTAGGTCTAGACTGACATAAGTTTAATTCTAATAGAAAACCATTATGGTGATAAAAACAGTAAAAATACCTGCGGGTTATAATTTGTTGATTCAACACGCGTTCCTTTCGGATATATTCTACTCAGTTGGCGATTGTTATACCTGTCAATATTTCGGAAAATATCCTTTATAATAGCTAGTATTGTCACCTAGGAGACCGTGAATTTTGAATGAATTTCAGAAAAAGTTTATCACTTTAGTAACAATCTTCTCGATGTCAAAAAAGATTATTTGGTTTGCAATTATAATGAGTAATAAAAAAAGTACATCAAATAACATGAACTAGTATACCAATTGCTGTATCAAACAAGAGTACACTATTCCAGAACAATGAGCTTTTTTAAAGTGAAAAAGAAAACATCATGCCACAATCACTGCACAAATCGCAGTAAATGTGGCATTCTGCTTTCTAGATAAAAAGAATAAAATTTTACCACATTTATATTGCTGACATCCAATAAGCAAGCAAATGCATTAATTTAGGCCCATTCCGTTTACACGAAATGGGATTCAAAATAAAGTTGGTATGATATAAAATGGGTTCCAATAAAATGAACAGATGAACAGCTTTGTTATCGATCCTCAAAGGACTCATATCGGATTCAGGCGAGTTAGCAAAACTCATCTTATCATTTTGAATCCTACATTATGTAACGGCGGAGATCTTAATCTGTCTGTAAGAATACTGATACAACTATCATCAAATAATTTCTGTCATGCATAATTTACACAGCCTGCACACATAAGAAATAATAACAAAAGGTAATGAATGTCATAACATACTTTGTGAACTCTACAGGGCCAGTCTTGACAAGCTGAATAGCAGAGCATTCATTAAATGACGATATCTTGAAAGATAAGTTCTTTTCTACGAAAAAAAGAGATTTTTGAAAAAAGATCACATGTTTTTGCTCACCTTTAAAGTCCCCAATATTTTCACATTTACTAGCTGATAATGAGAATACTCCTGGATCTGTTTAAAATGGATAAAGATTATGTCAATGTAACTGATTTGTCAATATTAATGGATGTGTCGATGGTAATCTACAAATAAACTGGCTACTCTTTCTAATTTGTCTTCAATGTTGTTCGTCGTGTCTATTATCGCCAAAAAAGATTGTGATATTCAGAAATAAGCAATACATCCAACAAAAATAATAAATAAAATGACATTTATGAACATAATCATCTCAAAATGATAATAATTGCCATCCTAAAATCATGACGTAGTGCATCATAACAAAGCATGTAATGACGTAGCATATGATGACGAAGCGAATTACCTACACAAAGAACGAAAATTTTGCCAGAAAAGGATCCATGGCTATTGGTCACATTTGATATAGCACAAGAAACCTAGCAGGATTGAGACTTTCCGCTACTGGTCAGAAATGTTCCTGAAGCAAAACACTTGCATTTGAAAGAACCTATACAAGAGCTATGACAATTAAAGAACAGAGAAAATGATAGGAACCAAAAAGAATAGATATGTGGAAAATTGACGTTAACATCAGAACAGAGTCACTACAGAAGAGTGCGCTCCTCGAAACTGCTAGAGGATTAAGAAGAATATTGGGAATGTAATCCTTGACAGTTAACATCGGGAAGAATCTCAAGATCTAAGGGTACTAGTTGTAGCCAGATCTAGATGACAAATTTACCAGTATAGTACTGTGTGAAATGGTATCAAGCATAATAATAAAAATGACAACAATCTCTTTGTTTATAATTGGCCATCCTTCTAGCTAAGGTGCTAATTTAGCCAATCAGAAATTAAATGATTGACGTTTCTTATCCATTTTGTAGCTTTAATTTTGAAATATTTATTGGATCTTGTCCTTGTTCTTTTATTTTGGACCAGACTTTTTCATTGCAAAGATTACTGTCATAATGGAATATATCCAATAAACTTACCTACTTACCTATTTACTTACCTATTTACTTAAATACATACTGCACTATCTATGTGTTAACTCAGGTGCAAGCAATTCCACAGGCTTAATCACCATTTCATTAAATCCACAGGCGTAATTGCATCAAATTCATCCTCATCATAGTCACAAGCCGACAATTATCGTAGTCATTAATGAACATAAAGAAAATACACTTACCCTCCGACGATTCAAAGCTCTGAAATACGGTTGGCTGGATATAGTTAACCAATGATGATAGAAAAGGATCGATAACATTTTTGATTGTTGATGATTGACTATAAGACTCATCATCTTCACTATTTATGCTTCCACCTCTCGTTGACTGTATAGAGAATATTTAATTTGTATAAACTTATTTCTATAAATGTTTCCTCAAACTTTACTCTATTTAGTATGCTCAAAATGCCTAAAGGACAATAGTAACAAACTCTGAAAGAGAATTGGGCCTGGTAATGTTGTTTAATAAACACAATAATAGTATGAATTCTGTTCTAAATTACATACATTAACAAACCCAAGTCATTTTCACGCATGTGAACTGCAAACTGACTCCAAACATTTTGACTTCCTGCCTCACAAAGAGGGGGCAACACTTCATGTCTTTATCAAACAAATTCCAAACTAAAATAATCACATGCTAAGATAATCACATACTGATATAATCAAATTATAGAATCATACCTTTTTATACACCCTAGAATACCCGGACCCGTTGGTGCTGAAGGAGGTCGTACTTGATGATCTAGAAGCATCACTTTGTCTAACATCATCATCACTGTCATTCAAATCATCTACATAAAAATGGCATGGAACTTTTCCTTCCCATGAATCACATATTTTGCTAAAAGCGGTATTTCTAAGCGACTTTTCACTAAGCTGCTTTGCCAACGGTGATTTAGCTCTACGTAAACTTTTCTTAGATGCAATATTTTCATGTGACTTAGATGAAAAAAGTTGCTTTTTCTGACCAATTTCATTGCACCCATTGCCTAGTGTGGGCAAATCATTTAAACTTCCATTGCTTTTTGCCACACCAGCTAAGCATTGAGCGTTAACTGTGTCTTCAGCTGAGTCTCCCAAAGAGCTTAAGCTTCCCATTTTGTGCAACTGTGGTTCACTTGAATGGCCACAAACATCATCTAAGGACTTTGAACTTCCATCACAAACATTTGTTATATTACTTTTCACTTTTAATTGTTGATCCCAAAACAACTCAATGTTACCTTTCTTTTCATCAAGTCTAGAATTCGAAATATCAATTGACAAATGACCATGTTCATTTGACTTTTGTTCAAAAATATTAGTCCCTTCCGTGCATTTACAGGTGGCATCTTGAGACGCACAGCATCTGCAATTTGAATCTAAAACTATTTCCTCTTTTTCCCAATCAACTTCAATACTACTGTCAGACAGGACTGTACTTTCTGAAATGATAGATAACCTCTTTGTTTGGAAGCCTCCTTTTGGTGCTGCAGATTTAGATGAAATACTCTGTTCCTCTTCATACACATCCGAAGCATCTTGAGAAACAAAACGTTTCTCTTGGCAGCTGTCAAGCAACTCTGAAATTAATAGAAGATTTTTCATATCTAAATTGAATAAAAAATTTCCTACCTGAAACATCAAAAACACTAAATAATTTCCTAAAAGGGAATCATCTGTAACCTCAGGCAGATACAATGAACAGAAATAAGGCCAAGGCAATGACAATACAAAAAAGATGCTTCTGAAGTGTGCAGTTTCATGATGAATGCGAACTGAATCCAGTTACGCAAAAATAGATACTGCACTAGGCCTGTTTGCTGCTGGCATACTGAATGGAAATGGTAGATACAAATGAAAAGAGAAAATAAGGACATCGGTCAAAATTAAGTTAATAAGATATAGTAGAGCAACACTAGTATATTTTATTGAAAGGTGACCTCATCTATAATAACACAATACACTCTAAGAAGCATTCACAAAATAATTATTAATATGAAAATTACTCGGACTATTTCCCAATCAAATGCAATACATATCCCATACTTTCTGGCTCAAAGCACGTTAAAAAGGTACTGTCTTCTAGGTTTGCAAGGACATTAATAGCTACATTTCTCATAAGTCCATCCTATCATAGTAGCTTTCTTCAAGGACTGTTGTTTCCGACATAATATTTCTCTTGATTTTACGTTAGAGAAGGCGGAACAAGATGATATAGAAACCTTTGATATATGGTACAAGTAACTTTACGCCTTTCTGAAGATCACAACGAGGAAAATAACATCGAAAAATCGACCTGAAAAGCTAGAGATTGAATTCAGGGAGTTCAATCAAGCACTTTCACTTGGACGGACTTTCACTTCAAATATACGTTAAAACCTCCCGATATGCTAAGGATATGAGGAACAATCGAAAAAGTAAGTTCATGTACAGGCCATGTGATTACAACGGATTTGACCAAAAATCAAAATGCTAAACATAAAACATTTTCGGCACAACACAACACAGCTTTATTTCATTACTCAATATTAAAAATCAATCAGTGGCTGCTTTTAATCATAACAAAGTTTGATGACAGTGTAAATCCTCGAATTGGCCCCCTTCGAATAAAAAAAATAATATATCAATAATATTAACAATAATGAATTCTTTATTTAAAGTTGGCTGGTCTCGCACTGAGCTACTTAAAGCCAGCCATACAACGTACGTGAGTAGGAATCAAATCTAATTACAGCCACACGAAAATTTTGCATAATCTACAGCAGCAATCAAAAGTTGTACTAGTTTCATTTTTTGATTAAAAATCTCTAACGCTTGGATCTCTTTAATTCGGATTGTGAGTGTCCGTCATAATTTTCTACCAATAAATCAAATAGTTTTTACGCCATACAAATTAGTCTTGGCTTTAGGCAAGGCAAGGCTATTACTATCACGACAGTGATGTGATTTATCTTTTGCCACAAGCACTTGTCAAAGAAATTGGGTTCAAGTTATTCGCTGTTTTATAAATCTTGGTCAGGAGCAGCTGTAAATGTCTTTGTTGAATAGATACTGAGTAAATGCTGCTAAGTAAAGTCTTGAAACTTAGAACTAGTATCCTTGTGTATGAGTTTTTGGGGTTCTTTCATGAATATTGTTGATCGTATTACTAGAATTCCTATGATGAAACTGCCACATGAGTAGACAGTAACTGAAGTGTGACATTGTTCATTCAAACAGCAGTTTATCCAGTCCCTTGAATGAGGCCCTACCGCAGAGGATGCTGAAGACTTTGATACAGGGTGAAAGTTACATTGCTCATTGAATGTTATAGAGAAAAGGCACTTTAATAATAAGCTTTTTATATGGCAAGCGTGAGATAATTTATAAGCCCCCTTCGCATAAGCCCTCCCCTCGGATAAGCCGTATCAAAACTAAATGAGCCCCCGATGAGCTACAGTATACCATATTTTAGCTGTAACTATATTTGTTGGCGTTAATCATATCGCAGCTATTTTAATTACGATAAGTTACGATGAATCTACGACAATATCAATTCTCATTACGATGTCGTGGTTGTAGCCATTATCAGTCATTGAAGCGCGAACATATAAGAAAAGTGGCTATTTGCCATTAGATTTCAAAGCAATAGCCCTTTCTCTTTACAAAAAAAAGTCCTCTAAAATAATGACAAATATTCAGCTAAGCTCTTCCAATATCAAAAATAAAACAACTACACAAAACAGTGGAACCACTTTGTAGCAGATGCATTCTTGTACATGGACAAAGAAGATTACCTGATATTAGAAGGTCCTTTTCAACATCTGGTGGTAACTTTTTATTCTTGATGACAATTTTACCAAGCAGGCGGTTAGGTGGAGGGAGTGGAATATCCTCCTCAAGCTAAATGAAAAACCAATTGTTAAAATCATAACATAAACTATCATATATTTTAGCATTATAAAAAATTATCAAATAATAGTATAAAATATCGAAGTAACAATATGCCATAATAATACATATCATAAGTTGCAAAAATAGTATAAAATGTCAGGTTACATTCTTAAACTATTCAAATATTAAAAACTAATAAAAATCACCTAGATGAATGTTGGAGTGAATAATCATTCATTTTCAAGACAATATACTTGCAAATTTGATATCAAAATTCTCACCGGCCAAGATTCAAGAGGCTGATGAAGAAGCATTTCACCAAATATCTCACTGCAATATTCGGCAAGTTTTCTCTGCTGAATTAAGCTAAAGCAGAATTTTTATGAGAAAATGACATGTTAAATTATTTCCAAAATCACCGGCTTCTGAAATCAAGCAATTTTGTATAACAGAAGTACTACTTTAACAAGCATGCATGTATAGCTGAAATTACATTTCGAGTTTCATTTCGAACATCATACATGCTAACATTTAATACGCTCATTAACGTCAGCATAAGAGCATTCAGGTATCGATATATATATATATATATATATATATATATATATATATATATATATATATATATATATATATATATATATATATATATATACATATATATACATATATATATAAATGTCAAAAAGCCACAACCAACCAAGTAATTTTAAAGTATACACAGAATTCAAGAAATAAAATTACACCATTTCAAACGTTTCGGCACAAGCCTTCATCAGTAATATATATATATATATATATATATATATATATATATATATATATATATATATATATATATATATATATATATATATATATATATATATATATATATATATATATATATATATATATATATATATATATATATATATATATATATATATATATATATATATATATATATATATATATATATATATATATATATACACATATGTATATATATATATATATATATATATATATATATATATAAATACATATATATATATGTGTGTATATATATAAATATATATATATATATATATATATATTTAAATATATATATATATATATATATATATATATATATATATATATATATATATATATATATATATATATATATATATATATATATATATATATTTGAATGATGTAATATATAATAAATGGAAATGAATGCGATGTTCTGAATCTTCACTTAATTTGTAGAGGCATTCACCTATTCTTTCTTCACTTACCTGCAATGATTTTCAAACGACAAGATGACCGGCAGTTGTGTTGTTACAAATGCAGTTTCTTTAATTGCAACAATTACATCCTGCAAAAAAGTTGGAAATAAATTTCATTTACTGACTTTGCAATGAGGAAGCAAAGATAAAAGAAAAATGCCTTATGGTTGGGAGATGGAATGTGGGTCATTGCTTCAGATAATGAGACTCGATCATAATTAATTTTCTAATATTTTCCCAATAGAGTGAACTTTCTATAAGAATAGTTTTCTAATTACATTACTGTTGTGTGACTACAAATCTTCATTCGAATGTCATATTGTGCTTGTCCTATTTCTAATGTCATATTCTTTAGCTGCTGTTTGATTCCTGGTAGCAAGGAATTCTAATGAATAGGGAAATTCCTTTCACTAATTCATTACAGTTTTGATCATTCGCTAAGAAAAAACTATACGTTTTGAAAACTATAACTGGAAATTATGCACCGCAGGTCTGCCCCCATTACCTATCTCCAATCAGGGCAAAACCAGGTCTGAACCCCAGCTTCATGCAGGCCTTACCAAGGATCCGTACTGTGGTTTAGGTTACAGAAAACAGCTACAAGCAATGACATGCGAAACTCTATCGGCATGTAACCTGTGTTTGACAGTAGTAAGTTATACAAACAATAGCTGAATCATAAGATGGACTACCCAAAGAAAGCAAACGCTCGTACATATGCATTCAATTGGGCATATATATTGCAAAGTTAGGAATGATAAATACCTTAAAAAGAATGTTCGAACAAAGCGCACGACCATGTGTTATTATTGGCTCATCGTTAAGCCCATCCCAGCAATCCAACTCAATGCATCTATACAGATTCAAATCTTGATCATAGAGCTGTGCAATTAAATTAGCATAACAGAAGATAAAACGTTAAATATCGTGTGATTGTATTAAATTGATGAACATATTCTTAAAGGGGAGAATATTTGATTGTAACTTCATTATTTAGGAAGCATTTATCACACGGTGCATGAATTATTTAATGCGATAATAACAGCTGCTAATCATTTACAACTAAACTGAAGTGCATTGCAAGCGCACAAACCTGCAGCCAGCGAGTAAACATTGCCTGTACATTTCTACAGATGACTTGCCACCAAACTGACGTCCTTGAAAATAAAATTAACATCATTGAAAGCAACTTCAAAATATCATGTTGAGGTGTCGTCACTGGTATTGCCAAGAGACATGGGAGAATTTCGAGCCAAGCAAAACTGGGGGTCTAAAAGCTTAAGTAAGTACCATCAAAAAGCTTTAGAAGATATCTCTACAGATTTTTATAAATATTAATTCCATGCAAAGATATTTAGGGCAATATCATATAGTGATCAAAGTAGTAACATTTATGAACAATGGACAATTGAACTTTATCGCTAGTTTCAAAGATATAAAAATATGGCACCTCCTAAACACAGCCAAATACTATGGTCTGTATCGTTTCTCTTCATCAAAATTCGAGCATAATTCCGGGGCTTCAAACTGAGATAAACACAAAGCAGCACAAATGATGAAAAATTTTATATAAAAAGAATGATAGGCAAGGCTACTCACCGATAAGATATGTATTATGGGATGAATTAACATAGTAATGTGTTAATGGAAAGCTAAGATCGTGCTCCTCATCTAGAAATCCCTTTTTCAAAATAAGATTGTCTTCACTCATTAGGAATCTTGCTAGGCCATCGAAGGCTATTCGATCTATAAAGATAAATGATCAAAAATTACACACATAGAGTACGCATTCGCAATAAGACAAAAGACCATTCATATAGGCAAAAGACCATTCAAATGCCTCATATCAAACTAAACGCGCTGTATACCATGGCTATAAATATGAAAAAACACTACAACTTTAATGGGCTTACAAAGTAAATTTTCAAATGCACTAATCAACACAAAAACCATGATAATGTTATGAACTCGTTACTCTTTTACATGTAAACTTACTTGTTTGAGACAACTCTGGCGATGGTTCATATTTACTTATTAATTTTGAGGCTTTCTCTGTGCAATAATAGGGAAACAAAATCTCGTTCAAGCGAGGATCACGCTGTTCACCATTAAGGAAATTAACCAGTTGATTAATCTTTAAAAATGGTGCTCTTCCACCACACCTTCAAATAAAGCAATAAATACCATTTTGTGAGCAAAATATTGAAAAAAATACTCAGTTTTGCTCTAATGCTTACAAATATCACAACGATGGTAATAGCAACAGGTGTACTGTAATGAAGACAAAACAATTCAAATTCATCCAAATACAATAAGCAACATTGGCTTTGAAAGAACTTTAATAAATTCAAAATAATGGCTTAAATGATGGGATATATTTTTGCATCATATATCAAATTCTACACTTTTACAACACATATCTACTACATTTTGAAGAAACCATTTTAAACGAATGATGATATGATAGGTCAAATAACTGGGCAGGTCCTCTATTAAACTGCATCCCAAAAATAAAATAAATGGAGAAATGAGCACTTACATCTTCGTGAAGATTTGATCTAGATCCTGTCTTGGGCACAAAAATGTGTAGAGTTTATAAAAGTGGTCCAATGTGAATTCGTCTGGCTCAATTTCATCGTTTTTCAGATGTGGAAGCTGTAAGGTTTGCATTCCATCTGAAAAGCGCTGTTCATACCTCATTGCATTGAAACACTTGCATATGCTGCAAAAAAACAAGAAAGAGTAGATACAGGTGCTACTAACAAGCAAAAATAAGTTTAACAGAGAAGAGTGAAATATCGGTAAGTTAGAAGAAATAGATGACAAAATACTACACTACAAGAAAAAAGTCACGAATGCTGTCCTAAAGAGAAACGTGAAAGAAAGAGTGTTTGGCTAGCAGCCACAGGGAACTATCCATGATGTACGACGATTCACGGCAATAAAATGGCCTTTGATTAATAATAAATGCCTATATAAGTCCTAAAGATGCATGCTTTTTTATAAAGAACCTACCTCAAGGCCTAGTTCCAAAAGTTCCTTATGTCTGGACCTCCAAATTGTAGCACTAAAAGTTCCTTAATTTTCAGTACATAATTAACGGCACAAACATGGTACAGACACAAGCAAATCGTTGAAATCCTTAATTTTGCCTTTAATTTTGGCTATAATGTAAGACTAATGAAAAATGAAAGACCTATCATAGATATAGCACACAATCTATGCAGATTTTGGCTGCAAATGAATGGAACCGTCTTCCTAATCCTTGATAGTTTGGTGTTATAACAATATTTTAAATTGAAAAGTTTCTTAGGAGATTTTCCTTTAGTAGTTTAAGTTCTTCAAACGTTTCAGCATTCTACATGTAAGTTCCTTATAAAGTAGTCTCTTATAAAAAATGACATTTACTACGTAAAACACCTGAAAAGTACATGCGAAATTATATTGGCTTCCATCTGGAACATATCATTGGGACAAGAATATTGCATGACCTGTTCGCTAGGATATAGCCTGAAAAGTGATTAAATTGCTTAGAAAATAATTTTTGTAAAAGCTCACTTTTTAATTGGTATCTTTCCAACAGAATTCTGCATACAACGGGCTTTGGTATACCTTGAAATTCAACGTAAATTAGTAAGTAGGATAAAACTTTGAGCAGCCAACAGCAATGCAACAATAAAGCAAAAACAAGCAAAATTAAAAGTTACCCATGATATTTTGCTGTTTATCACGGTCCATAGCAAGATCATTTCCATGCAAAAATTGCCTCAGTGTTCTATGCAATAACCCTTTTAATTACTGATTCTACCACATTTCTCTGGGGTACTCCAGTTACATTACAGATTATGGAGATCCTTCCCTGACTTTCTCATGTGCAAACCACTGGACAACGATATTTCTTCTGCTTTGTTAACAGACTTAGCATACAGGGTACAAGATAATTAACAACAAATAAAATAATTGTGTTGCTCCAAATACTTACTGCTTTGCAAGCAAAGTAATGACACTAGGGTTTTTAAATCTTCTGTTTGCAACTAACGTATTCATAGCCTTTATCCACTCCTACAAGAAACCAATTATTTACCACTACAAATTATATTAAAATGATAAATCATATCCAAAAGTTTAGCAGAATTTCACACTGTATATAACATTGCAAGGTCCTATCAAAAAGTTCTGAGGTGATAAAATAATGTTCTGATACCTCAGGTAATGTGTTGCCATTTTCAGCTAATAATCTTTAAACCATAAACTTTAAGCCGAATAATCAAAATAGACCAGATACATATAACCAGTGTAGATCAGAACACACCAGTCATGCATACTTTTTTGCAATCAGGGCAATAAAAATTTTGCAATGGTTATACTGAGTGTTATGCTCATATTTCCTACTCTAAAGTATCTAGCATGCAGCAAGAGAGAAAAAACGGAAAGTATTGCCAGTGGAATATCAAAGAGAAGGCAATCTAAATAGCCAAGCACAGAGCTAGCAGTTGTAGAGCCAACAATCAGTATAAATATCCATGTCATATATATGTCATATTAAACTTTAGAAGTGAGATAACAAACAGCCAAATACATTGGTTTGAAAAACAACCTGATATTGCTGATGAAGAAGCAAAAAAGATACCTACCACAGCCATATCAACAGACCATGATGAAAGGCGCAGATAATTCACATCAACAAGGTTAGTTCCATAAACAATTGCAAATGACCGATCTTGAAGGGGCTCTGAGCTATAACTTTCTAATGTTTCGCGAACTTTTTCCTAATGAAAATGAGATAAAAAGCCATCTCCTTTTAATAGATATCTGTCTTCAATTGAGAGGCAAGTAAGAAACACAAAATTTTTCAACTTTAACTATATAAGCTCTACTACTAGTACTAGTTAGTTAACTCTTTCCTGTGTTGAGACAAAAACTAATGCGAACTTCCTACTTTTGTAGCAAACAGGGCTCATATGATACTTTCAAGTAACAAAAGAGTAGATCATCTAAGAAACACAACTTATAAATATTAAAAATTTTGAAGTGTGAGAAAATAGCTGACCAAAGTTGGGCCTGCACTTGTGACTACATTGCAGTGAAGCTGCAATGGCTTCCCTGTGCAGATTGGCAAAGAGAGGCAATGCAAGAAAATGACCTGCCTTTCAGCAATATGCTTGAAAATATAACCTGAGAGTTCAATGGTAGGGTACTTGAGCCACAGAGCTGATGAATGTAAGTTTGAGCCCCTTTAGTCAGTTATTTTCAAGTACTTTCAAAGTCTAAGTTCTCTCAAATCTTGTTGTCCCTACCTACAAAAACATTAAAAAATGTAGCACATAATACCTTTGGTAAACAATACCGTATATCACTGATTTGAGATACATCAATGATGGTAATTTCCTGTGAATTGCAAATATTTCAAGATTAAACAGGGAATAATTATCAATGGAAAACAGAAAGTATGAGACATTAAACAAAAAACATTGAAATATCAAAAATAATCAGCTGACAATGAGTGCCTGTATGAGCATGTACCTGTGAGTGGGTGCATGAGTGCATTAGTGTCAGTGAGTATGTATGTGTATGTATGCACTTTGTGCACTTGCTTATAACTGTTGTGTATGTGTTTATTTGTTTGTTTGTTTGGTTATTTACTTGCATATAAAACATCTGTTTGTGTAAGTATTAAGTGGAAAAGGAGGAAGCAGTTTCTTGAAAGCTGAATCAAACAGAGAAGCTGGACAACAAGAACCATAGACTGAACTGAACTGAATAGACATGTAAGCCAAACCTTCTCCAAATCTGATACATAGGATAAGAAGAGTCCATTTTCATCAATTTGAATAATAACTTCAGCTACAGAAGGAGGTTCCTGAAATTTAAATGTAATGATATTATTGAATTGTACAGCTAATATTGCTATTTAACCAACCAAGTTGGGGCATACTGTAAAGCCATGACATAACCCTCTGGAGGATCATTCATTTTACATTTTGGATGAGAGCTTATCTGGAGCTATGGTAAAGAAGACCATCTCTTTAGATAGGAATAACACTAAGGAGAGAGCAATTACTTATTATGGAAATTCAGGAATGAAAAAACTTTTGCCATGTCGAAAATTTATCCTATAAATTGCCAAACTCAATATGTATGCATGCAGAGTTTGAAAACAGATACTGTACATAAGGAATTCATCCACAACAAATTCATGATAAGTCTGGACAGAAGATATGCCATGGGGTATTTGGATAAATTATCTATCAAATAATAAGATTTCAATGGTTCCTGCATTCAGTGCTGACTAGAAATTTTGTTTTATTATTTGGAGAAAATATCTAGGAAAACATAAAAATTTAAAGCATAAAGCATAAAGCAAAACATAAATCATTAGGATCTTAGTTGTTCTATACTTATAAATGAAAAAGCATATGAAAAAGCATGAGATGGTGAGGTGGAAAATACTCAAAGACTTATTCAAAGTCAAATCTAAAATTCTATTGCTTTGATTATGATGTTTTAGCACTACCCACTTTAGGTCCAAACCAAAACCATAACAATCTATCGCAATCGACAATAAATCGCAACAGATTATAATAATTTTACTCGATTCCCTAACCCAACAGACGGAAGTAATACAAGCTTTTCTCCTATCGACGTAAAGCTCCGTCAACGAAGCAAATTTTTTAATTCGTTCCTGATGCTTAATTTAATTCAATAAAGATTCTGTGAATGTTTGTAAACATTCCTCTCCTTCACCTGCAATAAATCAACAACTGCACAGACGAGATTCTTTCAATATTGACTGAGGAAGTTGTAACATCCACTTTATAACGAAACAACGGTAAAACCAACTGAATTTCAACACAATTATGCTATGAAGCAATTCCAACAAGAACAATAATACGGAAATCACTCTCATCAACATTTGACATTAGGCCAGTACGTTTTCACACGAGTAGCTACGTAAAAGCGATGGATTTATTTTTATGCCAAAAGCAACATTATGAAAATCAAAAGATAATGTCATACCTCATCCCATTTCAGAAAGACTGACTTAATTTTCAAACAGTCAGCAACACTTGATTGCAAACTTGCAAGCTCTTCTCTCCAAGTACAACATTCTTGTACCGCTAAGTCAGAAATCTTCTTGATGACTTTGCTCATATTTCCAAAAGCTAGAATCGATATGTGTATACCATATCACCACCAATTACAAATTCAAAATCAGATAAACTATATAACTGCTGATAGTCCTTCCTAGATAAACATAATCGGAATGTGCGATCATCTGTGTAATTGTCATCTGTGTCATGTACTCAAAATGCAAAGAACATAGGGCCCTTGAGCAAATCCGTATTGACATTCCGAAGGTGTGATGACGTAACATACTAAATGTGAGTTGGTATAATATTATTGTAAATTCCTTCTCAAATGTGTCGATGATCAGTAAGTCTGACATCAAAGGTAAATTTGCTGACTTTAGTAACAACATAGATTTACCAACTATAGCTACAATTAACTACAATGGCTCAAAATATGCGAAATTTCCTACTAATCTACCTCAGGTTTATATACTTGCTCCTTGGTTCCCTTGAAATTCGCCAATTTTGATGATACCCGCTGTTTCATTGAACAATTGTTCTGCGAACGTTCTTGCTTATCTCACTAAGTAATCTGCAAATATCATATGCTGAATTTTGGGAACCAGATTGCTAATAATGACAAAAGAAAAAACATGATGTTCTCTCCACAAATCTAACTATACTGTTATTAATCCTCTTTTATTTTCTTGTAAAATTGCAAAAATATCACCATTAGCAGCTGCTAATGACAAAAACTTTGAACAAGGGAGCTGTTACTTGTTAATGCTGGATACAATGGTGGAAGGATTTTTTAGACAAATGGACAAGTTCCCTTACCCCATGCACTGAGTTCAATAACATTTCATTCCCCATTTCAAATTCGAAGTACTGAAAAAATATCATACCCCACCACAATAATATTGTTAACCATGTCATACATTCATCAGGGGTGGTGCCAGGAACTTTGCAACGGGAGGCTGACCCTGCCAACGGGTGAACTAAGATACAGATAGCAAGATACTAGGAAAGAGGATCTACTTGAGGAAAATTTTGCAGAAATTATTCCATAACTCTGTATTACAGGACTGAGAAGTTTGAAGGAAAAGGGCTTTTTGCAGTTGAAGCTTTGGGCTTGGGCATAGTTCAATCATTGATCATGATTTCAATCGAGAGCTTGAAACTACCTAAAAATGTAACCTGGATGTGAAAGAAAGGAAATAGAAAAAGATAAGAGTCAAAAAAGTAAAGAGCATTTACTCATTATGTCCCATGACTTTTTGCCCGCACACAGAAAAGAATGTCAACGTTAAACAATTAACATATGACTTATAGGCCTATTTTTGTTGGAGAATTTTATAAAAAAGAATTTGATACCCAATAATGACTTAGCAAACACCTTGACAGTCCAATAAAACAAGGCAAAAATATTTCATACCCCTCCAAAAATTTCCCATCCCTGTACCCAGCATTAAAACGACAGCTCCCTAACAGAAGAAATGAATATTGTGCATCATACGTCATCTTTCTGCAGCCCAATCGTAGGTCAATACATCTTCAATTCTGCTTTATCCTAATGTAAAAATCCTCACAATAGTTCTGTTTTACCCAATAAACTGCTGTCCTACTTCCATTTCTATACTTGTATATATTGCCTACCTACTTTTGTGACCTTCACTTCTACTCTGTCCCTTCTGCCACTCCGAGGGAGTAAGTTAACTTTGCATCTGTCTTGTTTATAACATAAGGCATTATACGTAATGCAATTACATCTATAGATATGTGTCATAGATGTTGCAGATATATTGCATGTTGCATAAGGCATTATAC
Source organism: Mastigias papua (assembly GCA_964019165.1). Classification (NCBI taxonomy): domain Eukaryota; kingdom Metazoa; phylum Cnidaria; class Scyphozoa; order Rhizostomeae; family Mastigiidae; genus Mastigias; species Mastigias papua. Next base: position 369,974 of record OZ025277.1, read on the forward strand.
GTAATGCAATTACGTCTATACATATGTTTCATATATGTTGCAGATATATTGCATGTTGCATAGATGACTACTCCACCGTTAGTTGGTATCACTCTTTTCTTAATTTGCTAAATAGCCATGCTTACTTAAAGCAATTATTTCTCACCTTTGATAAATCTTTTGATCGCTTTTCTAACACCTCTGCATAATTATCAAAATGATCCAGTAGACTGGTACTCAGTCTATTTACATACAAGGAAAACATCTCAAAGACCAAAACGTCCGAGTCTGATTTGATGGTTTGAAATGAGCTTAGTAATTGCCACTCAGACAAGCAAATTGGGAATTGACTCAACTTTCAAGCAGTTAGTGTCTTGAAGCATTAAATCATGTTTTGCATCAATGACACCATGGCAAGGACATCGACTTTGCAACTCGAATTTTAACCATTGATAACTCATCTGCACCCACCTTCTTCAAAGACTGCATCACAACATCCTGTATGAAAGCTTGTAGAAGTACATCAATAACGCACGTAACTGTTCCTACAGGGGGGTTCGGTGGGGGTGTCATACTCCCAGAAGAATAAGGAGTTGCGGAGAAACAGATAGTCTACCAAGTTGTTAAATTCATAGATTCACACAATCTGCCAACAAATTGAACGCATAGTATTCAAGAATTTAAACAGATTTTCTTCACTCAGGTCTTACACCCCAATTCCAAAAGGAAATTTCTAGAAAAGTCCCTAAGCTTACTGTTATATATACGCCAACATCTAATACTAAACGTAATCCAAGGAGAATGACGCCATTATGCATTATCAAATGGAATCCGAATGAAGATTAATATAAGGAGCGACCTCCCTGATCTCAAATTATAATGTTTATGAGTCAGATGACTAGAAATTTCTCAGTCACTTCATTCAAATATTACCAAAAATAGCATGAGCTAAAATATATGCTCGTTCTTGGAATAAAAATGAGTTAACAATTTTAGCCATGACTAATGTCTAGATAGTTTGATGAGAGCACTTACATAAAAACCTCAGGTCTTATTTGAGCTTTATTTGAGAATGTCTTTTTGAGCTCACAGCTGAATTGTAATACCTGAAAGAATGAAAAATGGAATGAGATCCGCTGTGAAGTGAAAAGTTAAAGAAGTTTGATGAATATTAATGAGTTAGGTTGCCTCTACTATAAGACTTAAGACAACGCCTTATAGCCATCCTGATTAAATTTGGATAAGAAAAATTTTGACAACGAGTTTACTGTTTCACTTTTCCTGTCAATGGTAGCCTAATCCTTTGCATCCGCGTTCGCATCTTGGCTGGTTGTTGAATTGTAGAACAAGAAAGAAAGCAATGTGTGCTGGTCTACGATCCTCTAAAGAAGAAGCGTTGTGGATTTGCTCGTGTTGACTGATATGCTAGTTTAAAATATCTGCAATAAGGAGCAGTCTATTTCACTTTGGAAGCAACGACATTGAGAAAATGCAGCTAAAGTGGGGAATTGCTGGTGCTGGAAAGGTCGCTCATGACTTCTGTGTAGCTCTAAAAACCCTTCCACCTGAAGAGCACAGCGTCAATGCAATTGGTGCGAGATCATTGGAAAGAGCTAAGGAATTCGCTTCAGTACACAAAATAAAAAGGTGGTATGGCTCATATACTGAAATGTTCAACGACTCTGAGGTTAATATTGTGTATATTGCCACGGTTAATAGTACACATGTCACAATTGCTCTGCAAGCTTTGAAACATGGGAAGCATGTACTCTGTGAAAAACCAATGGGAGTCAACAAAGAGGAAGTAGAGGAAATTGTACGATATGCAAGGCAGCAGCAATTGTTTGTAATGGAGGTATGTCTCTATGCAAATGCTCTCATTAAATAAAGCATCTTATCAGCAAATAATTAACCACAGGTGACAATGGCTCATTCATTTACAATTAGTAGCTTTACAACAATGACTAAATAACTCATTAAAGTCAACTGAAACAAAAGGGTACAATATAAAACAAATTAAATGTAAAAACTTAAAATATAGAAATTGATTAGTAAAATCTCAAGGGTAAACAGACTGAAAATAGCAAGATAATTGAAGGCAGTTGCACAATCTACAGTTACATGCTAACGTGTTACAACCTTTCAATTAATTTGAAAATGAAGACTATGGAATAAAGCTTCTTAAGTGACAGTTTCTGTTCAATAGGAACATGGAATGAGTAAACTTAGAAAGTACTGTTAAGTCAGACTCAAGGTTCTTCTATCAACATTTACAATGTTTCTAGTATTTCTGTAAACGCTGATTGTATCCGATCAAGCACTTATTGCATGATGGAAAACCGTTCTCATATCGAGATGCCTTTTTCTAGTAGCTATTGGAACAAAAACCTAAGGTTGATTATCTTCAGCTCTGCAACATTGTTTTATCATGCTTCTTAAAATTGTGAAGATTTAACACTCGTGTAATTTACTATGATAATGATGTGTTTCAGAATCCTTGGAGCTTCTTTGTACCGTCACGTAACAATACTAACAATACTAATATGTTTCAGGGTCTTTGGAGCTTCTTTGTACCGTCATGGAAGGAAATTGCACTGCAAATAAAACTAGGAGCCATTGGCAGACCAAAGTTCATGACTTTCATGCATTCCAAAACAAGTTACCAGCAAAGAGAGAAGTTCTATTCAAAAGAGATTGCTGGTGGGATGTTGACAAGCTTAGGAGAATACCCGTTGGCATTTGCATACATGATATTCAAAGAACAAAAGCCAGTAAAGATTATTGCAACTGGCAGCAACTTTAAAACTGGTGTTGATAAGAGTCACTCAGTAACAATTATATTTGAAAATGGAGATATACTCACATCTTTCATTTCATGTGGTAAGCTACTACATATTCTGTGCATTTCGGAATTATGTGCTGCTCACTTCACATTTAGCAACTATTTCTAGCAGGCTATCGCATGCAGGGGATCATAAATTAAAGTCAGTTGACTGAACAGGCGAAGATTCCTGGAAATTTGGACATGAATTTTACTAATACCATGATGCTATAATAAATACTACACTATATAATAAATTATCCCTAGTTAACACTTTAAAAAGCTTTCATCATTTTAATGTTTTACAGAGTTCAATGATCTTGAGCATGCAGAAATCATAGGAGAGAAGGGCAAAATCCGCCTAAATGCCCCATTCTGGTGTCCTACCGAAGTTTCTACTCCATGTGCAGAACTATCATTTCAAATGCCAAAGGGGACCATGCAAACCAACTTTTCAAACTCTACAGCATTCAGGTTTGCTACAATAAATTACGAGTACATAAAAACATAGCATTAAGTTTATCACAATCATTCAGAATGTATACAAAGTAATGTCAAAAGACCTTGATCTATTCCAACTACCCCATGAAAATGTAATCAATTTTTGACATGAATCTCTTTAAATCCTCAAATGAAGAAACACGTCTGGCATTACAAACCTACAAATACTAACTTTATAGCTTGCTAAAAACCTAGTTAAAGTTGTGACATTCTTCTTCAATTGAAATACAAAAGAACAAAACTAAAGAATCCTCAGTCCAGTCACACAGATAGTTATTTTGACTCATCGTGTACAATTGAAATGAAATGATATTTTCTACATCTCAGATAACCAACACCCTTCTCTTTTCATTATTTCAATTAGAAACTATTGCAAAGGCGACTAAAATTGAATTAACTTAACCACATTATAACACGCTTTCAGCTATGAGGCACAACATGTGCGGAATTGTTTGATGTCTGGTTGGTTAGAAAGCAAAATTCTACCACATGAGGTCTCATTGACGATTGCAGGATGGATGGACAAGATTCGTCACCAACTAGGAGTAGTCTACGACCAAGATGAAGCAGATCGATAGAAGAAATTTAGATAATTCAAAAACATTAACTGCTTAGCCTAGACAATAGCTCTTCCTAAACAGATATGACCTTTTTACTAAATGACTCTGTCTTCTACTTTAATGTCTAATGAAAGAAGCAGTCAACTTGAATATTTATCTTAATAAGCAACTCATCAAATGTTATATTTTATTATGGTTAAATTTCAGTCCATTATTGATGGAGTATCATAATTCATGAACGCCCTGATATCACATTATATCAATCAATCAATCATACATCACATTTGCAAATTACTCCGTCTTTTGAATTCAACAATGAAAACAGCCAACAGAAATAAACTCATGAACATAGCACAAGGTATGGGGATGAATAGAGATATTCATCCATTTCCAGTTTCCATTTAGAATCGACATTCATTTCAGTAGCTGGTAATAACCAAGAAAGCCAAGAAGGAGGACAAATAACAATGATGAGCTGCGAGTTTTATTTACAACCAAAGGCAATAATAAGCATATACTTTTTCTCAAGGTTGTGTGACATCTTTGTCAGAAGAGGTTCGTTGAAAGAATCCAGATGATTGAAATATCGGATTCCATAATATGGGTGTCAAAAACTGATAAACCAAACTAATATCAAAACACCAAAGACTAAAAACAGCTAGATTTAGAAACTGATAGCTAATGGAGACACATAAAATATTTAAATCCATCCACTGTCCACACATTATACCTGAACACTCATAATAACATGTGGCTTATTTCTTCATTCTTCAGTCATCATCCGAACTTTCACTGCTCAAATCTGTATCTTCATCTGGATTTGCTTCCTTTGGTTTGTCTTCACTAGTTTGTCTTCCTTCATCATCATCAACATCTGAGCCACTTGCATCCTCTTCATCACTGGACATGCCCTTGGTCTGTTTCCACATTTGAGCTATTTGCAATAATTTGAAATTTGGCCGATTTGATTCATCATCTGGAAATATGTAATCATAATACTCCTCCCAACCAGCATCAGACTAAAACGAACAATCAAACTGCCACGTGAGAACAAAACCTCTCTACACAGTATGAGTACAAAATGTAAATCGAAAAAGCAAAACAATACAGAAGGGAAAATTCACAGCAAGTAAGTAAATGAGATTATCATTTTCATAATATCAACGAGGGAAGAAGAGCTAACGGTTTTACGACTTATTTGGTAAACAGTAAGAATAAGTGATAACATACGCCATCCTCTGTTTGCACTTTTCTTCTCTTTTTCACTCTCTTCGGCATTTTCTTCTCAACATTTAACTGTGAATGTTTATCTCCATACTGTGCCTGAAGTAGAGTGCATTCATAAATAGCCGCATAATCACGTAGAAAACAGATGTGAAAGAAACAAACTAGAAACATTTAAACTATACTGGATAACATCAAAAACGGCTTTAAAGTTAAGACAAAAATATATAAAACGACAAACTAGATATATGAGATAAATCGCCCATTGTATCGAGGGTGAATTGTCATAAATGTTATGATTAAAGGCGAACACATCTGTAATATCACTAGCCATCACGATTTTGGTAATACAATGCATTAAGTGAATAAAAATCACTTTGTGCTTTGAACGAAAAATAAGTACCTCGAAGTCTTTCCAAGATTCTAACAACAGCAATCGTTCTTCCTTTAAGTCAGAAGTTTGCAATGATCGATCACCTCTATCGTATACGTTCCTTAAATACAAAAATAGGATGAAGTAAGGCTAAACGTTGTCAATGATTAACAATCGGTAAATCTGATTTATTGACCTACAGAGTATGAATAATAATGCCAACAAAGCTATAAAATTCAACCTCACTCTCAAAAAACTATACAATAATATCTTACCTTGCGAAAACTATGCTATCTTGTATATTGCTGTTCGCTTCAAACTGAGCGTAGCTTACCCAAACCTGGCAGTCAACGTAGAGAAAGATTTCAAATTCGATTTCCTATATATATATATATATATATATATATATATATATATATATACTTACAATAGAGAATGATTCTAAAACAGCAAATTCAAAAATTGTTTAAAACAAAGGAAAGCCTACAATCTACCATTCGATGACATGATATTATGCTAAGGAAAATAAACTACTTCATATGATCGGGTATGAATATCTAATTCACCATAATATCATTAGAAAAGAATGCAATACTAAAATGAATCAATATTAATTATAAATACAAACTTGAATATAGATACTACTGCTACCTTAACATGTTGTGTTCTTTCCAATAGTCTCTCATAAAGTTGACGAGCTCGATCAGTTTCTTCAACTGATATCTCAAAATCTATGTAAGCCTTCCAAAGAACCTGGAAATAAAGGTATCCATTTTAGAAGCAAATTAGCCGGGTATATGCAGAAATTAACTTATTAAACTACTGAAATATAATTATTAAGCACAAAGCAGTAAAATGCTAATATCCTATACGATTTACATGTTAGAAATGTCTGTGAAATAAGACATAAATGTAAAACTATAAGATTGGGTAACAAGCTCTTTTCCTAGCCACTTTCACTCCCTCCTCCACAACTACCTCACATTTAAAAAAGGACTGACAGCAAGCCAGCATCCAGTCACAGCTCAAAAGGCAAATGCTCCATATAACCGTCAAGCCATCCCACCGTTCGTCCACATGGCGTAATGCATTTTTGTGGAGTCAAAAATCCAAGTATTTAGGAGTTCTATTCAATGCTCTCTAAGCCTAATCAATTAACTATCATTTGCAATAAAGGAGCAGAAAAAACTAAAAAATATATGATTCATACCTCTGGCATATCTAGGATAGGTTGATTAATGGCTAATTCATATAAAGCTCTGCATCTTTCAACTTCACCTAGCTGTGTTTCCATTTCACAATACTAAAATGAGGATTGTATGTAATACGCTATCAGACACTATGACAATTTAAAGTTTGATGACACAAGTTAATATTTCTTTCTTCTGCGTGTCATATTGTTCATATATATCAATTAGTACAATAGATTCAAAATATAATCGAACAATAGCTTCTAAAAATGTGAATTAAGTGAAAGTTTCTAAAAACATTACTAAAGCCCAAAATTGTAGGCTAGGGTAATGTGATAGATTATAGATTAATACTGCTTTCAATGATAATGATTGATACAAAATACAAAATGCCAAAACACAAAAATACCTTTATCCAAGTTGAGCAGTTTGATGGATCAAATTCCAAATATTTTTCGTATAACTTTCTACATCTGTCGTATTCGTGCAGCTGTTTAAACATTAAAGGGAATGCAAATAAAAACCTAGAAGATTTAATGGATTTATTCGTAAATGAATAATGTAAACAATGTAACCTACACCTGAAATGTAAAATAAATTTGAAAATATTCTGCATGACAAACAATACAGGTCCACATGCAATCTACTGAAAAACTCCAAATACCTAAAGTATATCAGAAATATGTCGTATATTAAAGAATGATACAGTTCTGTGCAAATACCAAAATATCATTAAATACCAAACAAGAAAATAGCAAAGCGGATTACTCGTTCATTGCCTATCATCTAAAAATCTTTCGTTTCAATACCAGTTTACACAATGGTAAAAAGCTATTGTGCTATCATCTTTGTACTCTGAGAAAAAACTCGATCTACCTGAAGTTCCAAGGCAATATATTCACGGAAAAGTTTATTTTTTGGACATTTTCCCAAAGCAGTCCCCTAGGAAAAAATATCATTAATGACCAGGGAATAAGATAGCTACCGACACAAATATTGCATTAAAACTGTGTAGATTCAAAATGAAAATTATGCATATAAGCTATATATGTGTAAGAACAAAGTTAGTAGAAATATAGAAAGAAAGGCAAACTGACTTACCATAGCTTGCCTAGCTCCTTTAAGATTCTTTTGACGAATTTCGAATTGCGCATAAAGCAACCAAATCTTCGCAAATGTGAACTGCACACGAATTGATATGAAAATATTGAAATGAAAATAAGATCTCATTATCAGCAGTACTAAATTCTAAATGATAATTAAATACAAAAGTCTTAGCTAAAAAGTTACTTATTCGTTTTGGAGAGAAAATACATGAAATCAAATTGATCAAAACAACATGAAGATATCTGAAATTTATATATATAATTTTGCTAATTCTTTATAAAGATATCAAATTTATGACAATTAAGAACGACTAGAGAGCATATTGTGAGGTGATATAAGATCATAGCATTACTACCAAATGTTTGAGAGCTTTAGCCAGGTCTGTTTTCTCCTAACCTAATTGACCAATCATCAGGCAGGATTCTGACCACATATGCGTTCCACAGCTAAATTTAGACCCATCATACACGATGATCGGTCAATTAGGTAGGGAGAAAATAGACCTGATCTGAGCTCTAAAATATTTGGTAGCTATGCTACAAGATCACTCATTCCCATTCATTCATAGGATAAAAATCTACATGTAAAAATATCACATATGACGGATAACTTTCAAGCTATGAGAAGTAACATCAAACAAGAAATATACCAATGGAAGGAAGAAAAACTATTGGTTTCATTAAAACAGCACAAATTGGTATGTTACCATGCAGTTTACACAATAATTTTATCAACGGCATGCATACCTTCTTGTGAGGAATTAAATCCAAACAAGCCTTATACACCTCTCTAGTTCTATCGATGTCCTAAGAGATATAGAAATCTTTGATTTCCTAACAAGCTTGAATCTCTTAAAATTGAGAAGAAAGTTTTCTACGAAAATAGTAAATAATATAGTAAATAACTTAAAACCTAATAAGCTCTATCTAAAAATATCATCCAAGTAACATGACTTCTAAAAATTTCCAATCACTTAATGGCACTTAATATACTAACACATGAAGTATCTCTAAGATCTCTGATTATAACTTGAGCAATAGTACTTGAGATAGACTATTGATATTCTGTTCAACATAGATTACATTTCAAGGCAAAAATTAATTTAACGCAATGGCCTTTCCTTTATACCCAGATTACACAGACGAATAACTCACAGCAAAAAGGTAAGCAGTACAACAACTAAAGTACACTGGATTTAGTATATAATAAACCATGACAAAAGACTGATTATACGTCACCTTTGCTACTAATTCTTCAAATAAAGCATAATTAATCCACAAGTAAATATATCGACGCCAATGTCTCTTATTCTATAAATCAAATGTAAATATTAGCTATAAAGAGCCAACAAATAATAAATAACAAAAATCGTACATAAGAAAAACAGTACAACTCTAGAAATTAAATATGATATATTCCAACTCATTGATGATATCAATGTGAATTCACACATCTGAATTTCGATCTACTTCTATGATACCAGCTAAGCATCATAATTTCCGGGAAGGATAAGCATTCCTACAGCTTGCAGGAAATCATCAAAATTTAACTTGTTAATTTACCTCAATTGGAGGGATATTTGCTATTGCTCTTTCATAGACATCTCGTATGATATCAAGATCATCTGTTTCACTCTCCATTAGTCTGAGGTAATCAAACCAAGCATCATAGTTGCTTGGATTTGACTTTACTTCCTAAGAATGCAAATAATATAAACATACATATTCAATGAACGGTTATCGCAAAGGAGCAAAAACCATTGTATCTACAAAGAACGGAGCTGTCAACAAAGCAGCAATGAAGACATAGACGTAACTGTCAAGCACTATAATGATCATAGTTATAGTCAATACAAACAGACCACCTTTAAAACTAACGGCAAGGCTCTTATTATCCTCTGTCCCTTTTTATTCGGATCTTATAATACAAAATAGGAATAAGTTTAATAGCTCAGTTAAGTAATGTTATAACAACTTTACGTTGGACGTTACTTTACATAAATCAGGCATAAATCAGAGTTTTCCTGATAGAAATATAAGCTGCCCCTCTCATTACTGCTTTTAATCAGTAATATGATTCTGATATTCTAAAGCAGGGGTCGGGAACCTTTTCGGCAAAAAGAGCCATTAATGTCTCATATTTTAAAACATATTTT